>OY804609.1:12945089-13273980 GCA_963680895.1 Fragum sueziense | reverse complement strand
CTAAAAGACAAAAAGCTTAGACTTTGTATACCATTTGTCTCTCAATTTTGGTTGATTATGTCGTTTGTCTTTATCGGTTGAGTTTGTCATCATCAGGTAGATTTGAAGCAGGCATGCATATATTTACCATCCTGTGTTATGCAACAACTATCAATTCAAATTAAGGTTAAAATGATTAAGATTAAAAGCAAGAACCACATATTGACTGGTGTAATGCTACGAGTTACAAAATTTAAGGAAGGCAAAGGTTTACCACATATTACATATTCTGGACAACATACCAGGGGGAATTTAAGGCACAGTGTACATGTAGAACAAAAGAAAACCACAACTAACAAACACCCCCCCCCCCCCCAAAAAAAAAAAAAAAAAAAAAAAAAAAAAAAATCCCTGACCCTACAGGTCTTTTTAAAATTAACTAACATATAATATGATGTTGAAATTTTAACTTATTAGAATTCTGTTCTGAGATCCTGATTTATCCAATAAATTATTGGCACTATATAAAACTCACAATATTTAGAAAAAAAAATCCATGTCTTTTTGTCAACAGATTGATTTCGGACAGGTTAGGCGCTATAAAGGCTTTGCGCCGTAGGTTGATATGTAAACCTGTGTAAAATATTGTCTTGCACCATGCCATTTTCTTTCAATGCTTCTTTAGTTGAAGACTTTCAGCACATCATAGAGTGTCATTTTATTAGATCAGTCCAGAATTTTATGATTTTGGATAAGGTTAAACACAGATTGTTTATAGAAATATTTAAAAGTAAATTGTCTATATTATGCAATGTAAGACTTTTTATTCAACTAAAAATATTGCCCAAATCCTATACTTGTTGGTTGAAATTTTACACAAAAAGCAGACCCCACAGCCAATAATGACAAACTGTTGCATTGTCACATTTTTTCCCTAAAAGTGGGTACAAAATGGGTAGAGATAGAGACTTTCAATCATGATCACGGCATCAAAGTCTTTCTGTCATAGACAAAACGTTTGTGTAAAAAACATGGAAAAGTATTTATGAATGATCAATATTGGAAGTGCATCTGATGGTTTGGAATGGATGTTCTGTCTGTGCTGATACAAAAAACAAGAGTGTCATGGTCATTGTGGCGTATATTGTATACTCCGCCCCTCCCTAGAGACTAAGTTTTAAGGGGGCATAACTCAGGCAAAAATCAATGAATCATAAAATCCTTCCTTCATGCACATCTACCAAATCTACCAGGTGATAACATTGATCATGTTTCAAAAGGATCCAATCAGAAACTTAGGAGGAGTTGCACTCACAAGAAAAGTGGAGGGACGGATGGACAGACGGAGAAGGTTATGCCAATATATGACTGCCTCCGGCAGCGTAAAAAACAGGACAACATGTACAGAGTGTCCCAATAAAAACGGAACCCTAATTCAAAGTCAAATATTTCAAATCGTAAGCAAAAAATCTAATTTCTGAATTTGCAGTACTAAAGATAAATTATTTTTGCATTTGTGTTCCAAATTTCACTTAAAAATATGCATCGGTTCAAAAGTTATAAGCAAATTAATAATGACACTAAAAAACCGATCTGACATGATATTGATTTTTGCGTCTTGTTTGTTAGTGAAATCGCACTAACGGTCAGCTAATGAATTATGTACCGTTGTACATGTATGTACCGATTTTCTCAAAATTTAATATGTACACGTTCTGTACGTTCAAATTGAGTCCATAGGGTGGTTGTTTGAATTTATTAAATTATTATGTGATTCATTTCACATGGCGCAGTTTTAACTTTTAGTTTCATAAATTACAAGCTTTGTATGCTTCCTAAAATTAGTCCAGCCTTAATTTTCTTGCATAGTAATAGTATACATGTCTGTGGACTATGATTTAATTCTTTTTGGTGAATTTTGTGTTATTTGTGTTTTGCATAAAGGTCAGTGTCAGGTTAAATGAAACCCGTAATACTTTAAATTGAGCGGTGACCGGCATGTTGGTCAGAAATAAAATAAGTGCCTATGATTATTATTCATGAGTATGTGATGCACTTGGATATTTTATTTGTATTCAGTTTAGTTACATCGCAGCTCGCAGCATTAACAATTTATTTATTAGCAAAAATGATGAAATGAAAATGCACTATTGTGAATACAATGTTTCAAAATCATATTTGTATAGTATTGAATATATTAACCAATTGTAAAGCGCGAATTTATTCAATGAGTGTAGGCGCGCGCTGCAAAACGAAAAGATCGATATCGTGTTAAAATGGTTTTCCGGGTATATTCATTTTAATGTCAATATTTTTAAAACTAATCATTATTTTTCGACCAAATTTTAACTGCTAATAGAAAACTGTCGTTGCTATTGCATATGTAAATTTGGTGGAGAAATATTGCCTGATACATGAGAAATGTACTTTCAAAAATGGGTTCCGTTTTTTTTGGGACACTCTGTATAGGTGAACCAATACCAGGAATATGTATTCATGTGTAATATTCAATCCCATTCATTCAATAAAATAATATTAAATGAACATTATCCAATTAATATTTTTTAAAATTGTTTGTTAGTACCGATATTCCTATATAAATCCCGACTAGAGGACCCCATCCCACACACTCGTCGACAAAATAAATATTTATACATTTGTATATAAAAAGATATAAACATCACAAAAAAGTAAGTTCCATATTTTTATGTTCAATTCAATTTTATATTCAGTAAACTAACATTTTCTAATCAAATCGCGTCTAAAAAGTTCAAAGCAATAATTCTCTTTTTCATAAAATGGAAAGTACCATTTTTCAGCAAAATTCCATTTTCTTGCCCAAAAATTACATACATCGCATAAAAGAGATTCTTCATGTTCTTCATCATTTTATTACTCAAAATAATCTATAATAATGATTAATTGAATTTATGGTCTAAATTAGAATTTATCAAATAAAGATATGCATGCTATATTGGTAAAATATCCCCGCTGCCTCTAAAATGCCCCCCCCCCCCCCCATCTTTTAAAAAAATCATAAAAAATCAGTTTTTGTTGGTTTTTGCTGAATTTTATTTTCATATCCATCTACTTTATATTTGCTTACATTTCTGCACATGAAAACTTCATAAAAACCAACAATTTTTCAAAAAATAGAAAATTCCAATTTTCCCTATTTTTTAGCAAAATATCCATTTTTTTACCCAAAATTACTCAAATCGCAACGGAGGGATTGTTTTATATTTTTTTCTGTGGAAAGGTGGGTACTTCCTGAGAACAATGGCATAGGTTTCATTTCTGTTCTAATTTTGTCCAGGTTGCCCCTGTTTCAGTCTTAGTTTGACTGGACTATTAGTAAACAACATAATACCGAAGTCAAAACCAATGTAAGTTACTAGTTAACATGTGATGGTTCGAATCTTGCAACTGTCTCACGCCTACAAGATTCGAACCAACGCATGCAAAATTATATTTGAAATCAGGAACAATTTTGTCCACTGTTTACATACTTTATTTTGTAAACGTGCAACATTATATCGTGACCGGACAATACTATTTTGTGAACATTTAATGCTCAATATGAATGAGTTGAATCTAAGTTACATTGTGTGAAAGGTCGTCTTTGCAAGGCAATCAAAAGAAGCTTGGAAGTACGAAACGACAAGGAATCGCGTGACACAACAATAACAACAATTGGAGAAAATCCTCAATAATGTAGGCCTGATTCGAACATTGTTTGAAACATAGAAGAAAAATTAACTTCGGGTATTTGCTGGATGCCGTTCATCTTTTAAAGAATAGCTGATAAAATAAGTTGTTGACAAGCATGTAAACTCAAGCATGTTTTCTCGTAAATAACTTTTTCATCTGGTATTGTTTTAAAGGATACAACGCATCCAAGAAACCCTTGACATTTCTGCATCTTCCCTGCTTCAGACAAAGTTCAAAAAGCCAAAGCATTAACATATCTAAATATGTTTCTACAGTTATTAGGCCGCCGCGCTATGACCATAACAGTTGACAACGGCGAAAAACCCCAAAATCAAAAATCTACAGTTTTTTTTTTTTTTTTTTTTTTTTTGGTATTGTTGTCGTTGTGGCACGTGAGTCCCCATTGTGATAAAAGTAAACATGTAAAGAGTTTTCACTAATCCTAAGAATTTATCCGGGAAACATTGTCCTTTATATCTTGAAAATTTTTTTAATATTGTTCAAATAATTCAAAAATTCGAATTCTACGTTTTTACTTGAGGGCTCACGTGACTTTAACCTTTTCCCAAACAACAAGATTTTAGGGAGATTCACTTCAAAAACTGCCACAAAGGACAAAATGATGTTATTAAAGATAGGATTTGTGTAAAATATGGCACAGAAAGTATTGAGACAAAAGGAGAAACGGCTGGCTATCAGCAGTTTCTTCTTTTGTTTCAATGTTTTCCCAGGGACGTTTTCTAGGGACGTCAAAACCAGGTCTTGTTTGGGAGAGTGTTAATCACCCGTTTTGATCGGTCTGTTGGTAATTTGTTCGACAGTTATATCATGAAAACCAATATATATTTTACAGCACCAAACAATCTGACAGTTACAATAGGGAACGATTTTATCAAGTAAACCGTAACGTAAATTCGGACAACCAATAGTATTTCGTTGGTTTTGTTATAAAATTTCGTAACAACGACTTGACCGTCGTTATGAGATTTATACCGACAGTTTAAAATAACATAACGACAAATCAAGTCTATTTTTAGCACAAATTTCACTTGTGTCTGATTAAAACCTCTATTGCAGAATAATAAGTACAAAATTGCTGCATGATGCAACATAAAATGAAGCACGGCCTAAATAAACGTATACGGGCAAGTTTAAAAAAAATGAGACCATTCACTTTTTACATGCCACGGCTTTTACAGAGAAACATATTCAACCCAATCAAAGCTAAAAAGATGTGTTATTGTGTCTATATACTGGGTACCAAGTTTAAAGAAAATCGCTCCACAAATAAAAAAGATATGTCATTAAAACATGTCCAAAATGTCAGGAGTGAAACGTTTTTGTGTGACACTTTACACGTTTACCAAGTTTCTAAGCTATGGTAAATAAAAGACAGTGACAGGATACTACAATAAGCACTTGTAATTCATAAAACAACACGCGCATCATCATCTTAAAATTACCTTTTTATCTTATCTTCATTGGTTTAGGATGTGGAACCTGTTTTATACAATACCCCTCTGAATTTTATGTCAGGAGTGAAACATTTTTATTTTTCAAAATGTCTTCTCATTTTTGTCTATTCACCCAGAAATCTACCACTCAATTTTTTTAGGAAGCCATCAAGCTTGTGGGCATTCTGCACTCTACTTTTTAGTGATTCGTGGGTTACAATTTATCATATTATGCAATATATATGCTGTCAGGAGTGAAACGCTTTTTTGTTGTCATTTTGCAAGATTGTGCACACAATTTTAGCTAAAAAGTAGTGAACACGAATTTAAAATATAATTTGGGCACTGCTCAACCATTTAGAATAGTTTTTAGCCGCCCTAATTAAGAAATCTGGATGATATTCTGTAAAATTAGCTGTTATTCTTAACATTTAAATGTCACACTTTGGTCACATTTTTTTAAACCTGCCCATACCTTCTATTGCAGCCTAATTATGCACAATCATCCCTGATGTTGATGTTCATAATAAAGGGAAAGCCTCGCAACAGATCGAGGTAAAGGAAGAATATGCTGATGGTCATACCTTCTAATACATCATGATAAGGCACAAATATCCGTACCTATCGACCTTCCATAATAAGAAATCTTTGGATAACAATGAGAAGCAAGAGCTTCGCAGAGCGGCGCATATACGCCCGAGAAGGGCTTGTCAGTAAAGTTAGTCATTATTTTTTTTTCAATTCAATGGCAGATAATTCAAATATGAAATATTATCAAAATTTTGTTTACAAAACCAGACACCATAAAGATTCATTGTGGCTAGTTTGATTAACATCTGGTTGAAACTGTAGGAGTTTTGCGAACGAGAAAATGGTCATTTTTTAGAAAATGGGCATTTTTCCTTAAATTTGAGGGCAGATAATTCAAGAACGAAAGCAGTTATCCGAATTCCGTAAGCGGTGTGCACAACTAAACACCATGGAGATGCATTTTGGCAAGGAGGAGTTGTGCACACAAGAAAAATGGACATTATTTTATTCAAGGACAGATCATTCAAGAACGAAGAGTTATCTGAATTACGTAAGCGGTGTGTACAGCTAGACACTATGGAGATTCATTTTGGCAAGTTTGATTAAATTCCGATCAAAACTTTATTAGGAGTTGCGCACATAAGAAATTGCTAACTGACGGACAGACGGACATGCTACCGGGGCCATAACATAATACGACCCTTCGGGCGTATAAAAAGAAAAAAAACATTTTGTTTCGTTTCCCCAAAACATTTTCATGAGATAGAATATAGATATATATAAAGTCTCTTCTCTTGGTATCCAAGTGACATTCATATTGTCGTTCGAAAGTCTTTTAAAATTTTCGATTTTAAAGAAAAAGCTGTTAAACAGCATTTTATTCTTTCGACTCAAAATTTTCTTCACATAGATACCAAACCTTTTATTTTGTTAACGTTTTAAATTCACAATGTCGTTTGTAACTGCGAAGAATTTGAAACACCATTATGAATTATTGTTGTTTATGAAAGTTTTAACTGATCAATGGCACGTACTTATCGTCTTTATAGATGTACACGTCTTACATATTATCTTACAGCACCAAATAAACTGACATTTACAATTCTCTTCAACCGTCACTCGGGTCTGATTATATCCTCTATTGCAGCATAATAACGCACAACCGTCCGTACCCATCGATTCCGGGTTACAAATTCGGCCTTGCGTCCCTAGCGAACCATATTTACGTCTTGGTTTACAAAAGTTTGTTGATTTTTCCGAGTAAAGCAAGTCCTCCCTTGAGGGTGGCTTTATTGTACTATCTTCAGGCACTAATTTGTCACCATTGTTGGAAATAGTCACTTTAACCGCACCGTCGAATTTGTCTTTTAATCTAGTCCCAGTTTCTTTAAATAATGGCATTCTTCGCCAGCACGTACGTAAAGCACATGTTGCCGATAAGCCATGGCACTTACAGTCTATCGTCATGTGGTTCTTTATCGCCTGAAAATAATTAAAAACAATAGTCATTTTAGGTAATAAAAACATATGTGTGGTTAAGGTTACTCGATCGACACTATAATAATTAGAGCCGAACCTCTTTTTGTCTCTTTTTTGTCATGAAAAGGAATAAATCCAAGAAACAGAAACAGCGAAACGAATCTAAATGGAAAAAGTATTTTTAATCCATTATTGTATACTGACGTCTTTCGTCTCCTTCACAATAAAAGCTTTGAGAAAACATTGTGGATAATGAAGAAATTGTTTGTGACAAGCAATTTCTTCATTTTCCACAATATTTTCTAACTCAAAACGGACATATTCTTTAAAATATTATTAACATAGAATTGTCGTCTGCAACACCTTTTCCAATTTTAGTATATCTTGGTAAAACATTCTGGAAC
The DNA here is from genome assembly GCA_963680895.1 of Fragum sueziense. NCBI lineage: Eukaryota > Metazoa > Mollusca > Bivalvia > Cardiida > Cardiidae > Fragum > Fragum sueziense. Next base: position 13,266,422 of record OY804609.1, on the reverse strand, counting down.
ACGTAAAAATTCCTGGTCATAAGACATAAGCACATGTTGCTGATAAGCCGTGACACTTACATTCTATCGTCATGTGGTTCTTTATAGCCTGTAAATGTAAACAAGTCAATTATAGGCCAAGTAAAAATATATGTGTGGTTATGGTTACTCGATCGACGCTATGAAAATGGAGGCGACCCTATTTTTCTCTCTTTTTGTCCTGAAAAGAAATAAATCCAAGAAACAGCAACAGCGAAACGAATCTAAATGGAAAACGTATATTTAATCCATTATTGCAAACTGACGCCTTTTGTCTCCTTCACAAGAAAAGCTTTGGAAAAGCTTTGAGAAAACATTGTGGATAATGAAGAAATTGCTTGTCACAAGCAATTTCTTAATTTTTCACAATATTTTCTAACCCAAAACGGACGTATTCTTTAAAATTTCATTAACTTAGAATTGTCTTCCGCAATACATTTTCCAATTTTAGTATATCTTGGTAAAACATTCTGGAACACGTAAAAATTGCTGGTCATAAGCACATGTTGCTGATAAGCCCTGACACTTACAGTCTATCGTCATGTGGTTCTTTATCGCCTGAAAGTGATTTAAAACAATAGTCATTTTAGGCCAAATAAATGATAATTATGTATGTGTGTGGTTCAGGTTGCTCGAACGACGCTATGTAAATGGAGCATTTATGCTCTCTCTTTTTTGTCCTTAAAACACATTAATCCATGAACGAAACAATGGTAACAAGGACAGCAACAAAATCTAAATGGAAAAATATTTTAAACCCATTACTGCACACTGACGCTTTTTGTCTCCTTCACAAGAAAAACATTGGGAAAACATTGTGGATAATGACGAAATTGCTTGTTGCAAGCAATTTCTTCATTTTCCACAATGTTTTCTAACCAAAAACGGAAATATTCTTTAAAATTTATTCAACTTAGAATTGTCGTCTGCAACACCATTTCCAGTTTTTGTAGATCTCTGTAGAAAACATTCTGGAACATGTAAAAATTGCTGGTCATAAGCACATGTTGCTGATAAGCCCTGACACTTACAGTCTATCGTCATGTGATTCTTTATAGCCTATAAACAAGTCAATTATAGGCCAAGTAAAAATATATGTGTGGTTATGGTTACTCGACCGACGCTGTGAAAATTGAACCGACCCTCTTTTTGTCTCCTTTCTTTTGTCCTAAAAAAGTAATAAGTCGAAGAAACAGCAACAACGAAACAATGACAACAACACAATTAAAAAAACACAACGAATTTTAAAAGGCCAAACGACATTATTTCCACGTGTAACCTAAACCACACATTTTTACTTGGTCATAGTGGGATAAATTTCAAAATCAATTATTATCACTTTCTATACGGTGAGTATACCCAAATTATTACTCATTTGGAGAGAATAAAACTTAAATTACACCATAAATGTTTATATATTAGCGTATTTCTGGTCATTTTAAACACCCCTTTTGTAGGTATCTAAGTGCCACTTCTTTTTTGCAATTTTACACAACAGTTACTGTAGTTAGTCTCCCTCGAAAACCAATAACTATTTTTAACCCACCTCGTGACACATGTTTATAAGTCATTTCTCACTTATAATACTACTTATACAAGGTGGGTAACCTACGTGACTTTTTGGAAGCGTTCACACCGAAAAACTCGTCCGCTTCAAGGTATGTTTTGTTTAATTTCTCAGCTGATACGCTACGGATTTTGACGAGATTAAGTGCACGGAATGCGCCTTTGAGAGGGCTATTCCCGGCTCTAACTCACTCTGCTCCAAATCCAGTTGTTTATTCAAACATTCTAGCGAAAGTTTTTTTCGGTGAATGTGAACGCTTCCCACTTTCGTTTTGCACTTAAAAATATTTTGGCTCGAATCAAAGGCGCGTTCCGTGCACTTTATCTCGTCAAAATCCGTAGCGGCGTATCAGCTGAGAAATTAAACAAAACATACCTTGAAGCGGACGATTTTTTTCGGTGTGAACGCTTCCCAAAAGTCATGTGGGTTACCCACCGTGATATACTGGCCAAAAGTCCTAACCGGCCACTTTAAAAATGACTATAACTTTTCTAAAAGTTATTACATTTTTATGAAATTTGATATGTTAATTTTTAAGCATAATGCCCGTGGATTTCCATGACCATTTATCAATATTCGTTTAATTTTGATGTGTAATAAGGAAAAAGCTCAAAAAGCTCTAAATCTTAATAGAGCTCGAGATACTACACTTTCAACAATTCAAAGTACACAAATCGTTAGCTGCAACCCAGACCATGAAAAAAAAATGGAAAACATTGTCAATTTTGTGTGACTTTTTGACTTCAGAAGAAGCAGAAAGAATGGGAGGCATGGTAAAATGGTGTTAAAATTCAACCGGCATAACATTTTATCAAGCGAATATGCTCAAATATGGTCTGACGTGGAAAAAAGACGCAACAAACTTATTTTTTTACACATATTCTACAGTTTGTAGTTCGCCGTGAATCATCAGTCAATATTTAAAGCATTTTCGAAGAAAACGTGTTTAGATGTTGTCTTTTAGAACCGTTTTTTCTGCATACACGACCTCTTTCGTTTTCTTTTACGGCCATATTCTGCGCACAATTGTCAAACATTTTCAATTTTTTTCTTAGTCTATGTTGTGGCTAACGACACATGAGACAAAAAACACTACATTGACAATATTCTGAGCTCTGTTTGAATTTAGAGCTTTTTGAGCTTTTCTCACGTTGCGCTTTTATTGTAATAAAAAAGCGGTAACTTTTCGCCAAAATCACCTGGCAAGTTGCTTAAAAAATCAAATAGCAAATTTCATGAAGATCCAATCACCACAGAAAAAAATATCTTTGTTTTTTAATTGGCCGGTTAGAAGTTTTGACTAGTATAGTTTTTGTCAGTAGAAATGAAGGAAGAAACTCTCAAATACATCCTTAAAACAATATTTTTCCTGTGATACTCCCTTCATTCAAACTGGAGTAAGATCTAACCCCTTCCCAAACAGCAAAATTTAGATATGTCCTTTTTGAAAGCAGATGTAAATATCGAAATGGATGTAGAAAGATAAGAGTTGTACATAACTATTAAAGGCAGAGAAATAAACAAAAGGAGAAAATGGTAATATTCAGATTTTTCTTCATTTGCTTCAATGAATTTCTAAACCTTTTTTTCTGTTAAAGACGTCTAAACTGTTTTTTGGCCAAGAGTTTTACATGTACGCTTTGAAAATTGTGAAATGTAAATCTAATGTTATCAAAAACAAGACTCATTTTTGACGTGTTTAACCCTTTCCCAAACAAGACCTGGTTTTGACGTCCCTAAGAAAATAGGCCTGGGAAAACATTGCGACAAAGGAAGAAACTGCTGATAACCAGCAGTTTCTCCTTTTGTCTCAATATTTTCCACTCTGTATTATACACAAATTCTATCCTTAACAACCTTTCTTTTATAGTCAGCAGCAGCTTTCAAATTGGAACACCCTGAAATTTTGTTGTTCGGGAAATGGTAAAATATAATGCTGAAGGACAACATCGTTGGAAAAGAAGAAATTACTGACTATAATAATTTTCCATTTTCTATCAAAGTTATCCATGCTGTGGGATACAAGTTTTATGCTTTGTTTTCCATTTGATTTGGCATAGATCTGCGAAGCCTATTAAATTTGAATACCTCGAAATCTTTGTCGTCTAGGAAAGGGTTAATTCTCAAATGAGGTTGAATCGTGGAGACAATATCTTACCTATGGCGTACCAAATAGATCAAACGTCTTTTTGGGGGGTGGTCCCATAAAATACACGTACAAGTGTAGATTTTACGCATACAATCGTAAATTCTACGTATGCACGTATAAATGATACGTTTGTGCGCATTAATAACACCATGTAAGTGCGCACTTACATGTCCACGCGTATTATTTATACCTGCACACCAGAAATAGACTTTTGACCCATTTGGTACACCATGCTTACCAGTCTACCGGCTTCATTATTATGCAGTTGAATTTTTGTGGTCAGGTCTCCCCGTCTACGCTTTCTTCTATCGTCAACAAACTGTTTTGTTTTGATATATCCGAATTGGACATCGTCATGGCAACCACCCCATTCCCACTCTCCATCGGAGGCGTTGTCCAAAATATTGTTGTCACACGCACACTGAAGCAATGCTCCCTTACTGCAGGCCTTTGTGATGGTATAAACCACTCCGGCTGCAGTTATAGCGTATACAAATGCTGTTTCCCGCGTATCTGAAAATATATGCAAATACACTTCAAACATTCAAAAATACATGTATATTCAATTCAATTCAATCCAATTCAATGTCGTAAGTCATCTTAGAACTAACAGTTTCATAACTGCTTGAATGTAACCGTGTCGATCAACCTTAAGCATTTCTAAAAGTAATCGATCATTTTAAAAAATGGTTTTCTAGAATTGCTGAAAACATTTTTAAGAATGCTTAAATTTCTCCCAAAAATGCTCACATCATACTACACCCTTAAATAAATGACATTATTCTTAAAGTGACATTTCACAATTATTTGTACTCAAATTTTACTTCTATTCTATCTGAAAGAGCATGTTTTATTATGAAAATTTTGAAAATTTTAAGCCAAAATATTGAACCGTTTACGAGAAATAATATTTTTGTGCTGAAATTAGACAAATTGTTGTGGACAACAGTTCAGATTTACATTGAATTTGTCATTTCTGTCTCAACTTTAAAGGCGTATTTTTCGCTTATAAATAACAACTTCGAAATACTGATAGCATTTCTATGCATTAGAATAATCAGTCTTTGCATCAAGACAAACTTTTAAAAAAGGAAAGAAATGTGAAATGTCACTTTAAGGATTCAGACGAACCGAGGTGTCCAATTTGTAAAATTACTGCATTTTAACCCGATTAATCGAGTTTGACACATACGATTTTGTGCATTTTCTATAATTCATAGGGAATTTTGTTTTATCATTTGTTCATTTTATTTACTTATCTATACTTTTATATATTTGAATTCCTTTCTTTTCTTCTATATTTAAATGGTAAATAACTATTTCAAAATTTGGATATTCTATATATTTAAATCTTAAGGTTTAGGTCCGCGTTGATTTCAAATCTCGCAATGTTGTTTCTTTAAAATCCCAAATCAAGTGTACGATTAATACATACGGCAAAACAGAAAATTTGTATTAAAACATAGGTTCTTGGTAGGCGAAGCATCCTTGCCACCTGTTTAATAAGGTTTTAACTATATTAAAAGTCATTAATGTGTTTTATATTGCGGCACATCTGCGCCTTGCATGGTGTCTCGAGTAGCGTAGATAAATCTGTATCATATGATAGACCCTCTGCAGTCGGAGAGAAATACTTCTTTAATGGCAAAGAATTTCGTGCTAAAAATATATTCGGTTAACCGTTATGTTGTGATAAACCATCGGTGTTGTTATAAAATCTCGTAACTACGGCTTGATATGTTGTATATTTATGTCTTTGCCATACCTTTTTTCTTCTGTAAATGGCCAAAGGCGATTTTATTGCCGATTGCTATTAAAATGTATGTATTAAGATTTGATAACAACACCCAGTAAATACAATTTGTTTGTCCGAAGTTACGTCATTGTCAACTTGATTTAAATCGTTCCCTTTTCGTTCCAGTAAAGGTTGGTGCATGTAATGCATATGAAAGTTTTTTTTTTATTTTTTTATTTTTTTCGATTTTTTTATTTCATTTTTTCTTGTTTTTTTTTTATTTGTCTACTTATTTCTCTGAATATGGATGTGACGAGATGAAAAAAGACAAGTATGAAACATATAACTAGTTTACAAAAATATCGTTGTAAATAAAGACGTAAAATAAGTAAAGGTATACTATAGCATAACATACAATATTAAGGCAAAAGGGAAGGGCAAAAAGGAAATGCTGATTATCAGCATTTTCTTCTTTTGTCTCAATGTTTTCCCAAGCAAGTTGTATTAGAAACGACAACACCAGGGTTAAAGGGACTCTTCTAGTAAATTGAAAATTAATGCATTTGTCGACCAGTGTGGATTTTTTTTAAATGTTCATCTAGACCTTCTTATTATTCAAGTCAGTTTTTTTAACTAGAGATATTTCATTTCGAGTACCAGCTACTTGAAGATAGCTTTTTATATTACATATAAACTTTCGAAAGAGTTAAAAGAACGTGTAAAGTCAAGAATTTAAAGATACATATTTACAGATACGTACTTATCTTCGGGATAATTTGCTGTAAAAATAACTGTACATAGTTAAAATATGGCCTTTAGTTTTCATCTGTGCAAAATTTCAGCTCTGGCTGATCTGTATTGGCTTAGATTACGACGGATTTAAAACACAATATCACATCATTTTGTAAACACGGCCGCCCGTTTTAAATATTTTACATACTTTAACACCGCTGCATGATTATTGATTTATGTCATTTATTATATGAATCGGGTATTCTCTCTTATAAAGTCTATAAATGGTGCGACAACATGCTAAAAACCAACTTCAGTGGATCATTAGGGATTTAGGCCTGGGGATACTAATGTCCATATATATACTATAGCATCTTTTCAGTCTCAAGAAAATTGTTATGACTCACAATACTGTCTGCTTACTAAGTTTTGAAATACTGTAAAAGTCTATTTATTCGCTAGGACTTAATTTTCGCTAATTTTCGCGAGTAGGCTATCTCGCGAATTCATCAATTTCGTGAATATATCAGTCTCAGAATGCCGGAGATTGCCGATGGTTCTTCGGAATCCGGAACATTCCGAAATTTAATATGTTCATTAAAACACTTCAAATCGGAAATTTTGATCGTTACCCACCTTTCAATGTATGAACAATGCAATTAACATCATAATGTTATATTATTATGATGATATACATTGTACATGATTACAAATACAAAGTATAAATGTTACATGTGTTTTCCTAGAATATGGTCGTAAAAGGGTGTTCCTCTTTATCGTTTACAATTCAGAAGTACAGTACATTTAATGGAAAAATGAAGCAGTTACGTTCTTATGTTATTCACTTTTTGTCATACATGTAGGGACAATACATGTATTGTCCTTTTAACAGTTACATATGAAAAGGTGAGAAAACAATTATAAAGAGAAGACAGGTGTGATAAATATTTTGTCTAACCATCACTTGTGTATTTATCGGGGTTAAACGGACATGTACGGAACATAACGAAGCGAATATTTCCGGAAAACAACGGAAATACCCGAGCTTTACATCAAACACGCGCGAATTTATAAACTCGCGAATAAATCCCAGACAATGAAATCGCGAAATGTTGAGCTCGCGAAAATAAAGACTTTTACAGTACACGAAACTGGTAGTGTGTGCCTGATTTTTAAGCAATGTTTTCTTCAAAAATGAGGGCTCTTTCCGTATTCAACATAAACGATTAGTGAACATATCAAAACAAGCTCATCTATAAATCTTTTTTTAAAGGGTATGATATAAGGATGGGTCACTTGACAATACAAAAAAGGACATTAGTGAGAAAGTCTATACATATTCTGCACTAAACGGACAATCGTAACTAATTTTATTTTGCCAAATCAGATCTTTATTCATGATCAGAGCAGAAATTAATACAATTGAGCATTAAAAGACACAAATATATGACAAATAAAACATAATTCCTGTTCCTTTAATTATTTTTAGCAGAGTATAATAGCGCACCACTTACATTTTGTCACATTTTTTTCGGGCCGCAATAACAACAATTTCTTGTATGCCAGTGAATAATTATTTTAACCATTTTGAAGAAAAAACCCTTAAAAAAGTTCTAAAATCTTTAATATTCTAATTAGAAATTATTTCAATTGACATAAGCTTCACAACACTCCCAGTTTGGATTTTAACACTAGTCGGTGGAATTTTTTGCAGAAAATTGGCTCCAACATTGACAATATCAGTTAGAATTAATTTTCATTTCGAAAATATTTATTTCTCTGTGAGTCTACTTCTTTGCAGACAAACCTTTGTGACAATTTACCAAGATTGTTACAAAGTGTACGAGTATTTTTTAAATCTTTAAATGATAATGGTACCCATATCGGTTAATAAACGACTGCTTACAGACAGTCATTCAACACGCCCTTATTTTCTTAACCCTTTCCCAAATGCCAAAATTTTAGGGTGATCCACTTCAAAAACTGTCACAAATGACATAATATTATGTGATGTTATTAAAGATAGGATTTGTGTAAAATATAGCTCAGAAAACATTGAGACAAAAGGAGAAACTGCTGGTTATCAGCAGTTTCTTCTTTTGTTTCGATGTTTTCCCATACCAATTCTATTAGGGACGTCAAAACTAGGTCTTGTTTGGGAAAGGATTAAAAGACTGTTTTTTTTGTTGTTGTTGTTGTTGTTGTTGTTTTTGTTTTTTACAGAAGAAAAGATCTACATGTACCTCTTTTTTGTATAATCAAATTTTCAATTTGTAAATTTTATTATTTACATGTTACAATCAGACGGTTTCACTGTATTAGTTAGAAATATCCGAAGACAAAGTACTTTTACTAAAAATTCAAAAGAGATCATTGTTTTTTCCACATTAGTTAAGTTGTAAGTAGTGGCGTTCCGGGCACGTGCGTCCGTAATCACCCGCACGCGGAAACACTTGTGATGAATAGCAAACAATTCAAGTTTCGTTTTTCCAGAATTGACGTGGTGTCACTTCAAAATGTTGATTTTTTAAAAAAGTTACAGTTGGCAATTTCAGTTGCGGGTTTTTGTGTGGTGGGGTTTTGTCCGGTGGGGTTTTGTCCGGTGGAGTTTTGCAAGATAGGCTTCTGTTCTATCCGAAATAATTGTCCATATTCATGTTGGCAAAATCATGTGACACAACAACAAAAATTTAAGAACAGTTAAAAGTTAATCAATTCTGAGAATATGTGACCGCTTTTAATTTGGTTTGAATCAGATAAGTTGGAAAACCGTCAACAACTGTTTATGGAATACTTTTCAAAAGATCTGCAACATGGATCCAGAATAAATTGTATTTCAAGCCTTTTTCGTGAACACAGAAACTTGATCAGATCGCATTTATGTACAAACTTTTTCAACATGGATGTTACTGTATACAACCCATCATTAGCACCAAAGAGCCAGAGGCCTAATTCGAAAAATGCCAGTTATTCCTAAACTGTGTTATATTTCCATTCCAAATACAAATATACGCATTTTGAACGGTTTAGAATTTTGAATTAATGCATACTACCGGAATATTTGACAAAACATGTTCAAAATTACTTCCCTTGTATATGAATATAGAGTAAAAAAGTATAATTATTTGACATTTTTTCCCTTCTTGAAGCATAATCTTGAAATCTGGAACGGTGAATAAACTTATTTGAAGCGTATTTACAAGTGTTTGTAATTTGGTGCATTTCGCATGGCTAGAAAGTGGTGTTTTATGATTGGCTGTGTACCTTAAAAGTGCCATGGGGAACTTTTTGTCAGTTCCAGGCTCATATATATGTACATCGTAATTGGGGTGCCAAAACCTGGTAACTACATTTTTAAAACCTACAGTTACGAGGTTTTGACGCCCAACAATATATATTTCGCAGCATTTCAATACAAAATCTTGTAACTGTAGCTTAAAACAAGCAGTAGTTACGAAGTTTTAGAATTACACCAAGGATTTACTGTTTTATCATCTTTTCTGCAAGTTCGTAGCGCAGTAATGTTTTCCAAGACCGGCTTCTCTAATCATTTAGAAACCGTTTGATGTTCAAGTCGTAATTCAATTTTAAGCACCGCGGCTCTTTGATGTTACGATTTCCACTGGTACTTATGCAATAAACACGAGAGGTTCTTAAATGAGGAACAGAAAAAACTGAATCTGGGTTTCCTTTGATGCGAAAATTTATCTAATTTCTTATCTTTTTTATTTGGTCTCTGCGTTCTTAGACTGCATAGGAACCGATACGAAGGGATAAAACCATTCCAATTTTGTCATTTCAAATACAAACCCTATGTTGTGGGTACTCATTGGAATCGTCTCTTTGAGACGATTCTAATGAGTACCCACAATATAGGGTTTGATGAAAAATTGAAAGATATTTTGCATTTCTAAACACCACTTCCCCTCCTATCGATAGCTCCAAGACTGTATCATATTAGGTCCCCTTGATTACTTTTTTCCACCGTTCTTTGATCTTTTTATGTTCCTTTTTTTCTCGTCTATCTTAAAAGCAGGCATATGAACACTTTCAAAGAAATAACGATTTCATTTATTCTCCTATAGTCCATGTTCTAAGGACCTGTTTGCAAACAATTCTTGCTTTTTTTGGATTTTGTCGATGTGTTCTATAAATTTTCAAAATTCATTAATTTAATTTTCTTCTTTGAAATATTTGGATTTTATTACTGGAATAACATTTCATCTGGTAAGCATTTTTTATTCGAATACTTTATAGGAAATAACTGTACATATGTATCAATCGTCCAAGGGCCATAGTCACAAATCTTTAAATCAGTTGTCTAAATCCAAATAAAAATAACAAATAATCTGATTGGACGAGACGTATGTCTCGACCAATCAGATTGATTGTTGTATAATTCAAAATGTATACCGGGAATTAGACTAGCTGGTGAATTCCATTCCAAATTTAAATCTACGACTAATACCTAATGCTAACCCTTTCCCAAACAGGACATGAAAAGATAACACAACTACAAGTATTTACTTATGTTGGGGATGTGAAACGCGAGGCTTGTTTGAGAAATGGTTCGTTCAATGCTCATCATGTGAACAGTCCTGTCACCAAATTGCATTACAATTGTACGGAATCTGTATTGATTGTACGTGTAAATCTAGCACGGGTCCAGTCGTCAATATACAATTTGGTCAATAGGATAGCGCATGAAAAATAAATACCCGTTAGATATCGCGGCACCTGTTTTTGATCGTGTCGATATTTAGACCGGAGAAAGTAAAGGAGGGAAAAATGATCAGTCTGGAACCCAGTCTAGTGTAAATCTTACATGGGTACATGCTTACGTATGTAAAAGTATATAAGTATAACTCATCGGCTATAACTTTAGACTTGTATACAAACACATTACATCTTGTTGTTGATAAATGGCCCAACACAAACACTTCCTCTTTTGGGAATAAAAGAATTAGGACATTAATTCGCTCGTATAGCTTACGATAAATGGTTTGGTAAATGTTAAAACTATGTCTTTGTTTATTATTGTTTGTATACAAGTCTACAGTTATAACCGATAGACTATATGTACCCAAGCAAAATTTACATGTTCAATTATTTCGTTTAATTTGTTTTTGCGGTCTTCCCCAATACCACGAATGACTGTTTTTCAAATGATCTTGGTAGGGGGTCACGTGATTTTGTGTGTGTTTTCTGTGCCACCAAAAGTTCATACTACGTCACCAAGAACAACACATGCTTTCGATTAATTTTGTTGATCTATTTTTGTGTGTGCGGCTTTTGGGGGAACTTTGTTGTTGTTGCTGTTTTTGTTGTTTGTATTTTTTGTGTATTTTTTTAATCTTCTTTGAAAAATATCGACTTTTGAAATGTCGAATGTCGTCATACGGTTTTATTTTTTTTTATTGTTATTATTATTATTGTTATTATTATTATTATTATTATTATTATTATTATTATTATTATTATTATTATTATTATTATTATTATTATTATTATTATTATTATTATTATTATTATTATTATTATTATTATTATTATTATTATTATTATTATTATTATTATTATTATTATTATTATTATTATTATTTTGTTTTGTCTTGTTTTAACATATTTTAGACATGCTAAAATGTTCAATGGGTGAGATGCGTAACATCAGAACTGATTATTTCTTATTTGCATTAAAAGGTTTATTCATGTTTCTAAAACTCAATATTAGTTAATTTCATTAAATCCTATATAGCGTTCTGATTGATTGATTATTTTTCATAGCTCCTTGAATAAAAATGTTGGAACTACTTTTCCTGCCAAACATTGTATTACGCCACATTATTAACCATTCATTTTCGTTGTTTGTTTTTCTTAAATTGCAGAATATTAAATCATAAGTAATGAATGTAATTCTATTTTTTCCATGCAAGTATGAAACAATTCTAATCACACTTTTGTATGAATCGCGTCGTGGATTCGTGCAGTGTTATTAGATTTTTTTGTTCATACCTAAATTTACATTAAAAAAATCATTTCTTATGTAAACAGATATCAAAGATGAGTCTTATAAATGTTAAAAACACTTTGAAAATGGTAAAAAACAAAGATTAAAATCACTGATGATGTTTTCAAGGTGGTAATGATGTTGCGAAGGGTGTTTCAAATTGTTCATATCAATGTAATAAACACGCTATTCGTTGTTTTGCTCTATTTAACTTTCAGCCATGTGGCACGACTTATCATCAAACAGGGGATAATTTCTATCAAAAAGGTCTACAGCTTGATAAATAGATCACTCTTTCCCACACGAACAAGTGTTTGATAGTTGTTTTGATTTGAAAGTTGTTTCAGAAAACAAAAAGAATGCTGATCAATATTTATTTACAATATAGCAAGGAAAATAATGAGGCAATACCGTCTCAATGCTTTCCCAAATATTATCTCATAGAGACGTCAAAACTAGGTCCCTTTTTCTAGCGGGGGGGGGGGTTAAATTCAGATCCCCTCTCCATGAAGAAAAAAAATTCGAGTTGAAGAAAAGACTCTTCAAAGCATAGATCCTTTCTGTGATGCAAATCCATCGTCTATCTCGAAACTGATATTGAAACTTTGAAGGAAAAGAAAAATAAGGATTGACTTTCATAACAGAACAGGAAAACATAGGGGACAAAAAGAAAATGTTTATAAGCGGTATTTCCTCATTTAGTCTAAACATCTTTTTTGTGTGTTTTAATGCGCCACATATATATTTTATTTACGTTTATTTTATCGCCCACTTTCCAACTTAAGAGGGGGACAAAACAAGTAATAAGCGAAAAAAGATATTTCTATCTCGACCTAGAACCCTATCAAATGCCGTTTAAAATCGCTGTTAAATAATACAACTCTATCGCCTGTCGTGAAACTGATATTGAAACATTGGAGAAAAAGAAATAAATATTACCTCACCTTAGAATCCTATTAAACGGCTTTCTCGCTATCGAAAACATTTGAGGAAAAGACAAAAAAATATTACCTCGTAAAGGAATCCTGTTGAACGACTTTCTCTCTATAGTAGAATTTCATCGCCATTTCCAAAACTGATTTTGAAACATCGGAGGAAAAGAAATAAATATTACCTCGTATAAGAATCCTGTTAAACGATTTTCTCGCTGTGGTACAATTCCATCGCCTGTCTCGAAACTGGGATTAATCATTGGAAGAAAAGAAATAAATCGCTGCTTTTCTTCGAAAACCTCGTATCTGCAGCTTTAAATAAGCTGCACATACGAAGATTTTGAAGAAAATCGACGAAATATTACCTCGTCTTAGAATCCTATTAAACGATTTTCTAGCTGTGGTACAATTCCATCGCCTTTCTCTAAACTGGTATTGAAACATTGGAGGAAAAGAAATAAATATTACGCTACTTTTCAACAAAAACATCGTATCTGCAGCTTAAAACAAGCTGCAGATACGAGGTTTTTTGAAGAAAAGCGACTAAATGTTACCTCGCCTTAGAACCCTAATAAATGATTTTCTCGCTGTGGTACAATTACATCGCCTGTCTCGAAACTGATATCTAATCATTGAAAGAAAAGAAATAAATCGCTGCTTTTCTTCGAAAACATCGTATCTGCAGCTTTAAATAAGCTGCAGAAACGAGATTTTTGAAGAAAAGTGACGAAATGTTACCTCGTCTTAGAATCCTGTTAAACGACTTTCTCGCCGTGGTACAATTCCACCGTCTGTCGCGAAACTGGTATTGACACTCTGCTATGGCGAGTTTAGCTCCCTTTACAACCTCGTCCACAATTTCTCTTTCTCGTCGACAGATGGCTCTGGGGAGTAAAAAGGGCTATTGAAAAGAGGGCTCAATGAGTATCCCTATAGACCGTTTACGATGATATGGAACGTGTGTACAAAATTCACCCGTGTAAACAATTCAATATCGAACAAACTACTGTCCAGTAATTTTGGATGCAATGGATCGAATCTTGTAGGTGTTAAACGCATGGTATAACAAATTAGAGGGCGTTTACCCTTTGTTAACATAGGTAAAGGTGGGTTCACATTGACGAATTTTCCTTACGAATCCTTACGAATTGGACATTCGTAGGCCATTCGTGAACATTCTTAAACAATACGTTAGCATCCGTAAATAACTCGTAAGAATGAAATGCCTTTTTTCTCAATGTCAGCTACTGAATGATGATATAGAGATAATATCTTATTGTTTACAACAAAAAAAAATAAATGGCATTGTAAAAAAATCGTGTATACTCATAGATTTCGTTTTCAGTGGTCCATTCGGAAAGGCATACGTAACTATTCGTAAACAATACTTAAACATTCGTAAATAACTCGCAATAAATCGGCGACTATCGCAATGATTCGTGTTCATACGGGGAAGTTTTTTGGCATGTCCAAAATTTTCTCACGAATGTCCACGGATTAAATGTCCCGTTATTCATTCGTAAATGACTCTTAGTTTATCGCAATTCACTCGCAAATCATCCGTGTGTGATTCACGAATATATACGATAACTTTACGAATATAAACGAGCCGGGATGTTTAAAAAAGCGCACTTACGGTATGAGATTCCGAGAATGGTACCAAAACAGACCAGGCTCCGCAAAAGGCCTGATAAGGGTTATGTTTGATAGAAAAGCTGAAAAAAGGGCAGTGTGAGTCCTGGTAAGACCTTGCGATGATATCTAGACATCCTATATTATAACAGATATGAACGTCATCGTTTGTTATATGTTTTGTTTATGTATGAATAGTTCGTATATCATTTTGTACATGATGTGAACAATAAAAATATATTTTATTTGACTGAGTATGTCAAAATTATTGACAAATAAAATCAATGATAGAGGAAATACTATTTAATGTTTTGCTAAACGTCAAATGATTTGTAATTGAATTTGCAAAAAATGAGGACTAAGAGCCCATTTTTTCAATGCGTTTATATGCACTGGGGTCATTTTTCTTTTATCCCAGCTCAAAATTGACGATAAGTCCTTCAAGCGTTGTTCGATGTCCAAGACTTATTATCGACGAATATTAGATAGAAAAAGTAAAAAAGTAAACGCGCATCGAAGAACAACTTTGAATATATCTAGCATAAATATATTTCTGGGGTAACCGTTATAAATGCCCCCATACTGTGTATGAGACGACACAATTAATTGATGTAAGAAGTGAAAACTTTGTATGTTATTGAATAGAAAATTCTGAGTGAACAGAAAAAAATTACATTGCTGATTATTCAGCAATTTATTCTTTTCTCACATTTTTTTCCAAAACCATGGGACGTCAAAACTAGATTGTGTTTGGGAAAGGATTAATTATTGTTTTGAAGAAATTGTTGGTACAACCTAAGCTTATTTCGTTCGTAAGACGTTGTCTTGTCGAATGTCAGATTTTCAATAACGAGGTTGTCTTTCTTACAACAACAACAACAAAATAATAACAAAGGACTCGTAAACATTCGTAACTAAGTCGGTAATACTCCTATTGATTCGTAAATAATCCGTAACCAGCCCGTAAACTAATCGTAGAAATACGTAAACCGTCTGTTAAATTTGCTCAAATCGTAACAATACGTGTACCTTTCGGCAATGTAATTACGAATGTCCAATTCGTAAGGAATCGTAAGAAAATTCGTCAATGTGAACCGACCTTAAGGTTTGAAAACATGAACCTTGAAATCGTAATCGGACAAATCCAAAATTTTATATAGTGTTAATGAAATCCTGAAATTTTGGGGCAATTTTACAATAGTTTTGAGATAGCATTTCCAAGGAATAATTATTTATTGTGGCTACCTCAGACCCGTGGTTGAATAAACGATAATCCATAAAAGATCATATATTGTTTCCTATTCTTCGATAATATTATTACTATAGATTTGTTACTTTATCCTTATTTACTCAAGCCCAATTTTCTTTGCCAAACAATGTCCGGTTTTGACATGCAATGTATTTTTTAAAAAAAATATACTGGTAATAATGCTTAGAAACAATGCAAAGCAACACATTATGTATGTAACGACTCTGGGCATTTTCTTCTTAGTACATGTATATTCTCTCAACGATTTTCTAAAAGCTTTTTAGGACCATTGAAATCGCGAATTATTTTGGAAAGAGTTAGTATATTTTAATAAAAGTGTGTTTCCAAAAATCAAAATGCTGGATAAACATGAACAAACGCTTCCGTTGTTTTGGGCTCCTGTTCGTTATGTAGGCTGCTGGAAAAAATAATTGACTGGGATGTAAAATAACAAGCTTTTGAGTACATTCGAACAGAATTGATCTTATAAGTGACAACGAAAATCGATGAGTGCATCCTGATATTGAAAATCCAGAGGCGCGTTCTTTAGAGCGAGATTTCTTAAGATATCTCGAGATTTCTTAAGATGTTTAAAGATAAAGCGTTCTTTTGAGCAAGATTTTTAAGACGCTCATTGGGAGCCGCCATTGCTCTATACTTCTTTCGGAACCACTCGGTAAATTCCGTAGAATCTCTATAGGATAGAATTGGCCGATTTGTTCCGAATGATCCATGATTCATAAACCGCGGAGTTCCGAATGCTCAATACTTCATACAAATGACGTCATGATGATGTCATGATGACGTCATTTGTATGAAGTATGTCACATTCGGAACACCTCACTTTCAATCTTGGTCTCAAAAACGCTGTATCAAAAACATCTTGAGAAATCTTAAAGTCACATTTCACATTTATTTCATTTTTTAAAAGTATGTATTGATGCAAAGATCATTTATTCTAATGCACAGGAATGCTATCAGTTTTTTTTAAACTTGTTATTCATAAGCGAAAAATACGCCTTTAAAGTTGGGACAGAAACGACATATTCTATATAAATCTGAACTGTTGTCCACAACATTTTGTTTAATTTTAGCACAAAAATGTATATTTTTCGGAAACGGTTCAATATTTTGGCCTGAAATTTTCAGAATTTTTATAAGAAAATATGCTCTTTCTGGTACAAAAAAAGTAAAATTTATGTTAAAATAATTGTGAAATGTTATGTTAATACTACAAAAAGCTTTAATATGAGACCTAAAGGGCAAATTGGAGAATATCGGCGGTGGGGAGTCAAAACCTCGTAACTCCAGTTTATTCAAGCTGTAGTTACGATGTTTTGACTCCCCACCAGCGATATGTTGGTACCCAGCATTTTTTTCCTTTTACCTCAACATTTCCTTTGCTATTTTGCATAACCCTTTCCCAAACAAGACCTGGTTTTGACGTCCCTAATAGAAAAGGCTTTGGAAAACATTGAGACAAAAGAAGAAACTGCTGATAACCAGCAGTTTCTTCTTTTGTCTAAATATTCTCTGTGCTATATTGTTCACTAATGGCTTCCTGTTTAATATAAATTTTGTCATCTCCAGCAGCTTTTAAATCAGACGGCCCTAAAAATGTGTTGTTTGGGAAAGGGTTGAAAGTCGTCTTTGACTCTTTGATTTCAAATGATAAGGATAGGACATGGGTCCGTATTCACCAACATTTCTAATTTTAATGTCTAAATTCAAATTATATATAAAAAAACATCTGATAGGACGAGACCTAACTATGTCTCTGCCAATTGGATTGGTTGTCGTGTAAATTTCAAGGTAAACTTGGATTTTGATTGGTTGGTGAATACCACCACTGGTTTTACTTCGAGAGAACCGAGTCTACCGATGTTGGCATTGGAAGTGTTCGCTACATGTATAATTACCTCTGTCGCCCGGATAGTTTTCCAGTCTTTCTGCATATTTTGTTTGGTTCCATCACCAGCGGACTTCCAACGGCCCTGAAAAAAAAAATCATCAGAATAATTATCATTTGTCAACGTGCAAAAGATGAAAAGTTTGAATTGTTAGGTGTTGCATATAACAAATATAATGGTATAAAAAGGATTGGCGTACAATATAACACAGAAAATATTGAGGCAAAAGAAGAAATACTGATTATCAGCAATTTCTTCTTTTGTCTCAATGTTTTCGGAAGCCAATTTTACTCTGAACATCGAAAAATCAGGCATTTTTCGAGATAGGATTAATTATTTCCCAAACAAACAGCATTTGAGCAAGGATTCGGGAAAAAAAAGCTTTTAGCATTTTGGACCAATTGCGACCCTCGAGACTGTTAGCAACATGATCTCCAGACAATCATATAGAACTCAAAGGTAAACGCGCGTAAGTGAGGTCGTCAAAACAAATTAATAATTTGTAAACGTTATTATCTAAGTGGTGTATGCTGTAAATAATCGGTTAATCACATCATTCTTTAATCCAATAAAATTTCATCACATTTCATCACATTTAAGTGGATAAAATCGATTTTTTCATGTAGTTTGTTTCATTTTTTTCTGGCGTAGCCTAAAATAGTGGTTTGGTCTGTACTTCTGCCGTGCTTGTGGAGTGGTATGGGTGAAATTCTCCCATGGCGGCCACTGTTTTATATTATGCCACAGAAAATATTGGTGCAGAAGGAGAAATATGATGGTTATCATCAGCATTTTCTTCTTTTGTTTCAGTGTTTCCCCTATCAATTTCTCTTATACACCCGCCAGAAGTCGTTTTATTTGCGGGTTAGATTAAATTGTATCGTATATGCATTGGAAAATAATAACGAATGGATTCAAATGTACCATATCGTCGGTGTAAATGCAAAACCTCGTATGTCGATCCTTGCGATTTTCAAAGTACACACTTGTGTGTCCAGTTCAGACAATTCTCGCAGGTTTTGAGATATTTTTACCGATCTGTATCAATGGTACATTACGAGGTATAGTCAAAAAGTTCCCGGACTGCATTCGAATTGTATTTATTTCGACGTACTTGCTTCATTTCTTTATGCAAATAGTAACTTTGATATGTAATCTACCATTTTGACAAGTTTTTGTGGTTTTTAAATTGGTAAAAGTCGATTTTTCTTAAACATTTTAACATAGTAATCAAGAGTACGGATCACTTTGAAATAACGCTTGCGCCCGATATTCTTACTATTATTCAAAGGGAAAATCGAACGAAATACAGTCACTTTGACATGCAGTGTCATCAATATGGCATCGCATCAACCTATTTCCAGGGCAAATCCAAAATTTTAATATCGTCACATAAAAAGTATGCGTTTTGTACATAGTTTTACGAATCAATGGATCAAAATCACTGAAATCGGGCCGACGTCATCACAGCGTACGGAACATTTTACCGCCATCAAAGTCATGTGAAGGTCGGGATGGCGCCTTCGGAAATATAGAAGTTCTTCAATCCAATCTACGGCTGCAGTACATAATCAATGAGAAGAGTGTTTATTTGATACAAGAAATTTCTGAATTACCGTGTGAAAATAAGCGATGATCGGCGCAGTAAGCGACCAAAAATCATGTTCATGAGAAAGTTAAGACCAACATTCTCTCGAACCAAAAGATATCATTTGACGATGTAGCTAACAGTGTTGGGATTGGTTGCGGTACAGTAAATAACGTAATCTCTACCGAATGAAATACGTCTTAATTGTGCACAAGGTGGGAGGCGCGGCTTTTGACGGACGACGCGCAGAAGGCCCGCGTTGCGTACTCGACGTCATGTCTTTGTTACCTAAGAATCCTGCGAACGCTGATATTTATTGAGATTATGAACATTATCTACCGAATGTATCCTTCGTACTGTTATAAAAATATGAGCCACAAAGTTTCTAGGCTTAGAAAGACTGTCGCACACACGATAGATCACTGACTCAGTAAAATGTTATTTCAGCATTTCCGTGTTTAAAGGAATTTCTCTGAGGTCGCGGGCTTGATTCAAATGAAAAGGTTTGGCCTTCGGCCAGGTCAGCAGTGAAAGGTTATGACAACGAATTCAATTAAAACACTTTTGATCCGTCGCAATGGGTAGTATTTAGAACATTCTCGTAAAGGATTTGAAAAATTGCAAACTGACATGAATTAATTGATTTCGAATATGTTTGCAACGTCATTTAGACGTCGACGTCAAAGTGATCCGTACACTGTTGGTATATGTTTTTAGAGCCGTAAAATATCAGGTTTTATATACTTTATCAATACAAATATCATATGTACTTATCAGTCTTGATCTTCTCTTTTCGTTTATACAATTTCTTTCAAAATCATTATGCGTTCAATTCACATACAAGGACAGTCCGGGAACTTTCTGACTGTACCTCGTATTTATGAATAATATGTCAAAATTTCTAAGTAAAACATTTCAGTTTGGGAAAAGTTCTTAAACTTTTCCCCTCCCCTTCAAAATTTTCCAAAAACGAGATACGGGGTTTTGCATTTACAACGACGATATAGTCAACAAACTATTGACGCAAAACGGACAAAATGCTAGTTATGATTATCAGCATTCTCCTTATGCTACAAAACCTAGAGTATTTGGAAAGTGCTGAATTCCCATTTTTGGAAAGCAAATTTGCAAAATTTGCTTTTCTTTACAGTCGTGCTTCTCTGCACTTTAACATTCTATGCATACCACACAACATCTCCCGGTCCTCCTCACTATAAATAGTTCTATCAAAAGCAAAGATCAATGACAAGAACAACCTTTCGAATATTCAATATTGAATTCTATAGTTGTACATAAGATATTCAATTGTGTGACCGATGATAAAACATCCAATTAAACATGTGTTAAAAGAGGAGAAACGATCACGTAGTATTTTCTTTCATTACGGTTCAAATAGCCAGTCCAATATCTTTCGTTGAAAATGGGTCAGTCAAGTTTACTGAACTATGAAATATGCGACCCACTTCAAGCGCTAAAAATAGGAACTAGGACACGTCTATTTTTAGAATCTTTCTATGCCCAAATTCTTACACGTTTTAATGTCAGAAACTAAACAATGATATTCGATAAGCCATGCATTTAATCGCGTTCACAATAATTGATTGATCAGCTAAGTGGTTATTTTAAGGTTAATGACATAGACATCTTGTCTAATAGGCCTTGCTAGTATTCGCGTGTAGCTAAGCATTTCAAAGCGAAAGTAGAAATCTGGGAAACCAGAATATGTGATGATATGCTCAAAATGCATAGTCAAAATGCATAGAAATCAGACTAGCAATCCTTTCACCACTTGGTTTAAAAAACGGTGTTAACTTTTTAATCTATAGATATCACGGTGGATAACCCATGTGACTTTTGGGAAGCGTTAACACCGAAAAAATCGTCCGCTTCAAGGTATGTTTGGTTTAATTTCTCAGCTTATACTCTGTTGATTTTGACGAGATAAAGTGCACGGAACGCGCATTTGAGAGGGCTATTCCCGTTTGTAACTCACTCTGCTCCGATCCCGTGATTTCTTCAAACATTCAAGCGAAAGTTTTCTTCGGTGCATGTGAATGCTTCCCACTTTCGTTTTGCACTTACAAACACTTTGGCTCGAATGTTTGAAGAAACCACTGGCTTTGGAGCAGAGTGAGTTAGAGCCGGGAATAGCCCTCTCAAGGGCGCGTTCCGTGCACTTTATCTCATCAAAATAAATAGGGTATAAGCTGAGAAATTAAACAAAACATACCTTGAAGCGGACGATTTTTTCGGTGTTAACGCTTCCCTAAAGTCATGTGAGTTACCCACCGTGGATTTAGATCTAGATGAATAGGCCTACATAGAATCAAATCAATTTACATTGTTGGTATGTTAACCATTTCCCAAATAGAAACATTTCAGATTGGTCAAAACAAAAAAAAGCCGTAGCAGACGACAAAATTGGTACATACCTAGATAAAATTAGAACTGTTTGTAGATAATACCAAAGACAATATCGAGGTTAAAGTAGAAAATTCTGATTATCAGCAGTTTCTTCTTTCATCCCAATATTCCCCCGAACATTTTCTTTTCAGGCTGTCAAGCCCGGTCTTATTTGGAAAAGGGATAAAGTAGTGACGGAACACATGTTTTAGCAAGTAAGACATGTAGTTTTCAGAGATCAAATGCTTTCTAATTAGGGTATAGACTCCTTTCATTTATGTTTTAGTCCGTACCCGCAGAACACTTCCGGTAATCCGAGACTTCTCTGATGAAAATTCGCTCGATGATACTTGGATGTCGCTATTTACAACGGAACGCTGTCCCAGTCAAACACAAAAGAAAATTCCGACACAGCGACATAACTTGTGTCGGAATTTTCTTTTGTTTTTGAATTGGACAGCACTCTGATGTAAATAGCGACATCCAAATTTCGAAGAGCGAATTTTCATCAGAGAAGACTCTGATTAACTTCCGGAGGCAAACAATGGGTTTATGGGAATTAACATTGTATACATGTGAATTGTTACTAAAAATAGTAACAAATCGACATTTTCAAAACGAGGCTCCCACAAAATGCGGAGAAATCGATGACGACGCACGTGCATTCAATATACAGCGATTAAGCACACGTGCATTCAATATACAGTGATAAAGAGAAGTTTTAAGAGGAACAAAAACTACGAAATTGAATGAATTCGTTGATAGCCGGTAAGATGGTTATTTTATTTGATTTACAGTCAAGAAAATTCGGCATTTTTGGCCAACATTGGAGGGGCTTAGCCCCCCCCCCCCTGTTCCTACGGGCCTGTACATCAAATAGATTTATGAACCGTGACCTGTCGCACTAGTCTATTATACAAGAAAACCTACTTCAGAACATGACATTGGGTATAGGAGAACATATAGAGTGCTATAATGCCTTATAGTCGTTTTCGGCTGGGAGAATTCGACATTTTAAATTTCCTATTTGTTTATGTCAAAGGGGGGTAATTCACAAAATTGACAGATTAGACCTTTATTTTAGAGCTTGCTACAAGTGATAAGAGAGATGTTTTGTGGGGTTTTTTTTTGGCAACCCGGATATGACCAAAACCGTAAAAATAATGAATCGTTTATCGCGCGTAAGTGGCATTAGATGAAATTAGCTGTAAATGCATTAAGGGCCGTAACTCTGACATTAAAGGAGACAAGGCAATGAAACTTCGACAAAACGATTGCCGAATGCCATGGAAATATTGTAAAAATAAAATCAGGCTTTTAGTTCGATACTTTTTCAGAAACCAGAAATCTTGCAGCGTAAAGTTTTCTCTTTTGTTCAGTATATTTTGCTGATATGGAACAGACATTATCCTTTCATAATTTGTATTTTGTAACTTTCTAAAGAATCAAATTCAATTAATTACTTTTATCCAACTCCGTGTAATTTATATTGCTAACAACTAGAAAGGCCTTTAGACATAATCAGCAAATTTGCTTTCCAACAGTACTTTCAGTACTTTGATTATATCTATAAAGTAATAAAGGGGTATCGAAAGACTTAAGGTATAAAGTGCCTAATGAAAAACACCACTTTCTAGCCATACGAAATGTATCAAATTACACACACTTGTAAATACACTCCACATAAGTTGATTCACCGTGCCGGAGTTCAACATTATGCTTCAAGAAGAAAATAATTTACAAATATCATTTTACTCTATATTCATATGCAAGGGAGGTAATTTTGAACATTTTTGTCAAATATTTCCATAAGTATGCATTAATTCAAAATTCTAAACCGTACAAAATGCTTATATTTGTATTTGGAATGGAAATGTAACACAGTTTAGGAATTACTGGCACTTTTCAAATTTTGCCGCTGGCTCTTTTGTGCTGATTAGGCCCTTCTTACCTTAAAACATACAACATAAAATGCATATCAAAGGCATACCGTGGATTAAGTTAAGCTGAAGTAAGGGGATAGATATTTTGATAGATGTTTTTCCTTAACCTTTTTCCACACATCATCATTTTTGAGGGCTTTGGTATGAAAGTTGATGAAGACGACAATACGCATGCTGATACAGATGAAATAGCACAGAAAGTATTAAGGCAAAAGGAGAAAATAATTCAAAATATTGATTATCAGCATTTTCTTCCTTTATCTCAATATTTTCCAAAGCATTTTTCTTATGGACCTAAACAATAGGTCTTGTTTGGGAAAGCACTGACCTTTTTAGAAAAAAGTCCTGGTTTTGACGCACTTGAAACAGCAACAACAACAACAAAAACCATGTAACGCATGGAGAGGAAAGAAGATGGTTTTGAATAACATTAAATTCTTCTTTACTCTCAACACTTTCCAAACAAATTATGGCACACATAGTCGTAATAATATTATGCATTTTCCTTCCTAGGAAATATCATTATTTCTGTCCTGTGTATATTTTACATTTGAGCAATCTATAATTATGTTTATTGGAAAGGGCTTAATGGATTGCATAACATTGCAACATGACAATATAAGCCATTATGCTTGCTACATTTTTTAGCCTACATGATTCCACTCATTTTTTTATCTTTCTTTCATAAGAAACGAATCATAAATACCTTAAAAAGGGTCGATAGATTTTAGGTATCCAAACCCTCAAAAGCACCAAAGAGGCAGATGCGAACTTTGAAAAGTGCCAATAATTCTTAAACTGTGTTACATTTCCATTCCAAATATATACATAAGCATTTTGTAGTACGGTTTAGAATTTTGAATTAATGCATGCTTATTGAAATATTTGACGAAAATGTTCAAAATTACCTTACTTGCATATATGAATATAGAAAATATTTGTAAATTATTTTCTTCTTGATGCATAATCTTGAAATCCGACACAGTGAATCAACTTATGTGAAATGTATTTACAAGTGTGTGTAATTTGATGCATTTCATATGGATAGAAAGTGCTGATTTTTTCAGAATCTGTAAACCTTAAGTATCTTAGTAGGCAAAGTTCACATAAATGGAAAATTAAGGTTCATTTAACAAACGCGTAACTTTTTTATTATTGAAAATTAATAGTTTGATAAATTTAAGTTCAATTGATACATGTATGTATGACTTTTTTGTGTTTGTAAAATGATTTTTAGACTGTTCTCAAGCTTTTTAGAAATTGTTTATCCTAAAAAGATGCAAAATTCGAACCAACACCTGCAAAATTGTATTGAATACCGGGGGGTATTAAGGTTTACAGACCCTGAAAAAAGCAGCACTAGTCTTTCTAGCCATACGAAATGCATCAAATTACACACACTTGTAAATAAACTTTACATAAGTTGATTCGCTGTGCCGGATTTCAAGATTATGCTTCGAGAAGAAAATAATTTACAAATATTCTTTACTCTATATTCATATGAAATGGAGGTAATTTGTAACATTTTTTCTCAAATATTTTCAAAAGTATATAGAGTACATTACTCTATTAATTAAAAAATCTAAACCGTGCAAAATGCTTAAGTTTGTAATTGGAATGGAAATGTAACACGGTTTGGGAACTATTGGCACCTTTCAAATTTCGCCCCTGGCTCTTTGATGCATTTGAGGGTTTGGATCGTTGAATTGACAAAATCATGTAAACATGCACCGTAATGTCCTGACAGAACTATAGAAAAGTAGAAATCGGGACCAGTTTTTTTTATGTGACTAATTCATCACTTTTCTTTAGAAACCTCGTACTCGTAACTACAGTTTGTTTAAGCTGTACAGTCGACACTCGTTGTGTCGAAGTCAGAGGGGCCGTCAAATTATCTCGACATATCCGGAGTTCGACTCATCCGATTTTGTTCAATTTTAAATTGAATGCCATTTGGCCATTTTCGTTGCTCACCAAGTGCGTTAATAATTGAAATATAGTAGGAAAAGGAAAGAAATTGCTCGAAACGAGCAATTTCTATCCTTTTCCTACTTAAAGTGACATTTCAGAATTTTTTGTCATAAATTTTACTTTTATGTTTTTCCGAAAGAGCATATTTCCTTATGAAAATTCGGAAAATTTTAAGCCAAAATATTGCGCCGTTTACGAGAAATTTATATTTTTGTGTTAAAATTGAACAAATTGTTGTGGACAACAGTTCGGATTTATATGCAATTTACCGATTATGTCTCAACTTTAAATGCGTGTTTCTCGCTTATTGGCAACAACTTCAAAAAACTAATAGTATTTATACTCATTAGAATAACCAATCTTAGCATCAAGACATATTACTTTAAAAAATTGAAATTGAAATGAAATGTCCCTTTAATTTTAACGGCTATATTTATTTCGAAATTATTTTTATTTAAAGTTTTGATATCCATTGATGAGGACAGGGCCAGACTTTCACTTCGACTTAAGCGGAAATTCGACTAATCCGATGTCGACATAACGAGTGTCGGCTGTAGTTATATGGTTCCAGGAGAAAAGCGGCGAAATAATTTTTTATGCAATTTCGTCACCTTGTGAAATCATTGCACAAGAATGAAAATCAGCTGTAGTGTAATAAAGATTTTTATCACCAAGGAAAAATAATAAAGATAAGTATCATGAAAGATGCTTCAGAAAAGCTATCTTGTTTTATGGAGTTATTGAAATAAAATTCCAGGATATGCAACTGCTGTTTATATGTCTTGTTACAAGTGGTCCCAATAAATTCTAACATTTCCTAAACTGCAAAATGTAGGGTTGTCATATTTGAAAGGTGATGTAGAAAATTTATGATGATAAATTTTGGAAGTGTGTAAAAATATTTAAAGATAGTATTGAAAAAAAAGAAGAAAATGCTGATGATCAGCACTTCCTTCTTTTGTCTAATTTTTTCAAGCGTTTATTATGGATATTAACAGTAGAATTTATTTGGAAGAGAGCTAGTTGTGACCCGCAACGAAAAAAGGATGAAACTGCTCATGCAAATGGCAAAGAATAAAACGTAATTGTCCATGTCTTGCAAAAAGTGGCCATCTGGGAATTGAGAAAATATAGATCCTATGCCAGTTACCTCCCCTGATATGTTACTAGCGGATACCATTTCACATCGACCACAGGTCATAGGATGCGTAGGATAATACGTATACCGTTTAATTGAAAATTGAATGATAACACTTATTAGTT
This sequence comes from Fragum sueziense, assembly GCA_963680895.1. Lineage (NCBI taxonomy): Eukaryota > Metazoa > Mollusca > Bivalvia > Cardiida > Cardiidae > Fragum > Fragum sueziense. The sequence goes on along the minus strand of OY804609.1, from coordinate 13,239,323 downwards.
AAAACCATTCAAATCATTGTAAGATTTTAATAAATCCCCAATTATTTCATATTTATTCAGCTTGTTTATTTCAAAAAAAAATAATTTCGAATGACCATTATAAATCTGATAACTTTTTTTATAACTCCCATTTTTCTTGTGTGTCTGTGTAGGTTTTTTTTCCTTTCTTTCCTTTGTTGTTGTTTGTTTGTTCGTTTCTTTTTTATTTCTTTTTTTTGTTTGTTTGTTTGACTGATTTAATCTGTATTTATTCCCTTTTCTACTTTTATATACAGTACATGCTTGATTTTAAAGTGACATTTCACATTCTTTTCATTTTCTAAAAGTATGATGCAAAGATTGTTTATTCTAATGGGTAGAAATACTATCAGTTTTTTGAAGTTGTTATTTATAAGCGAAAAATACGCCTTTAAAGTTGAGACAGAAATGAGAAATTCTATATAAATCTGAACTGTTGTCCACAACAATTTGTTTAATTTTAGTACAAAAATATATATTTCCCGTAAACGGTTTAATATTTTGTCTTGAAATTTTCAGAATTTTCATAAGAAAATATGCTCTTTCAGATAAAATATTTGTAAAATTTATGTAAAAATTATTGTGAAATGTCACTTTAAGTTCAATTGAAAATATTATAATTTCTATCCAAAAGTCTCCTATCCCATATTCACGTCAATTCAGAGTCAGGTGCTAGTCACGTGACCTATAAATAGGTGCATCCCGTGGCGCTAGACTGGTATTGCACTTGTGAAGTCGATATTGAAGATCTCTGATTTGCTACTTTACCTATCTTTAACCCTGCCCAACGATTAACCCTTTCCATAGCATGACATAGTTTTGACTGTCGCACCAAGAAGAGAAAGGCCTGGGAAAACATTGAGACAAAAGAAGAAAATGCTGATAATCAGCATTTTCTACTTTTGCCTCAATATTTTCTGGACTATTTTCTAATTTCTACACAAATCATAAACATTATCTTCTTTAACATCCATTTTGTTGTCTGTAGCAGCTTTCGAATTGAAGAGCTCTGATTTGCTAGTTCACCAAATTGCCATCTTTAAACCTGCCCTTCGCCTAATTTACCTGTCTGGGTCGGGAATGTTGTGTCTAGGTAAATAGTTCGTTGCTTTTCAACAAAAACCTCGTAACTGCAGATTATATAAAGCTTCAGTTACGAGGTTTTTGTTTAAAAGCAGCGATATGAATGTAGACAGTATCTCACATGCTGCAGATAAGATTGAGAAGACAAAAATTATTGAACCCTTTCCCAAACGACAAATCTTAGACCAATCTAATTTGAAAGTTCTGCTACATAGGTCTACAGCAAAAAAGTTGTTTGTAAATATAATTTTACTGTAAAAAAAAAGAAATGTAAATATTTTTGCAACAGAAGAAAATACTGGTCACCGGCATTCTTTCTTCTTTTGTCTCAACGATTTCCAAGCTAAGCCATTTCAACTGGGTATGTCTAAGCCATGTCTTGTTTGGGAAAGGGTTTATACGTGAAAATTAATTTATGTTTATTCAAACCTTATGAATTAATTATTTTGATAAATAGTCTTTATTTTATATCTAAACATTGGCTATGTCGAATACGTGCTGATGATATCAAAGTTCTTTTTCTTGTCATGCATCTATTACTTGAAATCTGGAAATCTGGACATAAAAATAAATCAGTTGATCCAAATATTTATATTATTAAAAAAGAATTTAACAAAAATTTAAGCATTCATTACTTTCGACACAGCACGATTACAATTCCTGAAAGAAGAAATAAATTAAAGAAAATGTTAGAATGATTTTTCTTACAACGATAAAATCTAACAAATCAGTTTTTTTGATATCTCAAAATATCGTAATAATTTTTACTTTAAGGCACTAAGTCGCTGACTGTACAGTTAAAATCGTGTATTATGTAGACAATACGATTTTTTTTATTTAAGTAAACATAACATTAAAGAAAATCTGAAATAACCTGTTTTGAATTCCTGGTGTATACGCATTGCGACCTTCATCAAGTCATTTGGTTTGTGGCAATAAAACGCCGACACACTTTCTAATTTTTCTAGGCACAGTGATAATTTATGGACAAAGGGAGACAATACAATTTTACCAGTTGAATCATTTCAATCATTTCAGCTAGGGTATTCAGGACTGAGGACGATCTTATTAAAAATGACGATGAATTTTGTGCTAAAAATAGTCTGTGCTTACTGTTATGATTTAATAAACCGTCAGTTACGACATGTTATAAAAACACCTACGAAATACTTATGCTTGACCGAAATTACGACACGAATAACTGAAAAAATTCGTTCCCTAGACATAAAATATATTAAGATATGACCAATCAAGATAAAGAGGATCTCCTGGGAATTCTGACAATGTATGAGAAACAAATCACATTTCTTATAGCAGATACAAATATTTTGCTCATATTGCCTCAATATTTTCGATGCTATGGTAAACATAAATTCCGTTACACCCGTTTGTCGTCTGCAGCAGCATTTAAATTTACAATTAATTTTGAGCTTTGTGTGAAAGGCATAATATAGTAATTTTACAACAATAAAAATCTTTTTTACAAAAAAAAAAAAAAAAAAAAAAAAAAAAAACTCGTAACTGCAGCTTGTTTTGAGGGGTTTTTGGGAAGCAAATTTGGCAAAATTTGCTTTTCTTTGCAGCCACCTTTCTCTGCACTTTACCATTCTCTGCATACCACACAACATCTTACGGTCATCCTCACTATAAATAGTTCTATCAAAAGCAAAGATAAATGAGGTAACAGTCATTTGAATATTCAATATGTAAGTCTAAAGTTATGTGTAGATATTGAATTGTGTGACTGAAAATAAAACATTCAAGTAATCATGTCTCTAAGAGAAGAAAAGACCGATGTAGTAATTTGCTTTATTATGGTTCAAAGATCAGTCCAATGGCCTTCCTTGTAAATGGGTCAGTCAAGTTTACTGAACTATGAAATATATTCAAAGCTTACACAACGATAAATATGCATAAGGTTGTACTAAAAATAGATGTACAACTCCAGCATGGAATCAAAGTATTCAAGGTATTCAAATAGATAATCAAAGTACCTAATTATAGTACTCTACGAATCAAAGTATTTAAGGTACATGTATTCAGATGGATAATCAAAGCACTCTACTTCTGGACAGACCTACATTTCTAACTAATTTGCTTCCCAACAGTACTTTCAGTACTTTGATTGTTTTTTGTTTTATTAAAAAAGTGATCTAGTCATCTGTCTTTCAACCAAGTTTATAATAAGTAAGAAACAACTAACTCTTTACCAAACGGCAAAATTTCAGATAACTTTAATTTGAATACTGCAGAAGGAAAATTGATATTGAAAGAGTTTTAATTTGTGTTAAATATAACACAGAAGATAATGAGACAAAAGAAGAAAATGCTGGTTATCAGCATTTTCTTCTTTTGTCTAAGATCATCTTCAAATACAGACGTGAAAACCAGGTCTTGTATGAGAAAAAGATAATATATTGAGTACTGTTAGTGACATCCAAGTACGAATTCATCAAGTTATTAATCAAGTTTGTCCTTTTGTAATTACTATGATATCTAATTTTAAAAATTATGATATCCCAAAATAGCAATTTGGACGAATTTGGACTCTAGTCACTAAAAAGATAGTAGACGAAAAAGGAGTAAACCAATTGGGATGTTACCGACGAAACTATGAATTATGTACACTGACACAATTATTTTCACCATTTCCCAAACAACAAAATTGTAAGCTTGAATTCGACAGTTGATACAGATTACTCACGTTGTGTTGATAAAGATTGCACCTTATCATGATATATATAAAAAAAGTGGTTTATAGTCTCAAATTTATATTACACAAAGTGTTGCGAAGGAAGAAAGAATGTTGCAGATCAGCATTTTTCTTCTATCTCTTCAATGTTTTACACGCTCTAATTTTTATTCTACCTTTGTCTTAATGTTCCCGAAACGATTTTCTATCTTGGCCTTCAAAAGGAGGGCTTGCTAAGAAAATGGTTAATTGAGTGGTATTGGAAAGGGCAATATGATAAGAATCCGCTGTTAGGTTACAGTAACACATCAATCTGAATGAATTCAAATGTTTCATCTTATAATTTCATAATGTAACATCTGAGAACCACCCATTAGGGGTTCATCGTCATTGACCTTGGAAAGTCCGAATTTTCTGTTTTATGCGAACCAATCAAAACGCTCGTTGCAAACGCAGGTTTGCTGTCTCTGGCAACAAAACCAAAATGGCAGGGGTTTATAAACACGCTCTCGACGCCGTCTTGAATTTTTACCTCAGGCGTTCAGAATTAAGTGGCTTTCTCAAAGACACACCTTCCCTCGTATGAATGTCACATAATATACTTTAATCATTTGTTTATTTACACAATAATTTGGAACCGTGTTATTGAAAACAGTTCAAATCTTTCGATTTTATGACGGCTTTTTATATATACGCATGATTAAGCAAGTCTCTGGTGGTGCAGTGGAAAGATGTGGGATTTCAAATCGAATGGACTAAGTTTGATTCCGTTACTTGACAGCAAAATCTATTTTTTTTTAAAGTTTCATTTCATTATTTCTTGTTGTTGCTTTTTTTGTTGTTGTTTAATGTTCGTATTTTAACCCATTTACATGCGACAGTTTTGCAGATATATCCAACTTTTTAGGTAAGACCTGGGTAACGCACTTCCTGTATAATCGTTATATTTTGACTTATTCCGTGACGTCCGTAAGTCCGATTATTTTTAAAGTACCATTAGGTGCAATATCGCAAGTACCCGTAAAATTGTAGATAATTGAATGTGCTCAGGTTTCCGGGGAGTATTCTAAACATTTTTGTGTGAAAATGGTTCTAAATAGCAAAAAGTCAAAATTTGAGATCATTGAGAGCAATGAAAATTACCTCCCTTGAAATCGTCTATTCGCACCATACCATAATTGGTCACATAGCTCATTACATGTACCCAGGTCTTACAAGAAATGTGTTTGTGAATTTTATTTACAAAAAGAGAAATCTTTGGGAAAATAGATATGGTCGCTTTTTCATGCTTTTCTCTCGCTGTCCTCAGTGTGAAATGTCAAACTAAACATTTTTCTAGAAATATTAAATGATACATTTTCATAAACCAGATCTACTTCTTCTCTCTAAATATATGTAGATATATGAAAAATGTTAGATTTGTAATTTTTGAAGGAGGACCGTTTACAATCTAAAATATTCGCATAAATATGAAGACTATGCCAGAATAAAAACTTTATTATCTTGGTGTATGATTTTTTTTATACGACTGTGAGTTTCGAACCAACACTGAAAATCATAATTAAAAGAGTTTGAATCTTTGACCGTTACCATTTGATCACTCTGACCACTCAAGTCTCAACGTCGGAAGGTATTTTAGATTCGGAAAGAAGTGGGAAAGAAGCATTTACAACTCTTCGTAAGCTAACATATGATTGGTGCGAAGAAAGGTCACAAAAGATGACCCATAACGGGTGGTCCTCAGATGTTGCTGAAAATTTAACATCTGAATTTATTAAGATTTAGTAACACATCTGACAGACATCATTAAGGGGTCATCTCCAATAATTGAATTACTTTTTCTTCTGACCAACCAAGAAAACGCTTTCAATATTCTGAAAGCGATTAAAACTGACAATTATGTCACGATGACATCACATTTCAGTGCAGAACGATGTGTTCGCACGTGAATGTCATGAATAGAGTATAACACGTATAACACGAGATCGAATTGGTAAGAGTACATATAATCGATTTTGGAAGATGGCCACTAACTGGTGCCTGTCAAATGTTACTATAATCTAACACCGGATTTCAATGAGATTGGGGAAAGGGTTAAGGGGTACATAAAACAAAAGGTACTTGAAATATTGTAAGAGTTAAGCACGCGACTATTCATGCTGTGACCATCTGGACTATGGAATGTTAGGATCTAAATTGAACCCTTTTCCAATCAACAGAAAATAGGCAGGTCCAATTTCAGAGCTGTTGCAGATAGACAAAATGTTAACACAATTCGTTTACGTCGTATCAATAAAACTATAAAGAAGAATTGGGGGCATGCTTGTTATCAGCTTTTTTCTCTTTCGTCTAAAAGTTTTCAAAGAACATTTCTATCATGCACGTCAAATTCAGGAATTGCTTGAGAAAGGGTAAAACAATAGGTGATATATAGACATTATCTGGCTTGTGCAAGTTTTATAATATGATAATAGGTGGGTAAAACCACGTTGGATAATCACGTGGTACAATATTTTCAGAAAATCTTCAATAACTTTGTAGATACTGGACCGATTTGAATTCGGGTTGAAGCAGAGAATCTGGACAGACGCTACGCAGAAGATAGATTTAGGGGATATTTCTAAAATCAACTGATAAAAAAGTTACTGAAGATCAACTAACATTTTGGTTGATCTTCAATAACTTTTTTATCAGTTGATTTTTCAAAATTCTACCACGTCCAGGTTATTCCTGACATTTTTCCGCCTTATCTGCTTTACACGGAATTCAAATTGGTCAAGTATTGACAAACTTATTGAAGATTATGGGAAATTCTAAGACACGCGATTATACACCGTGAAAAACGTCTCCAGAAACCTCGTTCTTACAGCCTCCAAAAGCCCCCCCCCCCCCCAAAAAAAAAAAAAAAAAAAAAAAAAAAAAACATTGAGGCAATCGATAACCTTCATTTTCCCACTCTCTTGCACACGGTTCATTCATTAGATTCACCTCTGTAATTGGCTCAGAGAGAATTGCGTCATCACCTGATCGATTACGTCACTAAATGTCACATCAAAATGGCAATAACAAATATTTTTTTCTTTTCCGAAGTCCAAAATATATATCATACTTCACTTTGCTTAAAATTTAATATCATTTTCCAACGATAATAATCTATTTTTTTTTAAATTGATGTCATTCATTCAAGGGCGCAGTAATTTTTCCGTACATTTCATTCTGATAGGGAACGATTTTATCCAGCTAGCTGTGACGTAATTTCGGACGAACAATAGTATTTCGTAAGTGTTAATACAAAATCTCACAACTACGGCTTTACGAGATTTTATAAAAACACCGACGGTTTATCAAAACAAAACAATAAACCGAGTCTATTTTAGCACAAAATTCATTGCCATTGGTAAGGAGGCTTGAGAAAATAGTTCCATCGTATATGGGTAAATTCATCAGTTATAATGACTTTCAAATGTACCCGGAATCATCATTTCTTTGTCTAATTTATTATGTTACACATGAAACAGTTAAACAGTAAAATACACGTTTTCCTCGGTTTGACAAGATTATTGTCATTCATGGCGTCAGCCCGTTGCAGAGATGTATGGTGAGAGTAACGAACGACAACTCTGCTCGGAGATTGTCATTTTCCTTCTAAAGTTGTCTTTGTCAGCAGCATCATTTTGTCGTCTACAGCAGCTTTCATATTTCAACTACCCATTTTGCGGTTCGGGAAAGGACTTAGAAGAGCTATGTTGTTTAGCAGTGTTTAGCAGTGGAGAAAAGTTAAGGTTTTAAACTCTAATTGTAAAAGTGTAAATCGTTGCCCCAGTGTGGACAAAACGAACGTATGGATCCAGTTTGAAAAATAGCTGGTATCATTACTATAACTGACAATTATAAAGGTGAATGAAATTTCAGACGAATAGGAAAAAAAGAGAGAAAATTGCCTCGGAAAGAGCCATTTCCCTCTTTTGTCTGAATTATTTAAACCGTGTGTGGTAGAAATGTTTACTTTTTCTGCCGTTTGGTTATACTAGGTTCTCACTGCCGATCAACTCAACTCGATCAACATGGTCGTTTAGATTCACCGATCAATCCCGACCAAACTACTTCTTACCACTCTCTGGTCGATCAACCCGAACTCTACAGTCTATCGGCTTGACTGATGGAGCAAAGGTTGAATTTATCGGGATGTGGCCGATATTTACTCAAATACAATTCGATGTTATCGGGTACAAATTGCGTTCATGTCAAGTAAAAGACATCAACCCGCTTTTAACTCGATTTTAATACACGATCGAATATCGATCAGGTCGATCTTCCACTCGATCAATACAAGATCGCTCTCTTATCAATTTCGTACTCGATCGCACACGAATATTTTTGACAATAAAAATACGAGAAAGAAGCCAAAGCGATGTATATCAACGGGGGACTAATATCAACGAATATCAAGTTCTACTGTTCCCGACTTCCTACGCCAATCTATCTGGACCTGAACGTGGTCGCTAGGTCGAGCTGGATCGAGATGATTTGACCGGCAGTGGGTACCTTGCAGTAAGAGTTAAATCCTAATAAAGATGATCTATGGTGACCTTTTTCGACTTCTTCATTAAGACATACTATATCATAAGTTGACACCTACTACATCATTACATAATTGCGCAGTAAACAATAATTCATTCATTTAATTTGCATAATAAATGGATTTGTAATTTGTTATGATTGAAATATCGCCATTTTTCTTCAAAATCCCCGTAACTCCAGCTTTAAATAAGTTATAGTTACAAGGCTTTAGTTTCTAAGAAAGGGACGAATCACTTTATATGCCTCCGTGCGAGGAACTTTGATTGGTAACCCTTAGATTCACATGTTGAAAAATCATGGTGATGAAATTCATGTTGAAAGACCATGGTGAGAAAATTCATGTTGAAAAATTTAGGTTTAGAAAATTCATGTTGAAAAATCACGTGAATAAATCCATGTTGAAAAATTATGTGAGAAAACTCATGCTGAAATATCATGTGAGAAAATTCATGCTGAAATATCATATTGAGAAAATTCATGTTGAAAAATCATAGTGATATAAATACAGTCGACACTCGTTATATCAAGTCAAATGGGCCGTCAAAATATCTCGACATATCCGTAGTTCGACTCATCCGATTTTGTACAACTTCGAGTTGAATGCCATTTTACAATTTTTGTTGCTCATCAAGTGCATTGATAATTGAAATATAATAGGAAAAGGAAAGAAATTGCTCAGTGACCATATTTATTATGAAATTGTTTTATTTAACTTTTTGGTGTCAATTGGTGAGGACAGGGCCATATTTTCACTTCGACATAGGCCATGTGGAACTTTTTCCTTCATTCAGCAAGGGATAATACTCTGCAAAGTTTGCTGATAAGCCAAAATTGTTATGCGAGTTTGTTCCCTTATCGACCGTGTTTTGGCATAATTTGGGACAGGTTATCATTACATTACATTATATCTTTGAACAGATCGACAATCTCGATTCTCGATAAGATATTTAGAGTCAGTATGGCTTATACATTAGCGTTACCGTAAGCTTGCTTTGCTGGCATGATTGCTGGTTTGTTTGATTGACAAATGGATCATTCATTCATTCATTCATTCATTCATTCATTCATTCATTCATTCATTCATTCATTCATTCATTCATTCATTCATTCATTCATTCATTCATTCATTTATTCATTCATTCATTCATTCATTCATTCATTCATTCATTCATTCATTCATTCATTCATTTATTCATTTATTCATTCATTCATTCATTCATCCATTCATTTATTCTCATTCATTCAATCATTCATTCATTCATTCATTCATCCATTAATTAATTAATTTATTCATTCATTCATTCGTTCATTCGATATTGTTTTGAATTCTGTAAATCTTACATAATAGCAAGCATATATTAGGAATTTCGTCGATGACAGTACTGTCCAAATCTCTTTAACGCTAGATCATTTAAGCTTCAGTAACGAAATCTTGCTCATCCAACAATGAATTGTTAGTAGTGTTATATTTACAGTATTTTCTGGGAAAGCTGATTTTGTCAAAGTATATGCCTATGCTTTCCTACGTAAGTTTGTATTTCTTGGACAACTATGATCAGTTTCATCAAATCATGGGTGTCAATTACGTATTAATAACTAGAAGTAATTTTTCGGAAATATTTTAAAATAGGATCGTTTGGCATAACTCTTCATGATCTCCCCATGTTAAAGATGTAAATTGGAGACAGCCGCTCTTATCTGCTTATCTGTGTGAAACCGTTCGTTAATTTGTCGGACCGACCTCTACAGGGGTCTGCCTTTTGTTTCATTGCCAAAATTTAAGCTTTACTATCTAATTGAATGCAGTCACCACAGTATGTTCTGCATAAGAATATCAGTATATCGCAAAAGTAAGACCAACTCGTCGGGCAAATTACGAATTTCAATCAAACGTTCTTCTTAACGACGGGGAATCACGTGAAAACGGTGTAAGAAAACCATTTCTAAATCTGTTAAAGTACACATCAATAACTGGTCATCGAAATTATTTATTCGAAACCATTCAATATTGACTCGAATTTAATTACAAACAGAGGAAATGCTGTAACTCACTGATTGATGGAAAGTCTTTGTGTATCATAACGTAGTTGCACAAATATTAGAATGTTCTAATCGACATTTTTACATTTTCGAGAAAGTCGAGTTTGAAATGTTAAACTTTATATACTGACTGACTTTAAAAACGCATCACTGAAGTTCATTCGGTAATAATATACAAAAAGCTAAATCAACTATGTAGTATTGTATATCAAACAAAATCTTAACATCTTACCAACATTTCCTGAAAATTTCAGACAAAAAATCGATTCAATGGCTGAGATATAGCCATCTAAAGAGAGGTGGTGTGAGGATTTTGTCAGTTTTCTCTATTTAATAACGAGTAATTCCGCTCTGAGTATCAAAAACGTTCCGCAGTCGTGGCTTCGTTGACCATTGAGTTTAAACAAAATCTTTTATCTTCTGGGCTTGAATTATGAACCATATATATATACGTATATATTGCTGGAGAGTATTTAAAAGTTTTGGCGTCCGTTTTTCAGCGTGTCTAGGTCCAACGCACCCTGATCTGACGCTGACTTTCTGTAACGATCTGTCACGAACATAATCTCCAGTAGTAAAGAATGCAATATCTTATTCGTAAATTCATTGTTCTGGCACGAGTTTATCAGAAGCAACATGTTTGTATTACAATTTCAGTTGGAAACGTTGTTGTAAACCAATTGCGTACGTGACGTAGACGTATGTTATTATCTTGCCGTTAGCTTGTTATAAACGGCTGATCAAGACGCTGATGCTCAGCAGCAATCCCTGTAGATTGGCTACGTTAATGAAAGTGAAAAATCATCGATTGCGTCTCGCACATTTTCGTTGACAAATACCTGCTTAGAATACTCCAACAAATTGTGTACGCTCATCGAACTTTGGTCTCGTGGCCTTATTTTTTGTTTAATCAAATTGATTCAGAAATTCGGTTTGAAGTAGAAAGAGTGGACAGACGTCACGCATTAGTCAGACGTGGTGGATTAATAAAGACCTTATAAAAACGATAAGATCGACCAAAAGTTTTGGTTTATCTCCAATTACCTCTTTTTCAGTTGACTTTTCAAAAATCCACGACATCCAGCTAATTCCTGGCATTCTCCCACCTCTTTGCCTCAAACCGAATTTAAATTGGTCAAGTATTAATAAAAATACTGAATATTTTCTGAAATTCTGAGCCATGTGATTATCCATCGTGATTAAAGTGATTATTTCACAGACTATTTTTCATAAATTTTAATTTCATTTTTATCTGAAAGAGTATATTTTCTTATGAAAGTTCTGACTGAAAATTTCAAGCCAAATATTGCGCCGTTTACGAGAAATATATATTTTTGTTTTAAGATTAAGCAAACTGATGTGGACAACAGATCAAATGTAGGCCCGCCTACATGGAATTTGCTAATTCTGTCTCAACTTTAAAGGTGTGTTTTTCGCTTATCAGCAACAATCAAAAATGATAGCATTTTTATTTATACTCATTTGAATAAGCAATCTTGGCATCAAGACATTTGATCAGGGAAAAAAGCAAAAAAGGCAGAATAAATAAATAGATAAATGAATGAAAAGAAAAAGATAGAAATGAATAAATGCTAAAAAACATTATTTGTGTTTTAACTGAATTAAATTGTAGTACTTTAAAATTATACAAAATTAGAATAGCACATGATTTATAACTTTTTGTCACTAAAGATACGTACTTAATCAGTTAATTAGCATTGTCATTTTGCAGAGGAATAAACAACACCATATGAATATAATTATGGCTCAGGGTCCTTATCAATATCACAGCATGTCCACGACGTGTGATAACGTGACCCAACAATTACAGAACAATCTAAAAAATTTAAACGTGTCCGATTTGAAATTAAATTGAAACAGAGGAAGCTAAAAAGTGTCGGGGATCTGCCAGGTGCTGCGGTAGATAATTTTAAAAAGAATTGAAAAATATCGGCGACCGAGTAGATTTTATTTGGTCGTCAATAACTTTTTCATGAACTAATTTTAGAAAATCTACATCTATCAAATCCCTGACATTTTTGCAACCCTCTCTGCTTCAAACCGAATTCAATTTCTCGTTTTTTTTTCAGCGGTTATCCACTAAAGTTATAGAGCATTCCTGCCCAACGAAAAACTTTATGAATTATGAATCCCACATTTTGAAATCTATTAAAATATTTTTAAAACTTTAGATTTAGAACTTATCATAACCGTAGACAACAAAATGTATATATTAATAAGGATAAAATTAGTATTTAATATTTAACAAAGAAAATATAGAGACAAAAGAAAAAAAAGTAAAAACACAATTCGCTCAATTGACCGTTGGCCTGCATACAAAATACTGGTCTCGTATGTGGAATTGGGTTAACTTATAGAATATGTTAATCTCCATCTTAGTCATTTTTGCCTTTGTTGCAGAATTGCATCTACAGCGTTTTTAAACGAAATTGGAAGCAAGAAGACGATAAATTATTTTGAGTATATTTACACCATTACAATCGTTGAAAGTAATTGTTTCTCATCATAACAGAGATAATATTCAGTTTTAAAAGAAAAGTGCATTAAATACACTGTAAAGTTGCCACAGGACAACATTTTCCAACAATCTATATAGAGTATATAGGGGACTAATATAGTCATTTTCAAAATGATTTGGAAGCAAGAAGGAATTGCACTAGATAAGTAGAAAACGTACCATTGAGAAGCTATTAAATTAAAGTTTATCGTCATAACAGAGATAATATTGGCAATTAGATATTAAATGAGTTATGGCTCAAACAAAATTAAATCCTTCTTTATTTCAATGTAAAATTCTTCTCCGTCTCGCACAGATAAGACGGTCCCGCGTCTGCGTATACTCCCCGCTGGGAAATACTGATAAGATCTTTTATGAAGGAAAAAGTTCGGTATGGGAAATTCGACTTATCCGATGTCGACTTAACGAGTGTTGACTGTATGTGCCATAATATTGTGACCGAACTATAGTTGACACGTTTTCTATCATTCGAAATTGCACATAAAATAATAACTTATCCACCTTATTTGAATAATAAATGGATTCGTAATTTGTGATGAGTGAGATACATGCCTCCGTGCGAGGAAGTTATAATTGGATGATGGAAATTCATGTTGTAAAAGCATTATGTACTTATGTTTCGTTAAAGAAATATTTAATACACTTTTGTTTCACTTTTGATTTATTTTTTTTATCTTTTTTGTTTATATTATTAATCTATAACTTGTTTTGCATGATTAGATAGTTTTCCCAATCAATCTTTTCCCAAACTCATCTGCTATTTTGTATTTTTACCCAAAGTGACTTATAGGCCCATAGGGATGAGTGTTGATAGTATCATTTTGGTTATTCTAAATGATTGCATAACACATGTTACCCTAATTAAAATTTACTTACTTACTCATTGCTGCCATCTGCAAATTCTTTCAATGAGGAACCGGTCTAAAAAATTTGCCTTATGGGAAAATGTTTGTGAATGAAACAAAACATATGAGAAATCAATGATAATGGCTGTCTATTCAGAGATGTGAAAAGAGTTACCAAGTGAAAACGAAGAAAATAACCATTATCCCTTTTCCAAATAAAACATGGTTTTGACGCCCCTAAAGGAAAAGGCTTTTGAGGGGAGGCTAAACATATTTTTGTCTCAATATTTATGATGCTATGCTGTAAGCAAAACCAATCTTTATCATTCTACAGCAACTTTTGAATTGAACCAACCTAAAATTTTACATCTTGTGGAAAGGGTTTTTAAATTATGTCTGCCCTTTAACTATTTTTCGAACACCTGAGCTACTTAGATGTTATAGCAAATTATATTGAAAATTAATATCATCTCAAAGCGAATGAATTCATGTATAACAATTAACCCTTTCCCAAACGGCAGATATTTAGAGTTTTTTTTAGTTTTAAGAAAGCTGTTGCAATAGACAAAATGGGTTTTGATAAAGAAAGAAATTGTAAACAAAATAATATTGTAAAGAAAGATAGTGATGAAAAAGGTTGTCGAATTGTCTGCAATTCAGTTTGGTTTTTATCTACAAGAAATTTAAGGTCGGCGAATTTTATTGCAAACGTGATCCTCTAATTGTAAAAAATTGCACCCTTTTCAAGTCTAATATATACAATTGAAAGTGGAATGTATCTCAACATGTACCACATTTTATCCTTTTTTCAAAAAGAACAATTTAACCCTTTCCCAAACAAGACCTGGTTTTGACGTCCCTCATAGAAACGGCTTGGGAAAACATTGAGACAAAAGAAGAAACTGCTGATAAACAGCAGTTTCTCCTTTTTTCTCAATATTTTCCTTGATATATTGTACACAAATTCTATCTTAAACAAGGTCCATTTGTTGTCTGCAGCAGCTTTTGAAATGGAAATCTTGAAAATTTGCCGTTTGGGAAAGGGTTAAGGCTGAAAAAATGTACTGTACTTCATACATATTTCTACTGTCATATTGATATGAACACAACCACTTATAGACCTACAATTTTGTAATCTAGGAAAGGATTAAACGTACATTTAACCCTTTCCGAAAGAAGACCGGGTTTTGGCGTCTCTAGAGGAAAAGGAATGGGAAAACATTGAGGCAAAGAAGAAAATGATGTTAGCCTGCAAAATCTTATTTTGTCCCAAAATTTGCTGTTTTACATTGAACACAAATTCATTCTTTGTCAACATCAATTTTGTAGTCTACAGTAGTTACGACGTTGGGTAACCCATACTTTTTTATTGTTTGGGAAAGATTTAACCCTTTCCCAAACGACAAAATTTTAGGGTGATCCTCTTCAAAAACTGCCACAAATGACAAAATGGATGTTATTAAAGATAGGATTTGTGTAAAATATGGCACAGAAAATATTGAGACAAAAGGAGAAACTGCTGGTTATCAGCAGTTTCTTCTTCTGCTTCAATGTTTTCCCAAGCCTCTTCTATTAGGGACGTCAAAGGTCTTGTTTGGGAAAGGGTTAAATAACGCAAACTGTAGGGTCTATACTATATGGAAAACGTAATTAATTACTCCATACTTAGTTAATCAATCACCATTTCAATACATCAATATGCATTTGTGGCTTTCTTTCCATTTTAGTTTTTCATTCACTCATCCCCCAGCCTTCGTCCTTGATGTGTATCTTTGTAAGTCAAGAATTGTTTGGTTGTAAGTCAAGTATTGTTTGGTCGCATTGACTCGTTCATTGATGTGTATAGTCCGATTACGATATTATCGCGCATGTTTACAGCATATAACCATGTAAGAAACAAAAAGTCGAAATAACGCCTTCTACAATTTCGCATGCAATGATTCGAATCTTGCATGTGTCTCACATCTAGAAAAACTAACTTGAAACGAGCGTGTGTACGTTTTCAAAACATAATGTGGGATAACCACCAAGTAATTTTAGACCACCCATTTGGAACACCTCGATTTCTAAATAGAATCATACCTCGGATATAAGTCATTGAACTACTTTCAGACTAAGAACGACAACACAAAACAATCACCTGTAACTGTCAACAATGGAGCAGCAATGGATGTGAAGTGTGTTCTATGAATTTTCAGTGCAAAGAGTTACCTTTTCTTTTTAGATTGTTGAATCCTGCGAGTCCTTCAAGTCGCCATATTTATTCATTTGGACGACCCCGATAACTGCTTTATGAATCGGTATGACTTCCGACCAAGAAATCACATGTTTTAAACTTTTCTTCATACACTTGCATCCGAGGCATGATATAGATTATACGAGGTGTTCCAAATGCTAGACCACCCTGACCTTGGTATGCAGTCAGAAGTAGCACTTTACTTCAGACGGATGCAAATTGGTGGATTTATAGTCGGTGTTATTGCAAAACCTCATAACTCCAGCTTGCATAAAGATGGAGTTACGAGGTTTTTCAAATACACTGACGATAGTCACCCTGTAATTCAAGACCACCCTGACCTTGCTATGCAGTCAAAGTAGCACTTTAATACAGACGGCTGCAAAATGGGATTTATATCAAACGATATTCTTCAGCGTTGCTAATTCATAAGATCTCAATCAATATTTACTCAGCGCACACCAGACTTCAAAGAATTACTTCAAAACTATTTTGCAATGAACATTCCGTCGCTTTTCAGCAAAAATATCGTAACTGCAGCTTACAACAAGCTGTAGTTACGATATTTTTTGCTGAAAAGCGAAGATTCTTTTAAAACTCAGTCAAACGATAATATTTTAAACTTGTCGCAAATTCGAAAACATTGCAGACGACAATTTCAAATGAATGATTTTTGCTTACATTTCTTACTCTTTTGGGGTAGAAAACAGTCTTGAAAAGCCGATATTGCTTTTCTCTGAGCAATTTCTTAAATTTGCACGATGTTTTCAAAGCCTTTATCCGAGTCGAAAAAGTGTCATTTTGTAGGAATGAATAAAACTTTTTCAAACGGCAATATTTTACACTGTTGTAATTTGAAAGCTGCATCAGGATGCTATATTCCCACATGTCGATATTTTTCATGTCGAAACAATGATTATCCATATTTTCTTCTTTTGCCTCAATGTTTTCTCAAGCATTTTCTATTAGAGAATTCAAAAGAAGGTCTTGTTTGATGAAGGGGAAATTATGAGAGTTTTATTTTGTACGGTACAGGGATATAGCAAAGAAGATATCGAAAGCCAAAGGAGAAATGGCTGGTTATCAGTTGTGTTTTCTTTTGTCTCAATGTTTTCCAAGCATTCTATTATGGACAATTTTACCAAGACAGATCCTTGTTTTTAGGCCACTGATCAGATAATGTTTGGAAAACAAAAAAACAAAAAAAAAACAAAAAAAAAAAAAAACATACCTTAAAATATCGATTAACCTATAACCCTTTTATCCTGTTCTCTAGATGTTTTCCATGCTGTAAAATACCTTTTTAATATTTTAAGTGACCTTTATATTTATATCGCCTTTTGATTTCAATCCTTAAAGGTAATAAATACCATTGTTCAAAAAAGGGGGACAGTAAAATAATTAGCCCATATTTGTCACGACGGTAAATAACGTAACAAAACAATAACAACTACAACAACAACAACAACAACTACTACTAAAACAATTGCGGTAAGTCTTGAATTTTGAATGTTGTGTCACGTGATTTCCCACCGTGTTTGTTACCAAGTAACCCTTTAACCCTTTCCCAAACGACACATTTAAGGGTGATCCACTTCAGAAGCTGCCACAAATGACAAAATGATTCTTATTAAAGATAGGAATTGTGTAAAATATGGCATAGAAAATATTGAGACAAAAGGAGAAACTGCTGGTTATCAGCAGTTTCTGCTTTTGTTTCAATATTTTCCCAGGCCTTTTCTATCAGGGACGTCAAAACCAGGGGCCTGTATTACTAACGATCGTACGTTTGATTTTTGCATAATTACTTGTAACAACAGCCCTGATTGGATCAGTCGGAATTCTCGTGCAATCAGATGTTTTGTTACACAGTTTACACAAAAACTTGATCGTAAGATGTTTAGTAATACGGGGCCCAGGTCTTTTTTGGGAAATCTTAAATATAATGGTCAAGAATCATATAAGGAGGGGCTACATATAAAAGTGGATAATTGCTTTTTAAAATGCAATGTTTCATAATTATATCAAGGGAACTCATAAGAATCGTGTCGTCGGCAATTTCTACCTTTCCCTCAATAATTTTCAAGCTTTGACATGCACGTATCTTCTACTTTTAACATAAACTGTTTGTCGTCTGCAAAGATATTCGAACAGGCACTTGGAAACGGGTAGTATCGGATTTCCAATACATCAACATTTCCATGAAAATTTTATGTAAAATAATCAAAGATTTTACCAGTAATATAAATCACGGTGTATAATCACGTGACTCAGAATTTCCGATAATCTTCAATATCTTTTTTAATACTTGACCAATTTGAATTCGGTTTAAAGCAGAGAAGGTGGGTAAATGCCAGGAATAAGCTGGACGTGTTGGAGTTTTGAAAAATCAACTGATAAAAAGTTATTGAAGATGGTTTATCTTCAATAACTTTTTTTATCAATTGATTTTTCAAAGATCAACCAGCCCATCTAATAGGCCTACATGACGTCTGTCCACATTCTCTGCTTCAAACCGAATTCAAATAGGTCCAGTATTTACAAAATTTTTGAAGATTTTCTGAAAATATTGTATCACGTGATTATCCACCGTGAAAATTGTTTAGCCATAATATCTTGTTGTGTATCGTATATGTTATTTTCTTTGACATGGCACTGATCTTCTTTTTTAAAGACATATTTATATTTGAAAATAGCCTAGTATATAACAAAGAGACTCGAAATTTAGTTAATGAATATATGTACAGATCTAGTACGAAATAAAAGAAAATAAGGTCTACGATCCATCATTGGAGCCATACCAGCCATGCGTTCAGTAAGACAAAACGTTAGCTAACGTTGGCCGTTTCATTCGGAATACTCGGTCAATTCTGTCAAATTTGTGTCAAAGAAGTTGCGACTGTTGCTAACGTTAGCTAACGTTTTGTCTACTGAACGCAGCTCAGGCAACGCAATTGGACGAGGGGTATCCTCGTCAATTTCCGGTGCTACGGATGACTCCCAAAGTTACGCGAATTGTTTGGCATCTAATGATGGATTGAATACCTTAATGAACTACTCTTGGGAAACATGCAAGCGTGTATCTTATTATAATAAAGGTCGAAAATGTGCTAGGCCAATAAAATATATAATAGTTTATACGTACCACCAAAGTCCAATTATATTTGCGGGAAACATCAAATAGAAGTATAGGCACACATAAATCCCTTGTATTCGCATTATGAATGAATATCAACCATTCAAATACGATAATTTATAGCGTCCAAAATGTTCTGAATCACTATTTAACATCATTTTTCACCGTCGATTTGCCATCTTCCCTTTTTCCTTTTCTTATATATACACGAAATTTAATTTCACATTTCAATCTGAAAGACTCAGGATAGGACACTTTTTTATATCATTTCACATTTCCTCTTCCTTGAACTGAATAAAAAATGCGCTTTCGCAATCGCAATCACAGATTCTTTTGATTAAAGGTGTGCAAAGAAATCAAACGTTTTCCTTAACCACTTGATAATATAATAACGATTTCACATCCGCGAGTTTCAAAATTTATGTATCCATTTAGACAATTTGTTGTGAATTATAACTCCAAACTATCTAATGTGAATCCATGACACTGTGTACCCTTTATGTATCTATGAGTGTAACCACAATATAGATGCTTTTCAACAAAAATCTCGTAACTGCAGCTTAAAACAAGCTGCAGTTGTGAGGTTTTTTGTTAAAAAGCCACAGCATTATAAAAGCACCAATGTTTCATACAGAGTTAGTTGATGAGCAGACGTCGTTATAAAATCCCTGCCAAAATTTTACTGAAAACTCTTCAATGTTGCCACATTCTCTATAAAATCGCTTATCGGTACTTGGGTGTCAACTTTTTTATGTTCGTTTTTTTTTTCTTCAGAATACAGTCTTCGTCCTTCATTTACTGAAAAAATATCCATTTGATACGTCAAAATTATAGACTGATCCATATCTAAAAAATGTTGCAGTCGGCAATTTCAGGTAAATGAAACGTTTCAATTTTTCGAAGGAAAATATCTTTTCGATGAAAATTTCAGAATAACAAATAGGCTGCATTTTGTTCCGTTTAACTCCAAATTGAATTACTGGTTATCATAATTTACTATTTATTTGGTGAAAAAAAATTTAAAAAGCATCCAGTATCTATAAAAAAAATTGAGAACCACGACTGCTGTTATTTGGTTATTTGAATATCACGGACAGTTTTCACGTGGCTTTGTTATGATATATCTTTCTTTATTTTTGTAAACAAACATGCCTTTTTCTTTTCTTTTTTTTTTAATTCTTTATCCTCTATATTTTAAAGACATACCAATATACCCGTAATGCTCTCCAATTTATTTACCTACTGAGTGCCCACTCAATTTCATTTCCAAGCCCAGAACATATTTCATCACTTTTCACGATTGTTCCCAGCTTTGACAACGAACTGATGAAAATATGTCATTCATCATAAATCTTAATAATTTTAGATAAGAATTTAAGAAAAATGTTTTTGTTTACAAAATCTAAAGAAAATGAGCCAGGATCTGGAAAAACGTCCTTTATGTCATTTGAGAACAACCTGGATCCAGACCAGCCTGTGCATACGCACAGTCTGATCAGGATCCATGTTGTTCTCTAATAACTTCTTTGTGACCTGTAGCAACCATAGAAGAGCAGCATCGGTGTATGCCAGTCTTTGTTTAGGCACAGGCTGGTCTTGAAACGTGGATGTCTCAAATGCTATAAGGGAAGTTTTTCCAGAGCCTGGCTCATATGTATCATAACAAAGTAACGAGATTACCGTCCGCGAATATATAGCTCACAATAAATGAACTGGCAGAACAATTCTAGCTTTTAGCTAGAGATGCTCTGCCAGGACATTTATTTTGAGCTATACACAGTCATTTATACTGTCCCAAAGAACGACAGGTTCTGACGCCTGTTCGAGAGAAAAACATGAAAATACTAAGGAATATGAATAAATTGTATGTAACAATCAATTACTTCATTTCCAAGAATATGTTCTATCGAGAAATACAAAAACGGAAATAAAAAAGTTTTGGTTTGCAGGTTTTTTTTGTGTGTGTGCTTTTTTTTACCAATCATATTTTTTTTAAAACTCGCCAGGCGTTAAAGTTACCCCGTGAACACCATACCTTTACATGATTATGCTATGCTACCTCACACGTTCGCATTTAGGCTACGACTCACTTTCACCATTTCAGGCTACGTTACAATTTGTCGTGTTTAGGCTACGTTACACTTTCTTAAGTTAAGGCTATGTCGCACTTTTATATGTTTAGGCTTTGTTACACTGTCACATATTTACAAGGCTACGACGCACTTTCACACAATAAGGCTACGCCGTAGTTTCACATATCCATACTTCATAATATTTTCACATGATTATACTACGTCGCAATAATTGAATCCAGTCTGACAATGATGACGTCATCACTCCTGTTTACTTGCTTGAAGCCATCTGGTTTCCTGGTGGGTCATCTCGTGCACTGAAAAAATAAGAAATATTTTTAAACCTGGATCCGTATTCACCAAACTTTCAAAATGGATTGTCTAAGTTAAATTAAATCACAAACCATCTGATTGGACGAGACTTATGTCTCGGCCAATTGGATGGGTTGTTGTGTAGTTTTACAGGTTAACCTGTAATTAGACTACTTGGTAAATAGCGCACCTGGAAATGGGAGAAAACTTGGTACCAGAAAGCATGTGAGGTAACCATGTTTCTAGATTAGTCTGTCCTAAATTCAGTCTGACCAGTGAAGTGTTTAATATCACATATCATTTACATTTTTGTACATGCATTATAAAACTTTAATTGATATGTTTTGATGTGAACGTAGAATGATGACCAAATCTATCTGACTTAAAAATAATGCATTTTCTCCACAATGCATTTTACATTGATTGTCTTCCCTTGAAATGAAAAATCGAAATAATAATTGACAAACTACCACTTTTCTAATTTCAATTTTGAATATTTAGAAAATAGATATTTACTCAAACAAGTAAAAAAGCAATAATGCAATGATCAAAGACAGTTTTTCCCCACTGGATTAGCAGAATGCTACAAGTAAATAGGTGAAATATTATTGTTTATCAATGGCTACAACATATCAAATTTCTATAAATATATAATGTCGCTTTTCAACGAAAACATCGTAACTTCAGCTTGTTTTCAGCTGCAGTCACACCGTTAGCAGCGATATCTGCTAGAAGTTTTATTGCCTATTACAGCAATTATAGGTTCGGAACCATAAGTGAGTATAATTTACACATTTTTTGTCTTTCGGCATACAAATAATTGTAAGAATTTCTTCATTTTCTATAATACTTTCCAAAAGCTTTTATCTTGTGGGTCGCCAAAAATGTCATTTTGTGGGAATGGGTTGAAATATAAGGAAACTGCGAAATAAAATAACACAAAATTCAACATATTCAGTGGATGGAGTTTTGCATCCCACTGAACAGCTAAGGTCATATGGAGACGGGTCCTTTGGAAGACTGGAGAGGTCACACTGCACTACCTCCGCCCATTATATTCTACATATAGGACCATAACCATTGACCGGAGAGTTCAATGTGTTACATATTACCACAAACGCTTACAAGTATTCGCTTCATTAACGTCAACAAATTTAACTGCTCCAATGGCAATGAATTTTGTTCTAAAAATAGTCTGGGTTAAACCGTTATGTTTTGATAAACCGTCCGTGTTGTTATTAAATCTCGTAACTACGGCTTGAATCAAGCCGTAGTTACGAGATGTTATAACAACACCCACGAAATACTATTTGTTTGTCCGAAATTACGTCACGGTTAGCTGGATAAAATCGTTCCCTATGTGAAAGATGCTGCAGACGACAAAATGGGTGTCGATGAAGATGAGATTTGAATTTGTATGACTACACAGCAAATATCATATAACTGATGCAAAAGGAGAAAATGCTATTTTTTCAACACTTTCTTATTTTGCTTCATTGTTTTTCTTAAACTGCACCTATACCACCGTGGACGTGAAACACATTATTTGTTTCGGAAAGTGTTATTGAGCACCGATTCATCTTCCAGCAGACTGATGGGAAAGTTGGTATGCCTTAGTCACACAAATAGAATAATATGTCTACCTTCGAAACCATTCATTATATGTAACACTTTCCCAAATAATACCTGATTTACATGTCTCTTTTCAAGACGTTTTAGATATACTGAGGGAAAAGAATACATTGCTGAATATACGTTGTTGTTTTTCAAAAAAAAAATCCATTTTAAAACACACAAATCATCTTACTTCTAGACGTCAGAAACGACTTTTCAATGTTGACCATTCTATCTTTTTGTTGTTTTGTGAACCAAATAACCAGACGATAACATTTAAAAAATGTTGCAGACGACAATTTCTAGAAAATACAATTCTATTCTATTTTTTTTCTTTTTCTTTTTTTTTGAATGGAGATCCTTGCGAGAAATGATGAAATTGATCCATTTTCCACAAAGCTTTCCATGGTACATACCTTAAAGGACGTTATTAAGTGGAAAAGGGTTAATAAATACCTAAACTGTAGACATGCTTCAAAATTACATTCGTCTGATAATTTATCTATATGTACCGAAGTCTGTCTCTTCCACGGTACATTACAGCTACCGAAATTAGGGGAGTAATGGCTTTTTCAAATACGAAATATATTATTTATCCTCAAGTCCTATTTTTTTTTTCTTTTTTTTGGGGGGGGGGGGGTGGGGTGGGGGTACTCATTTGAATCATGGCCGCGGCCATAGTGGAGTTGGTAGCGCATCGGAATCTCTATTATGGAGTCCTGGGACCGACGATCCCCACCAGCGGCAAGTACATGTATCTTTTCTGACAAAATTGTCACCGACAATGGTTTGCTAATAATTCATCTATGATGGCGAGCAGCTTGATACTCTTTAAGGATGTTTTGCTGATAAAGCCAATGGAAACGACAGGTTTCAATGGTTAGGTGCTCTAGTCGCTGCAATTTGACCGTATCAGTTGAAAAGGGAGTTAACCATCAACCAATCAATCAATCAATCATTTGAGTAGATGCAAAAATTCCAATTGGTACCAACTTCATATGATTTCTATTTGAATAACAAAACTCGCATATCGCTGCCAGACTTTTCGTATTAGTACTTACTACATATGTTATGGAATTGAAAAAAAAATGTAAAAAGAAATTAAAAAGTCTTCGTCCTCTTAACTCTTATCAGTTGATCTAAGACACCTCGAGCGATTAACTAAAAATCTACCGAAATGGGAGACATTAGTATCAATTATGTTTATTACTTTGTATTGCAAAATCGATTATGCCGAAAAACCGTGTTCATTTAAATAATACCAATTCTTATCACTTGAAAAAAGTGAAAATGAAAAGATAGTAAAAATGGAGAACAAATAATCAAATAATTATATTGATGCCGAGGAATATCTCTGTGCACTGTTTTTAAAATCGACAAGGAATCCAACGTACAGCATAATACTTTAGAATAAATTTTCTGTTCGATATGAAACATTTAAAAAAGTCGAATGTATGGAACTCCTGATATCTCTATGCACAAGAATTTTGCATCTCCTGTGACGTCACAATAACGAGTGACAACTGTATCATACAGTATACGTATATTTGTCCAGTTTTAAAATTGCTCAGTTCCAAAACTGCTTACGACATATCTCTATGTACCAGGATCTGTAGAAAGGTCCCTTAAGGCTTTTGAGCCCAACATGGTTCCAGATCAGCCTGCGTATACACGCAGTCTGATCAAGAACCATGTTGTCCTCCATTCGCTTTTTCATGGCCTCTAGCAACAGTAGAGGAGTAACATTGATCCCGGTAAGACTGCACTTGGGCAAATGATGGCCTCGAAACATGACAGTCTCAAATGCTATAAGAGACGTTTTTCCAGATCCCGGCTCATATATTTACAAGCTGGAGCTATTGCTGAAAACAATATGCATAATACTGCCAATCATTTTCAATTTAAGGTAGTCCACGCATAAACAGATTCTCCCAACGAAGGAATTTGTCGTGCGACATCGGAAATATTGTAAAAGTATTATTCATACGAACATGAGTTAGAAATAATCGACACTTGCCACCGAATGTTAATGACGTTGCCAGAAGAATTACGACGTCTCGTGAAATCTCGTCAGGCGTGAACTTACTAAGAACTGAATTTTGATCACCAACTAAACCCCTTCCCAAACAAAGCCAGAGGCGCATTTTTGGAGCGATATTTTCTAAGATTTCTTAAGGTGTTTTGGATAAAGCGTTTTTAAGACCGAGACTTTGACCGAGCTGTTCCGAATGCTACATTTTTACACAAATGACGTCATCATGACGTCATTTGTATACAGTATGGAGCATTCGGAACACCGCGGTTTATGAATAATGGAGTGTTCGGAACAACTCGGTCAAATCTCTGTTATATTGTTTGTACAGAGTTGACCGAGGGGTTCCGCACGAAATATATGGTAATGGCGCCTCCCACCGAGCGTCTTAAAAATCTTGCTCTAAAGAACGCTTTATCCTAAAATATCTTAAGAAATATCAATATGTCTCAAGAAATCTCGCTCTAAAGAACGCACCTCTGGTCTTGGAAATATAGAAACAAAAGACGATAACTTTGATAAACCTAACTTTCATTTTCTTTGTCATATTTCAGACAAATATTGTCTTTTTTTAAAATCCATTTTGTCCTCAGAATCAGATTTCAAATTACAACAGCCTCATTATTTGCCGTTTGGGAAAGTGCTCATAATTGTACGTCATTTCTTATTCGTAATTCCATCATTTCACTGAATAGAACTAATCACAATTTGATGTATCTCATGTACCATGAGACTCGAATAAACATATAGATGTACCAGTTGTGTTGCGAATTATATTAACACCTTTACTAAACGTCTTACCGTCGAACTATTTGATATTTTAATGATTAATCCAGGCAAAGTAAATTATACGCGGTAAAAAAAATAATGGATACACTCGCCGAAACATTACCTGACGAATACTTTTATCGCGATTTTCATCTTTTATTAACCCTTTCCTAAACGACAAATTATGAACCAGTCCAAATTAAAAGCTGTAGCAGACAATCAAATTTGCCCGACCGTCAGAATAAAAACAAATCTCTATGACAGGTTGAAAAATATTGATGGAAAGGGTGAAAATGCTGAAAATCAGCATTTTCTCCCTTTTCTTCAATATTTTTCTATTTTTGTTTTTAAAATTTATGTAAGTGAAAAATGTAATAGTTTTGGAAAGAGTTAATACTTCGATAGTCATGTACTAAACACTTACGACCATTCAAGCTTGAATTCCGTAGTTGTAACAATTGCAATTTCTTTATCAGTGTTGACAAAATTGTTAATTCGAACGTTTATAAATAATATACCACTGGTAGTTTTCGAAAATGCCGTAACTGTAGTTTGAATAAGATGTAGTTACGGCATTTATGAAGGTTACCGGCGATTTCTCTTCCTTCTTGCTTATGATACAGTACATCATTGTGTTAGTGCCTTAATGGTGTCGGAGCATAGTGTATACATGTGACGTCATGGCCCATTGGAAGCAAATTTCAGACTGGGTGGGATAATAAAACGATCATTGAAAAGTACTCATGAAATATATGAATTGCATCTATTTTCATTAGTTTAAAGAATTAAATACGTGCATCTCTTGAAGAAATAGGTATATTACTTCATACTAATAATGCCCTAAAATTACATTGGTGGGAAAAATAATTGGGGATGGGGGATGGGGTCCAGTACAAAAAATTAAATCATCTTTTTTATTCTAATTAGATCTATCATTAATTTCAATCCCTTATTTGAAACTCGAAATTGAAAACCAAAATAATAAATCAAAAATATAAGAAATTGTATATCCAATTCGCATGATTGTTTTTACATTTGCTGCGTGCATGCATTTTGTGATTATTAGTTACATATTCATTTATTTTATCTATTTATCTAGTAGTTATTCATTGTTATAAAATTTCGTATTATAAGGAACTACAAGACATAATGAAACAGTCGACATTCGCTTTGTCGAAGCCAGAGGGGCCGTCAAAATACATCGAAATACCCGGAGTTCGCCCCATTCGCACCCTGTTTCGATTAAAATCAATTTAATTCATTTTGTTAGTCCTCAAGTACATTTATACTTGAAATTTAGTAGGAAAAGGAATAAAATTGCTCGAAACAAAATTCTCTCTCCTTTCCCTGTTATTTCAACGACTATATTTACTTAAAATACTTTTATTTAACGCGTTGACGATGATGGATACATAGTTTCAATTCGACTTAAGCAGACATCTGATTTATCCCATGTCGACATGACGAGTGTCAACTGTGATAAGTCTTGGTCCAAACTACATAATGACAGCAGGTTGTTCCTTGTGTGCGTATCGTTATCTAAAATGCCACTAAGGTTGTCCACCCTACTGAGAATCACGCGACCTCGGAATTATTCGGACGACGTTGTAAACATTCGGTGATGAAACGTTAGATACCGCCTACTGTTGACGACGTCGCCCGAATATGTTTAGATACCTAACGAATGTTAACGGCGTCGTATGAAAGATACCGACATCGACCAAATCTCATTGGGGAAGGACTACATAAAAGACATTTTCAATATTCAATCCCAATGAATTTTCATCTATTGCTCATACTTTAAACAGATGTTTAGAAAACACGTAATAGCTCGACCTTTTCCCAATAAAAACAGCTTAGATCGTCGTGTTTTAGTTTTGAAAGATTTTACAGAACACGAAATGATAAAGATAGAATGAGTGTATAGTATAACTAAGAAGTAATTGAAACAACACAAAGGAGAGTTGGTTAGATCTATCAGAATTTTTTTGTTTTGCCATAATATTTGTCGAAACAATTTCCATAAGGAACGTCAAACTGTCTTGTTTAGAAAAGGGTGAAACTTTAGTACAGAAATATGTAAAGAGAAGAAACGATAAATTCATTTGAGTCTGGTCAAATCAGGCGTGAATGTTTTTAAGCAAGAAATGAATAGTTTGCATTTCTGACAATAAGAGCGTATGATTTTCCTATGATTTTCCTATTCGTCAATTTCTCGATTACCCGCGGCAGTGATTTATAACAAAATGTTGCAATCCTACAGCCAGACGGATAGAAGGAAAATATGACAGGCACATCTCTTCTTTTCAACGAAAACCTCGTAACTGCAGCTTGAAACAAACTGCAGTTACCAGTTTTATTGTTGAAAAGCATCGGCATGACAAGCACATTCTATAAGTCTACCCTTTTATATAGAGCAACAAATAGGCCAAATATTGTGTAAATGAATTTTGAAATCGCCCATTCGCTGCGATAGGCGAGTTTTCTCGACTCCAGGGACACTGCCAAAGGCGAGTTTTCTTGACAAATTCATGGGGGGGGGATATATGATTAATTTTCACAGCTAAGTGGTTTTCTCACACTCTTTTTCTTATGGCACCGTTTTACTATAATCAAAGTTATCAAAGTACTAGCGTTTGGCAGACGAAACAATTGAATTTGTGTTACAATCGTATTTTTATGAGGAACAAAAGACAATGATTATAACATGCACTTACTATTTATACCTAGAAACTGTAAATATTACCATGAAAGACATCGAAAATGCTGGAAAAGGCTTTGGGATAGCTTGAAATTATGTTTAGTCGACAATTTCAATAATATGTTCCATCAAAACATTATACTTTCAACGGAAACATCTAGTTGAGGTTTGTTCATCCACATTTTCCGTTGTCCGAAGATTCCAACAACTTGGGATCAAAATCAAAATGAATAAATATTGTCACTCCATAAAAAACTTTGAAATTACGATAACATAATAGATGCCTAATGTCTTTGTATGTCCTGAAAATTTGAAATGTATCAATTGAGTCAAAAGTTATGCCCGTTTGAGTATACAATATATGGCAGTATATCGATTCTTAGGCATTCCTTAGAATTAAATTTGCAGTGAGAGGACAGTCCAATATTGGTAATTTGGCAGCGAAAGGTTTAGCTACTTCTGACGGATTTAGACCAAGGTCTCGGCAATACGAACCAAATGCATCATTTTGAGGCTCCGTATGAAGGGGGGCGTACTCATTTAATCATGGCCGCGGTCGTAGTGCAGTTGGTAGCGCATCGGAATCTCTTTTATGGAGTCCTGGGACCGATCCCCACCATAGGCAAGTATCCTTTCTGACAAAAATTGTCACCGACAATGGTTTGTTAATAGTTAATCTATGAGGGCGAGCAGCTTGGTGCTCTTTAAGGATGTTGTGGTAGTACTGGTAAGAGAAACGACGGGATTCAATGGTTAACTGCTCAATCAATCATTTGAATGGGATGCTCTTATTCCAATGGGTACCAACTTCGTAAGATTTTGATTTTAAATAATAAAACTCGCATTTCGATGTCAGACTTTTCGTATTAGTACTTACTACATATGTTCTGGAATTGAAAAAAAAATGTAAAAAGAAATTAAAAAGTCTTCGTCCTCTTAACTCTTATCAGTTGATCTAAGACACATCAAGCGATTAACTAAAAGTATGCCGAAATGGGAGACATTAGTATCAATATGTTTATTACTTTGTATTGCAAAATCGGTTATGCCGGAAAGCCGCCTATGTTTAAATTAAGATCAATTCTTATCACTTGAAAAGAAAAATGAAAAGAAAAAGATAGTAAAAATGGAGAACAAATAATCAAATAATTCTATTGATGCCGAGGAATATCTCTGTGTACTGTTTTTAAACTCACAAGGAAGACAGCGTACAGCATAATACTTTAAAATAAATTTTCTGTGCGATATGAAAGATTAAAAAAAGTCGAATGTATGGAACTCCTGATATCTCTATGCACAAAAATTTTGCGTTTCCTGTGACGTCATGATAACGAGTGTCATCTGTATTATACAGTATACATTTGTCCAGTTTTAAAACTGCTCAGTTCCAAAACTGCTTACGACATATCTATATGAGCCAGGATCTGTAGAAAGGTCCCTTAAGGCTTTTGAGCCCAACAAGGTTTCAGATCAGCCTGCGTATACACGCAGTCTGATCAAGAACCATGTTGTCCTCCATTCGCTTTTTCACGGCCTCTAGCAACAGTAGAAGAGTAGCATTGATCCTGGTCAGACTGCACTTGGGCAAATGATGGCCTCGAAACATGAGAGTCTCAAATGCTATTTGAGACGTTTTTACAGATCCCGGCTCATATATTTACAAGTTGAAGCTATTGCTGAAAACAATATGCATAATACTGCCAATCATTTTCAATTTAAGGTAGTCCACCCATAAACAGATTCACCCAACGACGGAATTTGTCGTGCGACATCGGAAATATTCTAAACGTATTATTCATACGGACGCATGTTAGAACGAATCGACACTTTTCACCGAATGTTAATGACGTTGCCAGAAAAATTCCGACGTCTCGTGAAATCTCGTCAGACGTGGACTAACTAAGAATTGAATATAGAACAGCCACTAAACCCCTTCCCAAACAAAATCTAGTCTTGAAAATATAGAGACAGAAGAAGAAAACTTTGATAAACATCACTTTCATTGTCATGTTTAAGACAAATATTATCTTTCTTTAACTCTTTCCCAAAGGGCAAAATTCTTGGGCGATTCACTTCAAAAACTGCCACAAAGGACAAAATGGAAGTTTTTTAAAGATAGAATTTGTGTAAAACATGGCACAGAAAATATTGAGACAAAATGAGAAACTGCTGGTTATCAGCAGTTTCTTTTTTTTTTTTTTTTTTTTTTTTTTTTTTTTTTTGCCTCAATATTTTCTCAAGCCTTTTCTAATAAGGACGTCAAAACCAGTTCTTGTTTGGGAAAGGGTTAAACCCATTTTGTCATCTGAATCAGATTCCAAATTAGAACAGCCTCATTATTTGCCGTTTGGGAAAGTGCTCATAATTGTACGTCATTTCTTATTCGTAATTCCATCATTTCACTGAATAGAACTAATCACAATTTGATGTATCTCATGTACCATGAGACTCGAATAAACATATAGATGTACCAGTTGTGTTGCGAATTATATTAACACCTTTACTAAACGTCTTACCGTCGAACTATTTGATATTTTAATGATTAATCCAGGCAAAGTAAATTATACGCGGTAAAAAAAATAATGGATACACTCGCCGAAACATTACCTGACGAATACTTTTATCGCGATTTTCATCTTTTATTAACCCTTTCCTAAACGACAAATTATGAACCAGTCCAAATTAAAAGCTGTAGCAGACAATCAAATTTGCCCGACCGTCAGAATAAAAACAAATCTCTATGACAGGTTGAAAAATATTGATGGAAAGGGTGAAAATGCTGAAAATCAGCGTTTTCTCCCTTTTCTTCAATATTTTTCTATTTTTGTTTTTAAAATTTATGTAAGTGAAAAATGTAATAGTTTTGGAAAGAGTTAATACTTCGATAGTCATGTACTAAACACTTACGACCATTCAAGCTTGAATTCCGTAGTTGTAACAATTGCAATTTCTTTATCAGTGTTGACAAAATTGTTAATTCGAACGTTTATAAATAATATACCACTGGTAGTTTTCGAAAATGCCGTAACTGTAGTTTGAATAAGATGTAGTTACGGCATTTATGAAGGTTACCGGCGATTTCTCTTCCTTCTTGCTTATGATACAGTACATCATTGTGTTAGTGCCTTAATGGTGTCGGAGCATAGTGTATACATGTGACGTCATGGCCCATTGGAAGCAAATTTCAGACTGGGTGGGATAATAAAACGATCATTGAAAAGTACTCATGAAATATATGAATTGCATCTATTTTCATTAGTTTAAAGAATTAAATACGTGCATCTCTTGAAGAAATAGGTATATTACTTCATACTAATAATGCCCTAAAATTACATTGGTGGGAAAAATAATTGGGGATGGGGGATGGGGTCCAGTACAAAAAATTAAATCATCTTTTTTATTCTAATTAGATCTATCATTAATTTCAATCCCTTATTTGAAACTCGAAATTGAAAACCAAAAATAATAAATCAAAAATATAAGAAATTGTATATCCAATTCGCATGATTGTTTTTACATTTGCTGCGTGCATGCATTTTGTGATTATTAGTTACATATTCATTTATTTTATCTATTTATCTAGTAGTTATTCATTGTTATAAAATTTCGTATTATAAGGAACTACAAGACATAATGAAACAGTCGACATTCGCTTTGTCGAAGCCAGAGGGGCCGTCAAAATACATCGAAATACCCGGAGTTCGCCCCATTCGCACCCTGTTTCGATTAAAATCAATTTAATTCATTTTGTTAGTCCTCAAGTACATTTATACTTGAAATTTAGTAGGAAAAGGAATAAAATTGCTCGAAACAAAATTCTCTCTCCTTTCCCTGTTATTTCAACGACTATATTTACTTAAAATACTTTTATTTAACGCGTTGACGATGATGGATACATAGTTTCAATTCGACTTAAGCAGACATCTGATTTATCCCATGTCGACATGACGAGTGTCAACTGTGATAAGTCTTGGTCCAAACTACATAATGACAGCAGGTTGTTCCTTGTGTGCGTATCGTTATCTAAAATGCCACTAAGGTTGTCCACCCTACTGAGAATCACGCGACCTCGGAATTATTCGGACGACGTTGTAAACATTCGGTGATGAAACGTTAGATACCGCCTACTGTTGACGACGTCGCCCGAATATGTTTAGATACCTAACGAATGTTAACGGCGTCGTATGAAAGACACCGACATCGACCAAATCTCATTGGGGAAGGACTACATAAAAGACATTTTCAATATTCAATCCCAATGAATTTTCATCTATTGCTCATACTTTAAACAGATGTTTAGAAAACACGTAATAGCTCGACCTTTTCCCAATAAAAACAGCTTAGATCGTCGTGTTTTAGTTTTGAAAGATTTTACAGAACACGAAATGATAAAGATAGAATGAGTGTATAGTATAACTAAGAAGTAATTGAAACAACACAAAGGAGAGTTGGTTAGATCTATCAGAATTTTTTTGTTTTGCCATAATATTTGTCGAAACAATTTCCATAAGGAACGTCAAACTGTCTTGTTTAGAAAAGGGTGAAACTTTAGTACAGAAATATGTAAAGAGAAGAAACGATAAATTCATTTGAGTTTGGTCAAATCAGGCGTGAATGTTTTTAAGCAAGAAATGAATAGTTTGCATTTCTGGCAATAAGAGCGTATGATTTTCCTATGATTTTCCTATTCGTCAATTTCTCGATTACCCGCGGCAGTGATTTATAACAAAATGTTGCAATCCTACAGCCAGACGGATAGAAGGAAAATATGACAGGCACATCTCTTCTTTTCAACGAAAACCTCGTAACTGCAGCTTGAAACAAACTGCAGTTACCAGTTTTATTGTTGAAAAGCATCGGTATGACAAGCACAATTTATAAGTCTACCCTTTTATATAGAGCAACAGATTGGCCTAACATAATGTAAAGGAATTTTAAATTCGCCCTGTCGCTGCCAAAGGCTAGTTTTCTCGACTCCAGGGACACTGCCATAGGCGAGTTTTCTTGACAGATTTATGGGGGGAAATATATGATTATTTTTCACAGCTAAGTGGTTTTCACACAATCTTTTTCTTATATCACCGTTTGCTACAATCAAAGTAATCAAAGTACTAGCGTTTGCCAGACGAAACAATTGAATTTGTGTTATAATCTTATTTTCACGAGGAATAAAAGACAACAATATGGCTGCAATTAGAACATGCACTGACCATTTATGCCTAGAAGTTGTAAATATCACCATCAATGACACCGAATATGCTGGAAAAGGCTTTGGGATAGTTTGAAATTATGTTTTGTCGACAATTTCAATAATCTGTTCCATCAAAACATACTTTCAACGGAAACATCTAGTTGAGGTTTGTTCATCCACATTTTCCATTGTCCTAAGATTCCAACAATTTATGATCAAAATCAAAATGAATAAATATTGTCACTCCATAAATAACTTTGAAATTTCGATAACATAATAGATGCCTAATGTCTTTGTATGTCCTGAAAATTTGATATGTTTCAAATGAGCCAAAAGTTATGCCCGTTGGAGTATACAATATATAGTAGTATATCGATTCTTAGGCATTTCTTAGAATAAATTTGGCAGTGAGAGGACCGTCCAATATTGGTAATTTGGCAGCGAATGGGTTAGTTACTACTGACGGATTTAGACCAAAGTCTCGTCAATATGAACCAGATGCATCATTTTGAGGCTCCGTATGAACTGAATGAATTATGTAAAAAGACATTCAAGCACCAGCTCATTTATTGAACGATTCTATTCAAAATATTCGGCGAAGTCAAAAGACTGGAATTTAGGCTACGTCACGACTTGCACGATGATTTCACAATAAACACGACAAGGAATAAGTTGGTCGTCAATTACTTTATTTGCTGAATTTAAAAGATCAATCTCATCGAATAAATCCCAGACGTATTCCGCTTTCATTGCTTCAAACCGTTTTTGATCAGTAACGTATAAGATGATTATACAATTTACTACAAAATTAGTGTTGTATCACATGATTCCCTGCGCTGATAAAGTTGTAACGTTAACCCATTACCAAACGGCAAAATTTTAGACTGGCCCAAATTCAAAGATGTTGCAGACGACAATTTAAATTGAATGGAATATACAATCTTTTGGACTTTTTGAGTAGGAAACAATGTGAAAAATGAAGAATTTGCTAGTCACAAGCAAATTCTTTATTTTCCACAATGTTTTCCATAGCCAGTTTCTTGTGAGGAGTCAAAATGAGTCACTGTGTGGTAATGGGTTAAAGGCATTCTTCATAGATAGAGGGTAATGTGCTCAATAGAGCGAGAGTTTAGTGCAAGAAAGTGGAATTGCATAGGTACTTCATAAATTCGAGCCAAATTGAAAGGTATCATCTGGTACCTAAGTCAAATCTGATCTAGACCATTGCTGGTGCCTTTATAGTTGCAACATACTATCAGAAAAAGGTTAAACCCTTTCTCAAACGACAAAATTTTAGGGTGCTCCACTTCCAAAACTGCTACAAATGACAAAATTGATGTTATTAAAGATAAGATTTGTGTAAAATATGGCATAGAAAATATTGAGACAAAAGGAGAAACTGCTGGTTATCAG
Source organism: Fragum sueziense (assembly GCA_963680895.1). Lineage (NCBI taxonomy): Eukaryota > Metazoa > Mollusca > Bivalvia > Cardiida > Cardiidae > Fragum > Fragum sueziense. The sequence goes on along the minus strand of OY804609.1, from coordinate 13,204,050 downwards.
CAGTTTCTTCTTTTGTTTCAATGTTTTCAAAGGCCCTCTCTATTCGGGACGTAAAAACCAGGTCTTGTTTGGGAAAGGATTAAAAACACGAGTGTATATCAGACTGCAAACTTATGTAGATTAATCTGGGTCCATACCATTCTCCCCGTAGAGTGATCGTTCGTTGCTCTTAAGTATCATCTCTGCAACGGGCTAACTCGACTGGGGACCATGAATCGTGGTCTACCGAAGTATAACGTCTTTGATTAAAGTTTAAAGGGACATTTCATTCCAATTTCAATTTTTTAAAGTATGTCTTGATGCCAAGATTGGTTTCTCTAATGAGTATAAATACTATTGGTTTTTAGAAGTTGTTGCCAATAAGCGAGAAACACGCATTTAAAGTTAAGACATAATCGATAAATTGCATATAAATCCGAACTGTTGTCCACAACAATTTGTTCAATTTTAACACAAAAATATAAATATCTCGTAAACGGCGCAATATTTTGGCTCGAAATTTTCAGAATTTTCATAAGAAAATATGCTCTTGCAGATAAAAATAAAAGTAAAAATTATGACAAAAATTCTGAAATGTCACTTTAACTGTTTCATTTCTTGTATTATAAATTAGAGAAAGAAAATATTATTTTGTTTACATCAGAAGTGCTCTCAAATTTAAGTATTGGTCTAATTAAAACGGGACTATTGTTTCAAACCTCCTTGTACTAAGTCGTTATTTTTCATATTCTTCCGCAGCCATGTACAGAGGCGACATGAAACAGCCTCTGTGAAAGAGAGAGAGTCCATGGTCCTCTCAAAAGCTGAAAGGGTTTGTTGCACCAGATCCTTGTTCAATTTATTGTGAAGCAATCTGTATACTTCTTTTACCTCAAAATGTGTCTAAATTACATTCAGTGTGATCATAAAAATCATACAGTCATGTAGTTAACAACCTTAATATATGGGGCTCGTCACGCTAAAAGGGACATTCTGGGAATTGTAAGATATATCGACTGTGTGGACTGCTCAGACTGACTAGGATCAAAACCTTATATGATGAAATAATTCTCTTGGTCGTGAATGTTTTTGCTATGTTACTTTATGATATTTCTTCCAAAATATGACATACGTTTGACGTCTATCAAATTTCTCAAAAAGTGGTTTTATGGATTTTCCAGAAAATACCTTTTAGCTTGATTCGTCACAATTATGAAGACGGTTTGATATTAAAATCATCCAAGTTTTCCAGTCGAACGCTCCATGCATCTTAAATCTTTTGACCCTTTTCCTAAGCATTCACCGGCTTTCAAGTTCAAGATAGAGAAAGATTTAGAAATGATTCCCGAAATGTAAGAAAATGTGAAATCTCTACATCATTTCCATTTGCATCTAAATTGTATGTTATTTGTAATTTTTGTCTATATTAGTTTCACTTGAGCTTTCGTCTGTAATCCCTTTAACCTTAATTCTGAATGGTCTTATTTTTTTGTTAGGGAAAGGGTAAAAATCAGTGGTAAGATTCACCCTAAGGTTATGAAGAAGTTATTTTACAGATAGGTTGTTTGATCAGTAATTTCGAGTATTTCTTTCCAAAAACTCGTAACTACAGCTTTGTAAAGCTGTAGTTACGAGGTTTTGGAAGAAAAGTGACGAAATTGTATGAAGGTGTGAACACTTAATGGTATTACATATTTGGCTCACTGACTCGATCGAAACATTAAATATTGAGGCCCGTCCTTATTTTATTAACTCATAATATTTTTGAGAGAGTGTGAACTGGGGTGATAGATAAAGACAGACAGATAAAGGGACGGACATAGAACTATTTCTGTCATATCGCAGCGACAGGAGCGCCTAACCATGGATTTGTCTTGTCGTTTCTTTCACCAGTACTACCACGACATTCTTTCCGAAAATCCAGCTGTCCATTCCGTTAAGATTAAGGACTGTACACCAAGTGATGGGATACAGATTTTAAGAAAGTATTCTAGCCGCTCCAGGAGTTCAATCGAATCTATGACCCAACAATTGAGAGTTCAACGCACTACCCCAACCCCCATACACACACGCACTGTTCTATAGTCCCCGCAACACACACACACTGTTATATATCCCCCCATTCTATTTGGTTCGAGATAATGCGAAATACAAAAAAAATTGCATTATTCAATTCTCGATTTGGTACATTAAGGTATTCCATCCACCATTAGATACCAACCAATTTATGCAACTTCGGCGTCATCCGTAGAAATGCTGATTGACTAGGGTATCCGGATTTTTGTTACGGAAAACGACAAAATTGTGCCAAAGAATAATATCTCATGATGGATGGAATGCCGTTTAATTCGGTATTTTCTTTAAAAGAATTGAAATTGCAACTTGGACATGTAAGTCCTAAAAGTGTGGAAACGCGTTATAGAAAGTCGCCAATACTTCTGAAACAGAACCTCACCCTAATTAGGATGCGTGTGTTTTAATGCATTAGACACAATTTACAAACTGGTGATTCTTTTTCTGAAAGACCACTGCAACTACATACCCCTAACTAACTTGTGCTTAACGATGTAGATATTACATTTTTACACAAACCCTGCTTGTTACAAGTTCCTCCCTAAGATAATCCCTTTGTTGTACCTAAAATACCGGTCCGTCGGCGTTGCCTCACGATCCAAGCCTTCGTAATATATGCACTTACGCTTCATATTCAACAAATTGCTGTTTTACTGAAACAATTAATGATTTATTGTAAAAGTAGTGTATGTACAATACAGTCATATACACTTACTATAGTGTTGCACTAATATATAAGAATGAATTTTTTGACACATTTGGAGTTTAAAATCGTACATTTCCTAGACTCTCCTCGACACACAATTTTAATCCTTTTCAAAATGGCAAAATCGAACTGGTCCTATTCGAATGTTGCTACAGACGGGTAAATGAAAGCTGAATTGCTGATAAAGATACATATATAATTTGAGTACAAAAAATCATTGAAAAAAAATGGGGAAAGAGAAGAAAAGGTTAACCATAAGCATTTTCTTTGTCTGATTAAAGTGTTTTCTAAACATTTTATTTTCAAAAGCAGTTTACCAATCAAACTTCCCTTATATATCGTCTCAATACTAAAGGGATTTTGTGCTGGATGGTTACTTGTAAGGAAGGCCTTTTGTCTGGGAAGGCTTTATTCGTGAAGCTATTTGACCGGGATTTTTGTCTTGAGGTACTTGTTCATTGGGGATGGTAAAATGGTTACTATTGGTTTCATGGGATGAGATTTGGATTTTAAAGCGTTCCAACTTGATTTTGTCCGAACGTGTTTTTCGCAACACTCACACATAAACGGATAAAGATTTACTGATTAGGATAACTCCAATTGCAAATAACTCTTGTAATTAACAGATTTCCACATTTCCCGCATTCTGACTCCACACAAGATAAAAGCTTAAGATGTCCCTGTGCAAAATGTGACAAGCAATTTCTTTTATTTCCTACAACGATTTCTATTCATAAAGTTACAAATGTAAACGACTTTTTCATTTGAAATTGTCGCCAGCAACATATTTGAATTTGGAAAAGTCTAATTGTGTTGTCTGATGATTGGTTAAGGTATCACAGACGGTTTCGTTATTTGGAATCACATTCGACTTCCTAAAACAGAATTTTTTGTGACTTAAAATGAATTTTAGTTTATATATCTATTAAAATTAATTGCCTTGTTGACAGCTATGCTGTCGTAAATAACATACTTTGGAATGTAATTAATCACAATTTTAAATTTACTATTTTAAAACAATATAACAATCCATTAACTTATTAAATAGGAGCATTTGTAATTTATTTTTGGTATAAATGTGCTTCTGTGGTCGTTAATAATTCTAGTTAACCCATTCCCATACGACAATAATTTAGGCTAGTCCGCTTTGAAAGAGTTGCAAAATAGTAAAATTAATGCTTACGCATGTATAAAATTCGCCGTCTGAAGGTAGTGTACCCCTACTGAGATTCACGCGACGTCGGCATTATTCGAGCCACGTCGTAAACATTCGGCGGTGGAAGGTTCCACCACCGAATGTTTATGAAGTCGCCCGAATAAGTTCAGATACGTAACCCATGTACCTCATAGACGACGTCGCAGGAAGAATTCAGACATCTCGTGAATCTTATTGTGGGTGGAGTACCTTAACTAATAGCAAACTATTTTCTTGCAAGATTTTCTATCAACATCCAGCTCTAACACGGCACGTGTACTGTAAGTGTTATTTACAAATGTGACATCACATTGTCAGGATGACGTCATAATTTTGATCGGAGCTACTTCGAATTATTTAAATTTCGTCAGTTGTATACACAACTATCACTGAAATCAAACTGACCACGTCAATGGCGAACGAATATAGAATCCACCAATATACATAATGTGTTTATATAGCTGTAAGTGGAGAGACAGCATCATGAAAAGTCCGGATATTTTCTAGCTACCCCTCGTATTTTGTAGTCACAGAAAAATAGGGACCTTTAATTAGAATTTATTGTTAGCATGTCGATTACATTATAGATCGGGTTACACGAAACTCTCACAGAATGTCCCCAATCATCAAAACATGCAATATTGTACAGTTTGGTGACTTTATGTTGTGTCAAATATGCTCCACAACTTTTACTTTTAGTACTTTGATTTGCATGTGTGTAATTGAGGGTTATTTTCATTGATATAACTGGTAAATTTATTTGTGTTGTAAGAAACGACTTGTGACATCAAATTCGCAACAATTCTAGATTTTTATATTTAGGGATTTTTAAAGTATTCTATTCAAAATAACCCATGTTCTACCATAGTTTATTATTTTATTACCACGTTTTAGTCGGGCTTCCCAATGAATGATAAAAGAGGATTTTTTTATTCTATGTTTCTGTTTGCTTTTAGCAATTCAAGCTTATTTGATTCTTTAAAATTTCTTTGAAAATATGTCTGCAACAACGGTGAAAAGAAAATGAACAATGTAAAACAGTTGAAGATATGGTTTCCAAGCGGCAACACTGGGGTATTTCAATACCAAATGTGCCGAAGAAGACAAAATATACATGTATGTTGTCGAAAATAATATAGATCAGAGGTGCGTTCTTTAGAGCAAGATTTCTTGAGATATCTTTAGATTTCTTAAGATGTTTTAGGATAAAGCGCTCTTTTGAGCAAGATTTTAAAGACGATCACTGGGAGCCGCCATTGCTCTATACTTCTTTCGGAACACCTCGGTAAATTCTGTAGAATCTATATGGGAGATGATATACCGAGTTGTTCCGAATGCTCCATGATTTATAAACCGCGGAGTTCCGAATGCTCCATACTTCATACAAATGACGTCATGATGACGTCATTTGTATGAAGTATGGATCATTCGGAACACTTCGCTTATAATCTCGGTCTTAAAAACGCTTTATCCAGAACATCTTAAGAAATCTTTAAAAAATGTCGCTCTAAAGAACGCGCCTCTGGTTGTATAACATCACACATGATATTGTGACAAAGGGACAGCAATACCGGTTATCAGCATTTTGTCTGCTGTCTCAAGCCTTTTTCTGTCATGGTAGTCAAAAACAGGGCCCCGTATTACCAACGATCTTACGATTAAGTTGGGCGGGAAGTCATAATGATGAAATTGTCGTACGATCTTTGATTATACGGGCCCCTGGTTTTCTTATTTAACTAGTTCATATGTTAAGAGACTTAAAAATTGTTAAAATCGTTTTATTGCGTCTTATTGATGTAATTCTATATAATTTATCCCTTTCCCAAAGGGCCTAGTTTTAACATCTCCAATATAAAAAGATTTGAGTAAATATTGAGACCAAATGATAAAATAACGTTTTCGAGCATTGTCTTCTTTTGTCTCTATATTTCCTGTGCAATATTTTTTCCTGAATCCCGTCTTTATTTACAATCGCAAAGTCGTCTGCAGCGGCAGCATTAAAGTTTTTTGCGCCTTTCAAAATGGAGGCGTTGGAAACATTATGGAAAATGAAGATAAGCAATTTCTTTATTCCCCACATTGTTCTCTACAAAAATAAATGCAATAAATGTATAGTTTCATTTGCTTGAAATTGCTGTCTGCAACATCTCTTGATTTTAGACATGTATAAAATTTTGCAGTTTGGAAAAAAAAGCGTAAAGATCTATAGATCAGCAAAAAGTGTGCAATCACTTGTGAGGTCTGCACATCAAATAACTTGTTGAGTAACCTTCAAAAATCTACTTTACCACCTTCGAGCAAAAAGACAAAAAGAAGACAAAATTTCACTTCAAACCTTTCTCAAACGACATAAAGATAGAATTGTCCAATTGAAAAAGCAGGTGCATTCGCAAAATCATGGGCGGGTCTAGAGGGGGGAGGTCAGGGTTGTCTGGACTCCCCCTGGTATTGGCCGAAAAATTAAACTTTGGCCATAACTTTAGTATAATTTTACGTATCGCTGCTTTCTAACGAAAATCTCGTAACTGCAGCTTAAAACAAGCCACAGTTACGAGGTTTTCGTTAAAAAGCAACTATTTTTATCACACTTTAAGCCATCATATGTGCTTGGACCGCCCTGGAAAAAAATCCTGGGTCCGCCCTTGAAAATTGTTCACAAATTCGTTTATAAAACGGGGCCACATTAATGATGTATTCACCAACAATTCTACAGTTCTCGCTTGTCTCAATTCTATTACTTTTAAAAATGACATAAGCAGCTGCTATCTGTTTGGACAAGGCGTCCAATCAGATTGATTGTTATGTAATTTTACTGTTATTCTTAGAGCTAGACTTGGTGGTGAATACCACCAGATATACTGAAATCAGGCAGTCATCAACCCATTACCACAAAGTGATTCTTTTTGACTTCCCACAAAAAAAATGGCTATGGAAAACATTGTGAACAATGAAGAAATTGCTTGTAACAAGCAATTTCTTTATTTCCCACAATATTTTATATACGAAAAAGACCAAACATGTACTATTTCGTTCACTTTCAATTGTCGTTTGGAACATCTTTGAATTTGGACACGTTTAAAAATGTGTCGTTTGGAAATGGGTTAAATTGAAGTTTGTATAACTAATATTGGTTGAGTCTATAAAAGAATTTTTACATGCATGAACCCTTCCTCAAACTATAGATTTTATACCTGTCCAAATGGAACGCGATCACACACGACAAAGAGGGTGATTTAAAAGAAAAAAGCTTTGTGTATACTGTTTCTCATGAAATATTGAGGAAGAAGACATTCTTCTTATCTGCATTTTCTTTGCGGATTTCCTTAATATTTCACTAACTACATTTCTGACAAGGGACATCAAATCTAGGCAATGTTTCAGACTATCTAGGAAGGCAAGTCTAATTGTTAAGGTTGCTCGTGTGACAGACAGATGATTTTATGTTGGAGTTTTAACCCTTTCCCAAGCAAGACCTGCTTTTGACGTCCAAAAAAATGAAATGCTTGGGAAAACATTGAGACAAAAGAAGAAATTGCTGATAATCAGCAATTTCTCGTTTTGTCTCTATATTTTCTAAGCTGTATTTTGCATACATTATATCTTTATTAACATTGATTTTATCATCTGTAGAAGTTTTCAAATTGGATTACCCTAAAATTTTGTCGTTCGGGAAAGGGTTAACCCTTCACCAAACGGCAAGAATGTGGACAGCATCTGCAGCACATACAATTTAGTGGAGGTTGATAAATATTATGAAGAATTGTACACAATATAGCCCTGAAAGAAAAAACATTGAAGCAAATGGAGAAAGTGCTGAAAAACAGCAATTTCATCTATTATCTCGATGTTTTCCTAAACCTGTTGCAAAATATAAACTTTAAAATCAGGTGTTTTGTGGGGAATGGGTAAAGAAACTTAAGGGTAAAATATAAGAAAAAAATCTCATTTTCAGTCAAAATTACGACACTTTGAAGACGAATGTGGTAGGTTAATAAAAATCCAAAATTAACGATCCAAGTCAATATTAAGATTTTTTATTGACACAGATGACTGCATTCGTATTTATTCCTAATACCATTTTTCATATCGCACAATTTTAAAATGTTTAAAAACGACAAAAAGGATGGTAATAAGATTTTTTTGCACATCTCAGCCAGAAGATATAGAAGTATAACAAGACAATTATGCTCATCAGGGTCTTTTGATTTTCTCCGAATTATTTCAAATCTCTTTTGATAAGTAATTTTAAAATCAAAACATGTTTGGGAAAGGGTTACAAATCGTCTACCTGAAGTCGGTAACCTTGAAATTAAACAAGTTCGACTACTTAACCATTTCCCAAACGGCAAAATTTTAGGATGATCCACTTCAAAAACTGCCAAAAAATAACACCATGGAAGTTATAATGATAGAATTTGTGTAAAGTATGGCATAGAAAATATTGAGACAAAATGAGAAACTGCTGGTTATCAGCAGTTTTTTCTTTTGTCTCAATGTTTTCCCAAGCCTTTTCTGTTAGGGACGTCAAGACAATGTCTTGTTTGGGAAAGGGTTAAGACCTGCTTTTGACGTCCTTGGTAGCACTAGTTTTGACAACCATTGAGAGAAAAGAGAAAATCACTGATGAATAGCGATTCATCCCTTTCCTCTATTATCTTCTAAGTTATAACATAGGTCTATACATTTCTAATTATTTTGCCTTCTGCACCAATTTTGTAGTCAAAACATTTTCTATATACCGCAAATCCAGGTTCACCCCTTTGGCTACCGGACTATAGCTAAATTAGGGCAACATAACGTTTCGCTGTATAGAAAAGGGTTGACCACGCATCAAGCATGCCATTTATTTAAGGTTTACAGACCCTGAAAAAAAAACACCACTTTCTAGCCATACGAAATGCATCAAACTACACACACTTGTAAATACACTTTTCATAAGTTGATTCATCGTGCCGGATTTCAAGATTATGCTTCAAGAAGAAAATTATTTACAAATATTAATTTACTCTATATTCATATGCAAGGGAGGTAATTTTGGACATTTTTGTCAAATATTTCCATAAGTATGCATTAATCCAAAATTCTAAACGGTATAAAATGCTTATGTTTGTAGTTGGAATGGAAATGTAACACAGTTTAGGAATTATTTCCATTTTTCAAATTTCGCCTCTGGCTCTTTGGTGCTTTTGAGGGTTCGGATACCTTAAAAGTCAGAGTAGAGGGTTCTCGTTACTATGATCGTGATCTTAAAACACTTCTGCTTGAAGCAAAAGGAGACCATAAGAGGCGATCACATAACTCCAAATGTATCAAATGTTACCATTTTCTTTGTTTTTGTTATAGGAAATATTCCTTTTTTGTAATGATAAATACATGTATCGAAGAAAGTATTATCTGTCCTAAATTCAGACATAAGCTAGAACTTTTTTGAAGTTATAGATATCTGTGACATTATTTTGGTAAATGCAAGGTGGTAGGGGGAGATGAAATAATATGAGATGAAATAATACATTTATTATATTTCAACTATACTTTTATTTGCACTGAATAGTATGCTCATCTTTTGTGTAAGAAGAGCTATTGGTAAGATATTACAAAAAACAAAAACAACAAAAATGCATAAAAAATCAGAAATCGGAAAAAAATAATACGAAATACTAGTACAGTGTATATATCTAGTTTAGATTCTGTTGTTCTGAATTCATCTAAATATTTGGGGTTTTTTTATTTTTCTACAAAGAAATTGAGATTTTTGTTCACGTTCCTGACATGTTTTTTCTGTATATCCATGTATTTTTTATTAATTTTTCATTGTTTGCTGTAAACATTGTACCTGCTTAATGCATTAATCAGGTGTTTATTGTACATGTAGATCTATATTTGATAAAAATGCGTTTTTTTTTAAATTTGAAGAAAAAAATATCTAGAAAAGGTACAAGGATTTTTCGAACATATCAGCAGTTGTATGCATCTGTACATTTGCAGTGTCTTAAAGTGATATTCAAACAGAAATCATCTATTCAGAAAACAACTTGTTACATAACTCAAAAATATAGGCGACTCTTCTCGAAAATTGAGCATTATATTACCTTCCGAAACAGATAGCATTGACGCGAAAATGAGCACGAAAACGTACCATGATTTTTTTGTAGGACTTTCTCTATTGTTCAAGACAAATGAATGTACAACATTCTATGCGAAAATAATTGTAAAAATAAATGTTAAATGAGACATCTTTTGAAAAAAAAAGATCAATGATTTTTTTGAATGTTGTTTGTTTATTTGTTTGTTTATTCCTTTAACATTCAACATTCTAAAACGTATATAGACATCGTTGCTCACAATCATTTGATCGAAGCTAGTCACAAAAAATGGTTGAACGCTTTGAACCCTACATCAATGAATTGCATTATTACTTCACTGAACGCAGTCAAAGGGGCATACGATACCTCAAGGGTTGCCTTAACCCTTTCCCAAATGTCCAAATTTTGGGGTTTGTTTAAGTCAAAAGCTGCTCTAGACGACACCTGGATGTTAATGAAGATAGAATCTGTGTAAAATATCGCACAGAAAATATTGAGGCAAACGGAGAAAATGTTGATTATGAGCATTTTCTTTTTTCCCAAATGCTTCCCCTAGCCATTTCTATTAGGGACGCCAAAACGTCAAAAATAAGACCTGGCTTTGAGGCCTCTTACACGAAAGTGTTGGAACAATGTTGAGACAAATGACGAAAATGCTCATAACCAGTACTGCCTCCTTTTATCTCAACATTTTATGTATTATTTTACACAAACATTTTGCCCATATCAATATTCATATTGTCATCTACAATAGCCTACGATTTGAAGCAGTCGATTTATTTTTGTCGGTTTGGGAAAGGGTTAATGAATAACCTAAACTGACACAAGGATAACTTTAATCTCATTATTAGAGACTGTCTTTAACTGATGATCAAAAGATATTGTAAATGGTCCAATTAAACAGTCAATAGCAACGTGCTAATTTTATGAAAACGTCTGTTTGCCTTGTCGTTCGAGTGTGATTAATGCTTGATTTAGTTGACGTGCAGTTAGATAATGTTACGAGTATGATTCAACATTAGTACCCGTTCTCCACCGAAGAAATCCGACGGTATACATTATCATACAACGACTTTTGATCAATAGATGCTCTCTTATTATCAAATACTAGTTATCAAAATAATACTTTGTTCTACCGTGGTTTATCGGTCATTTACTCACAGTTCTGTGTTAGGCGGCACAACAAATAATCACCGAGGGCAATAGCACCGTGATTGAGTAAACGATTACCTACATCAGAACATGGAGAATTTCGATTCTAACATGAAAGCAAACATAATGCTTGATAAACATAAGCGACCGCATGTGCGTAATAAATTGTATATTTCTTTTTTTTTTTTTAAAGATTACGTTCGATTGATATACGTGTCGTGCTCTGTCGCTCTCTGTGTGGACTTTTATCGGATAATGCTGCGTGTAGATAATTGTGACATGTGGATGACGTCAGAATAGCCTATAATTCAAGTTAATAGCCTAATACTGATGCGTAATCGGTTAAAATTACCAACGATAATTATCATCCGTATGGAAAATAGTCAATTGACGAAACCCAATGCTCCTTGAATAAATGGCTTCTTGACTTCCAGCGTCTTAGGAGGAATTCTGTGATCGAAATGATATATCGCACGAGCATGGTATTGACTGTTGATAAGTTTCATTCATTTTTGTCAACATTTCTAATCCGTTTCAGAGGTTGTAACTGTACTGATCTATGCGTTTTAAAATTTTGACTAATTAACAAGCTAAAAGGAAAATAAACTGACGGAAAATTGCTTTGCGATATCAACCCTCAAAACATATTAGTAAAAAAAATATACATGTAGCCAATACAAGAGAGGACAAAACTTATTCCGAATGAATTTACGGACAAATTGTACCCACGACTGCCGATGAATTAATGTAAATATGTGTTGTTTTAAACAGAGGATAGTTAATTAGAGCTAGACGAAAATCCCCAATTAGATTATAAAATGTACCCAGGAGATTGTCTGGACCACTTGTGGCTGGTATTTCACCTGTTTCACAAAGAAGCCCTGCTTTCGACAACTTTAACCCATTACCAAACGACAAAATTTTGGACTTGTCCAAATTCATGCTACAGACGACAATTTCAATCGAACGAAATTTGATTTTTTGGTCTTTTGTAGAAGAAAATATAGTAGGAAATGAAGAAATTGCTTGTCATAAGCAATTTCTTCATTTTCCACAATGTTTTCCAAATCCGTTAACGTTTGTGGGGTCAAACAGAGTCACTGTATGGTAATGGGTTAATAGAACACGAAATGCATAGGAAAGCATCGAAGCAGAAGGGGGAAATGCTTACAACCAGTGTTGTCTACTTTTGTTGTTAAGGCGGATATGGCAAATATTCTGAGATAAATCAAATGTACGAGTACAGATGCACCTGGTGGTAGTTTTCACTGGACAGAAAGAAAGACATACCCTTACAAATTTACCATTTCATTGTTTTATCAAAATAATCTACATTATGTTTACTTGTTGCATTTTTGAGTAATAAGCTTCGGTCACTTTACATTAATATGTTGTATGTCGTCGTCGTTCAACTCAAGGTACTGTTGACCTAAAGCAATCAGCAACATTTTGTTAAATGGTTTGTTTTTAAAACAAAAATTACAATCGAAAAAAGTAAAACTTTCTTTTAATTTTTGGGGGGTATATTTGTTCCAGGTAAGTATTGGCGTGCGTCATTAAATGAGTTTACGTGTGTCTAATTTAATGGTGGGTTCGTTATAGGAAGAAAGAGTTTCAATTATTTTAAAATAAATACGCTAGACCACTTAATTAGTATGAATGTTGGGGAATGGCACGGTTAGCGAAAACAGCAATAAACTACCCCTTACCCAAAGACCCGCTTGTTTGGACGTATAGATACAATAACTTGGAAAAATAATGAGAGAAAAAAGTAGATGGTGATAGTGTTTCGCCATTATTTTTGCACCCTTCTTCATTAGAAATTTCTGTTTTCTTGTATACTTCCTTTTCCCTGTATCATCCTCTTAATTAGGAATAATCTTATATTATTTTGTTCTGGAAAAGGCTATTGGCGATCCTCCACCCGCACACAGTGAACACACTAAGTGAACTCTACCTTATAGTCACGATTCTAGCCACACCCTATTACCGGCTATCACTACAGCAGTTGCTAACCTTGGGCAGTATCATCTATAAATAGCGGGTGCACTGGGTAGGTCATACTTTTTCCATCTTTGTTTTTGTGTAAAAGCCTTTCTCAGCTATATTTGTAGTGCACTTGGCTGGCCATACATTTGAGCACCTACATGATAAATATTAGCCCAAAGAATCCCTAAATAACAAAATTATTCAGCGACAAAGTCGTAACTTCACAATTTTTTACGTAAAATCCAACTTTCAGTCCATATGATGAGAAAATGATAAGACGATCGTTAGAATTAATATAACTATTAAAATAGTCAATCAATTTTCTTACACTGTGTAAATTTAGAAAACTGTCTGAATTGAATTAACTTCAGACTGCCCGATTAAAACTTAACACGGATGCCGATTTGGCTATCACGAACAGCATATTGAAAATTTGAATGGCAAACCCGGACATAAGTTGATGGCAACACAGAACAATATGTCTTGTTGGAAAAGCAGCATCTCTTTCAACAAGAAGTTGCTGGAAAGGAACATAAATAATGAATTAACACCATTTCTTGATAGACTAGCCAATTTCTGAATTATAGACATAGAAATCGTGCAAGTTCCTTTCATCTAGATATGGTTGAAGCTGAGTAACACAAAATTGAAGGACGTATGCAACCATTAGTTGTAGATGATAGTTTGTCGGTTAAGGTATACATCCCATCATTAAAAACACCACTTTTTAGCCGTATGAAATGCATCAATTTACACACATTTGTACATACACTTCTTATAAGTTGATTCAACGTGCCGGATTTCAAGATTATGCTTCAAAAGGAAAATAATTTACAAATATTACTTTAGTCTATATTCATATGCAGCGGAGGTAATTTTGAACATTTCTGTCAAATATTTCCGTAAGTATGCATTGATTAAAAATTCTAAACCGTTCAAAATGGTTATGTTTAGAATGGAAATGTAACACAGTTTAGGAATTACTGGCACTTATCAAATTCACCTCTGGCTCTCTCGTGCTAATGATGGGTTGCAAACCTTAAAAAACTACACAGTGAAAATTGTGGATTTTACATCATGTCGTCGCTGTTTCAGGCACACAATATGACTGTAATATTTTTAATGGGGTTAAATTTCATTTAGTCAGACTTAACTTAAATAGATGGAACCCACGCAAATATATGTATATGAATCCTGCTATTTCAAAGTCGGTCAATGAATCTTCAAACATTTCGATCGAATATTTTGCGCGGTGCAAATTTGTATTTTTCGTTGCGAAACGATTTGTTTTATTGGGGTTTTACGCCGTTTTCAACTGCCATGGTTATATCGCGGCACCTTGAGCGCCTAACCATGGATTCCTGTTGTTTCTCATACAAGTACTGACACAATAGACTAACCGAGCCTCCATCTGCTCGCCCACATAGATTAACAATATCAAACCATTGGTGGGTAACATTAGTTAGAAAAGATATTTGCCACGGCCGGGGATCGAACCCGGGTTCTCTCGATTGAGAGACAGATGCGCTATCAATGTTCAGCGTTTTGGCCTCATTGCGAAACGAAGAAGAGATATCGGTGATAACGGATTATCAAGCAAGAATCTGTTGATATCGATAAAACATCATGGTCGTTTGCATAAAGCACATGATTGCAACTAGCCTAGGTAATTGAATACAGAAGCTAGTGAAGGATCAAAGATCAGTCAGCTAGGTAAGGATCTCTATGGATAAGGCGAGAATTTCAAATTGATGAATATCTTGAGCTGTATTGTTAGATCTATACCTAAATCATATGAAAATTGATTTTGTACAATCAAAACGATCCGACATGTACAAACAACTCTTGGTTTCTGTACCTACCCCTTAAATGATATTTTCTTACCCCACCGGTACTCATTTAACCAGAATTAAGTTTTCTATTGTTTTATCAGCAATATTTTTTTGTAAATCTAAGGAAAATTGGTTTTGAAATCACAAACCAGTTTTCGTTTTGTCCTTAGTGCGCATGCGCACCATTGAAATTAGTTTAAAGGCGAAATCTTCCCGCCAAAAATATGGCAATTGGTATATGAGCACTATTTTTGATATAAAAGTATGTTCCCCCCAGTGACCCAGGAAATCCTTTTTACCAAGGAAGTCTATGATCAAGTGACAAAACATGTGTCAATGGGAAGCTGGGTCAAGGGGGGAACGATGTTTGCCAGCCAAAGGAAGGTAGGTATTCATCGGTTTTGGGCGGGAAAGTGCATTTTTAAGGTTGTTTCAGTGGTGCGTATGCGCAATACGGACAAAACCAAAGCTGCCATATAAATTCAACACCATTTATCCTTGTATCTGTAGAAATTAAATTGGGAATAAAACAAAAAGAAACTTCATTTTTCATCTATGAATACAGGTAGTGTAAGAAAATGAAAACCATTTAGGTGGGTAAAATAATCAAGAGTTATCTGCACCTATAGAACTGTTTAAATGGCATAAAATCGGTATTCATTTCATTTATTTATCTACCTAACCATAAAGCTATATTTTGTATCTCAATTTGTAAGTTTTGAAAATTGACCCATAGAGCTGAGCCTTTTAGGGAGATTTCTCGCCTTATCCAAAGAGGTTCTTTACACCTAGGGTTGTAAGATTATCATTTTTATATTGTACCATAACTACAAAAATGTATACGGACAAAATTGTGAATGCCCAAATTGACAGGCTGTTGCAGAAGACAAAGTGGATGCTGACAAGAATATAACTTTGTACAAGATAGCAAGCTTTTTCCAAAAGGAGCGTAAAAAGAGGCATTTTTTTAATGGTTAAAATGTTTATTTCTTTATTCTGTGTTATGTTTCACCTTGCATGGTGAAGTAAAGCCGAGTGGTCATTGGACAAATAGACCTCTCAATAAAGGCACCCAGCCTCCATCTGCGCTCTCACATAGATGATTCACACCCATTGGTGAGAGACAAATGACTTTTGTCAAATGTAAGAATGGAAACTGGTCGGCCTTGGGTTTGAACTCTCTACCCCTGGATTGACAGACTCAGACGTTAACTGGACTCGGCTTAAACAGATACATGTTGCAGCAAATACTCTTTATAAAGCAAACCGCACATAATCTCGGACAAACAAAAGTGCTTTGTCCGTATGATTCTAAAACCACACAACTGCAGCTTGAACGAAGCCGTGGTTACGAGATTGTTAACAGGTAAAACCGCTTGGACCATTCTATTTATAGCGTAAGATTTAACCCTATTAACCATAAGATTTCATTTCCTATATCATCAATAGCAATGAACTCTGTGCTAAAAGTACACTAGATTTACCGTTATAAGTATTGACAAACCGTCAGTGTAGGCCTAGTTATAAAGTCTCCCAACTATGGCCACATACGAGATTTTATAACAACACATACGATGCACTATTGTTTCACCAAAATTGCGCCACGATTAACTGGATAAAATCATTCTCTATTTATCTGATTTTAATATCAAATAAATAACAACGACATTGCTGTATTGTCCACCCAAATTAACCCGGGACAACTTAGTTTTCGTGTACAAAGTCCGTTAGTTGAGTGCCTTAACCTTTACAAGTGGGGTCATTACATATGCAGATGTCTCGGGTTAATCTTACTGGACATTATAAATGGCCATTCTGATATTTGGCTAGTATAATTACCCGGTCAAGGTCAGTAATTATCCTCCAAATAGTGTTCATAATTAAAACTCTTATTAAATTCCCCTGCAAATAATCGAGTTCATAAGCAATAATTAGATAAAGCGGAAACTCTCAATTTTAAAACTTAAATTTATATTGCTATAATAGACGAATAACGCAATGGTATTTTTGAGCATAGGATCTAATGTTGAAGGTATTTTTTAAAGTTAGTTTGTGCCCGATTTTATAAACGCCGGCTAGAGTTAACCAAATGGCCAAGTATCTGTTTCGGTTATTTTTCGATTATTCACATCGGAAAATTTGAACAAACTAGAACTGTCGCAAAGCGGACTAATACCCCCCACTAGCGCCTTGTCACTGAAAATGTGCTGTAGGTCAACCGGTTCTTGACTTAGAGCACGGAAACGGATTTTAAACAAAGTCTGATTGTGACCTTGACCTTTGACCTTGGTGACCCAAAAACAATAGGGCACCTCCTTGGGTCATGGGCAACAACTGTGTAAAGTTTCATGATCCTAGGTCAACCCATTCTTGACTTAGAGCACGGAAACGGATTTTAAACAAAGTCTGGTTGTGACCTTGACCTTTGACCTTGGTGACCCAAAAACAATAGGGCACCTCCTTGGGTCATGGGCAACAACTGTGTAAAGTTTCATGATCCTAGGTCAACCGGTTCTTGACTTAGAGCACGGAAACGGATTTTGAACAAAGTCCGATTGTGACCTTGACCTTTGACCTTGGTGACCCAAAAACAATAGGGCACCTCCTTGGGTCATGGGCAACAACTGTGTAAAGTTTCATTGTCCTAGGTCAACCGGTTCTTGACTTAGAGCACGGAAACGGATTTTAAACAAAGTCCGATTGTGACCTTGACCTTTGACCTTGGTGACCCAAAACAATAGGGCACCTCCTTGGGTCATGGGCAACAGCTGTGTAAAGTTTCATAATCCTAGGTCAACCGATTCTTGACTTAGAGCATGGAAACGGATTTTAAACAAAGTCCGATTGTGACCTTGACCTTTGACCTTGGTGACCCAAAAACAATAGGGCACCTCCTTGGGTCATGGGCAACAACTGTGTAAAGTTTCATGATCCTAGGTCAACTGGTTCTTGACTTAGAGCACGGAAACGGATTTTAAACAAAGTCAGATTGTGACCTTGACCTTTGACCTTGGTGATCCAAAAACAATAGGGCACCTTCTTGGATCATGGGCAACAACTGTGTAAAGTTTCATGATCCTAGGTCAACTGGTTCTTGACTTAGAGCACGGAAACGGATTTTAAATAAAGTCCGATTGTGACATTGACCTTTGACCTTGGTGACCCTTAAACAATAGGGCACCTCCTTGGGTCAAGGGCAACAACTGTGTAAAGTTTCATGATCCTAGGTCTAACCATTCTTGAGTTAGAGCACGGAAACGAAAAAGTCTACGGACGGACGACTGGACGGATGGACGGACGGACGGACTGACAGACAGACAGACATGGTGAAACCAATATACCCCCCTCTACTTCGTAGGTGGGGGTATAATCAGTGAAATATTTTGTTTGTGCTAAACAGCGTTGATACAATCGGGCCTATGATTTGATTTCATGAGATGTAACGACGTTTTAAACCGCTATGGCCATATTGCAGTGGCTGGAGCACCTAACCGTGGATTCCTGGGAAGTTCTTGCTTCATATATAGCTTATTCTTATCTGATGCTCTTTTTTTCTCAAACAAAAGTACCAGCATTCATGTATTGTTGTAATTATCATCAGCAAAATTTAAATATTTCACACCATGATCACTTGAATAATGAAAAAGAATTGTACATAGACAAGCAAAATAGTATCATTTATGCTGTCTGTGATTGCCTATTTCAAGTACGAATCTCCTGTCGGTGATCTCCCTATGTGCTGTTCGTGATTGCATAAATTTGTAGCTCACAAAACTTTGTTTGACTATAACGACATAACGGAATAGTTGATTGTCTTCACAAGCAATTAGTTGGTAGATAATATACTAGATATCCATTTTGTAATAAAATTTCTAACATTTGCTTCAGTGTTTTTCTGCTATTTGCATGGAAAGATGAATTTTATATGCAAATATGTGAAGTTTCGACTTTGTTGGTGAATTATTTTTTTTGTTTGAGGACTCTCTGTGCTAATATTTGACATGTAGGTGCTCAAATGTATGGCAAGCCAAGGGCACTACAAATTATAGCTGAGAAACGCTTTTACACAAAATAAATATGGAAAAAGTATGACCTACCCAGTTCACCCGCTATATATAGATGATACTGCACAAGGTTAGCAACTGCTGTAGTGATAGCCGGTAATAGGGTGTGCTAGCATGACATGTGAATCAGTGTCCAAACTCATAGTGCAGTGTAAGGACAATAAAATAATCGATAACAAATGTGATGCTTTACTGGTATGACGACGTCACGATGTCATGAAAATGTGACATAAAACATTATTCTGGAGCTCCTTTTTGAAATTCGGATAAAGAATGTCTGAATCAAGCCAGCAATTGAGGAAATGAATCTTATTTTCAAACTTTGATCAATCCCAAATTGACGAATGCATTGTCTAAAGTATGCCTTTACAGTATGTCTGACATTTCATGTTTCAATGACATCGCAAATAAACTCAGTATAATTATGGACTCTTACACATAAAAACAATATAGGCTTATCCGAGCGTACATCATTGCATGTTGCATGATTGCATCGCATGATCTCTTACAATAAAGAACGAATTTAAGCCATAATACAAGGGTGACCAGTACAGTAAATTCGGTCAAATTTTCAATTTCTATCGGTTTTAACTATAAATTTTTATTTATCATACTAATTCACCTGTATTATTATATATATATCCCCTTCAAAGATGTAAATTATACCATCAGCTGCTTTTATCGCGAAGGTGAATCAAAGACACAACACCATCAACAAATGCTTAAGGGAGAATACCCGTAATGTGGCCATTTTGAGATTTATCAGGCGTTGTTTATAAGCGAAACATGCGCCTTAAAGGTTTAGACAGAAATGACAAATTCCATGTAAATATGAACTGTTGTCCACAACAATTACTTTATTGTTAGCACAAAAACATATATTTTTGTCTTGAATTTTTTTTTAGAATTTTCATAAGAAAATTTGCTCTTTCAGATGAAAATAAAGTAAAATTTATGAAAATGTCATTTTAAAGAGTCTGTCATATCCAGAAAATTCCTAGCGTTTTCCGTTTTCAAACCATATAAAAATTTGTCAAGTAGTAAAATAATTATAAGATGTTTTCTGCAATTCTTATTATTGCCATGCCATACATGTGTTTCTCCGCCGTATTTTATGTTACATATACAACATGCTTTTTAATTAATAAATTCATTGATGCAAAAACATCCAAATTGTCTAGTTCATACCTATCCCTTCTGCTAAAAATATTTGCATTGGTATTATCTTCCAAAATTAGGTGCAAAACAATAAAAATCACTAATTTTGGCAGATTTTTCCCATTAAATAACTATAATGAATTAATTGAAAATCCAATCCTTGTACACCTAATCCATACTGCGAATTGCAAAGTACAATTAAAGGGGCATTTGCTAGATACTTCAAACATCAGAACAACGTGAAAACAGAAACAGTTTGCGTAGTTAACCCTCAAGCTACCAGGTGGGGTCATTTATGACCCCAGACAATGACCCCAGACATTTATCTTTGTTTGCCATTTCCAGAGTTTTTCTCCGATAAACGTTTACATTTTTGAATTTGTCAATCTACCATTTGTCGATAATATGCCAACTTTTCTTTAACATTGAACGACCTTTGTAGGATTTATGATCTATTTTTATGCTGGGGTCAGAAAAGACCCCAATATAAACTCATTGAAAAGTATTAGAAATTGGGATTTTATTGTGCGAGACGCCATGATTACAAGTGTGTTTTGAAAATCTAAACCAGAAATGATACATTGCCGAACAGACGAGAACAGCACTGTTGTTTATTCTTTCTTCTAGTATATTTTCCTTAACAATAAAGTTGAAAAAAGTCATTTACTGACAAAAACAAAGACGTATTTCTAAAAAAGCGTGTGCGGTCAAAATGACCCCACCTGGTAGTTTGTGTATGTAAAATTTGCTGGTAGCTTGAGGGTTAAAGGGTTAAATTATCAAGGGACAAAGCCGATCGGCTATTTATTTGATTCAAACATATTCTTTTGCCATAAAAGTACCAAATATTTACAAAACATACATTGTATATGAATATTTTACAAACAGTTAGGCAACAAGGTTTGGCCACAAGTTTTGACAACTTAGAAACGGCCGTTCCCTTTTGAAACTTACAATAATCATTCTTCAAAAATCGGCTATTTATTGTTTTGTTATTCACAGACCATTTTTATGGACGTCAAAGCAGGTCTTGTTTAGGAAAGGGTTAACGCATGAGGCCTTCCGAATGAAGTGTTTGTAATATGCAAAGACAATCTGGCTTGAAATATCGTATATAGATTCAATTATTGTCCAACAAGGTTAATTTTCGTGCGCAAAGTCCGTTAGTGGAGCGTCTTAAAAACAAAGCCGAAGTGGGGTCATTACATATGCCGATATCCCGGGTTAATCTTGCTGGACAATATCACATTTAAAGAAAAGTTATTTGAATTGCGTTTTTTCTGCAAATAGATCTAAATTAATTACGACACTGACGGCCTTTTCAGGACAGGGTTCCTCAAACAATATTCCATATACCTGTACGTGTATTTTGTACATTTAAGCGTTCACAGCTCGAATTGCATGTAATCAAACTATTCGGATTTGAGTTTGCGAGTTTTTCTATTTTTTCCCTGTGGTGGTCCAATACATAGGCTACATGACAGTATTAACGTCGGTGTATTTTTTCTGGTTCAACACACAGAATTTCGTTACTGTTCTCCGAAAACCTCGTAACAAATAAACTACAGCTTGTTATAAGCTGCAGTTACGTGGTTTCCAAAGAAAAAAAAAACGGTATTAGGAAGATCTTATTTTCCAAAATTTGCAACAGACAGATAAAAAACCTTGTGCACATCGTCAATTTTCTTCAAAAAACTCGTATCTGCAGCGTAACACAAGCTGCAGATACGAGGTTTTTGAAGAAAATCGACGACATGCTATCTCCCTGCACGGCGGCAACAGACATCTAAATTATAAAATTTACCCGCCATCCTAAATCATCGTTATATTACCATCTGATATCGCTCGCCTGATATCAAACCGAAAATTATTTATTCATTCGATGCATTTCACTATATTTTTGTAAATGAGGTCAATTCGTGAAAAATAAGTGAGAAATGAATATGAAGAAATATCATTTCAATTTTAGACCATCATTGATCAACTAGGAGCCGGTGTAATAGTGTAATATGTACCCACGGCTAACCTGCCACACCCGCCCCCTTGGGAATGATTTTTATAATTATTTATTCATTTATTGATTTATTTAAAAATCTTAACGAGAAAAAAATTCTTTAATGTATACCTTTTTCAGAACTTTAAGTATCTTGTAAATATTTCTTTTAAACATATTCATTGTTACAAAACATTGAGAGAAATCGTTTTATGAAGAGAAAATAATATAAGTTATTTGAGTTTGCCTTCATGTATAATTAAAAAATGCGAATTTGATACTTTACAAGAACTATTGAAAGGGGTTCAAAAGTCTGTAAAAAGTATGCAATATTTAAAGGAAAGATAAATAATTTGATAAGAAAAAATATTTTCAGTGTGAGGATGTTATCCTGGGACACTAGTAGTAAAAGAGGGTAGGATAGGGTACTGGCATCGGCATAATTATACTCGTATGGCGCACACATATACATATATACAGTCTCATCAAGATATCGGTTGGTCTCTTACATTAGCTTAAAGTCACGAAGAATACATCGGAGAATGACAAGAACATAGGTGTTGATTAAACAAAAATACAAAATACAATGTAGCGCAGAAAAAAATAAGCAAATACAGCGAATACTGGTGTTGTATGCCTTAATGGCACTTTTTCCAGATCCTATCTCAAATATAGTTTTCGCATGACTTATGCTACATTTGCATCACCAAATGCATTGTTACACATGTAGCGATTCTCCAAACATGGTCTGGTTTTGAAGAAACTCAACGAAAAGGGTATTAAAAAATATTGAGAGAAAACAGCAGCATTTACCTCTATATATTTCCTAATTCTTGAATAGTTTGTATGTTGTCTGCAAAGTCTTTCAATTCGGACTGATCTACAATTGTGTTGTTTGGAAAGGAGCTAACTCTTTCACGAAACAAGACATTGCTTTGACGTCCCTAATAAAGATGGTTTTTTCCTCATGGAAAAAGAAGAAAATGCTGATGTTGAAATCGAAGTACCCTCTGTTTTTTTCCGTTTGTGAAAGGGACCACTAAGACGCTCACAAAAGCATCAAGAGTCCTGAAATTTCTCCTGAATTTGCCATCAATGATAAGTTAGACATCAGACTGTACAATTTTAACACTCCAACATGCGTCTTAGGTCATTGGGTTTTGGCTCGACTCTGACAAAAGTATTAACTAGGCGTAACATACCGGTTGTTTTTATTACTAAATAATTGTAAAATAACGATTTCTCTGGGCTTCCTTCAAATCGGTACTTATCTTTTACACTAGACACCTGTCATTCACGATGTTATTTAGCTGTTTTTATGCTCCCCCATTGAGAATAGTCTGGAAGACTTGCGGCGAAATGATGTCGTCACCACGTTCTGCTTGACGTCCATGCGTTCGTTTGTCACTCTGTCTTTTTTTCTTTTTCTTTAACGTTAGACACATGTCATTCACGGCAATGTTATTTAGCTGTTTTAGGCTCCCCCACTGAGAATAGACTACATAGTGTAGAAGACCTGCGGTGGGAAATGTCGCCACCACGTTCTGGGTGATGCTCATTCGTTCGATTGTTATTCCGTCTTGAACCTTTTGTTTACACTTTTACACTAGACGCAAGTCAGTCAGAACTATGTAATTTAGCTGCTCTTTATGCTGTCTCGTTGAGAATAGACAAGAAAACTAGCGGCGAAGTGATGTTGTCACCACGTTCTACGTCCATGCGTTCGATTGTTATTCCGTCTAATCCGATCATTGATTTTGATAAAAATGATCACTAATCTTAACCTACATAAAAGATTGTTCCTATCCACAAATGAGGATTCATCTGTTTTGTTGACCGATGGCACCTTTGAGACCCGGAATTAATATCAATACCTCGACGCCATCAACAACGGCATAGATGTTAAGGCCAAGAAAAACGTGTGTTGTTCAGGTTAAATTTGGAGAAAATTGTGTCAGTCGGTCGATTGGCCGACTTTTTTATTTTCTCTTTCTTCTATTCGGGTTTTATTGCTGTTTTTGTCGTTGTTGTTTTTTATTTGTTTTCATTCAGGGCAAACAATATTTGAGATCATACCCATATTTCCTGGGGTAGGTCGGGACACGTGCGCTACGATTTTTTACTTGGCCTAATCAGCATAATCCAAGGAAAGCGATCAAGCACTTCGGCCCGTCTCCCGATAAGCAATAATCTCCAATTATGGTATTCCAGCCATACTGGTATAGGCCCACTAAACACTTCATGCAATTTCGCTTTTAAATTTCTAAGTTTTCGAAGACAATAGCAATTGGCGAGGATGCATCCATTGCCACAGATGATGCCTTGAGTTGCACGAAGAATTTGGTATATAATGATGGACGAAATACCATAAGTATATTATTGCAAAATTAATGATGTGACACCACGCGACATATCGTCGATCACGTTAAAAAATGTCGTAATTACAGCTTATTCAAGCTGTAGTTACGACATTTACGAACGTGACCGACGATATGCAATTCCATTTCATTCCCACCCACGTTGTCGTCAGCACCAACTTCTAACTTTGAATGATCTCAAATTTTGTGTTGGTAAGATTCGTACTTGTCTAATTCGTTGCCATTTGAAAAAAATGGTTAAGTAATTCGTTTGTGTTCCTAGTGTAAGGATGTCCCATTTCTATTTTCAGGCGATGAAGCAAAATACTACAAAGCATCTTAGACTGGTTCCGATACTAGAGAAACCAAAAACTATAAGACGTCGTAGACTGGTTCCGATCCTAGAGAAACCATAAACCATGTGACGTCTTAGACTGGTTCCGATCCTGGAGAACCCACGGACCAACTTGAATGTTCAGACTGGCTGACAACCTAGCGAACAGACACCATGATACCACAAAAAAGTATATATGAAATCAAATCACCAATAGACACATCATTAACGCAATCTACAGCTCTTAGAGCTTTGCTCTCAGACAATTATATTTGATTGATTTATAATTTTTTTAAAAAAAACACTGTTTTTCACGTGACATTTCAAATTTTCTGGGTAATAAATCAAGTTTTATGCAGTCTGGGCTCTCGGTGTCAGGTAGGAAGATTCCACGTAAAATTTTACCCTTCCCAAACTGCAGAAAATTAGACAGTTCCGATTTGAAAGCTTCTACAGACAACTAAAGACAACAAATGGTGTTTGTTTAAGAAAGAATTTGCGCAAAATATCACATACAAAATATTGAGACAAAAGAAGAAAATGCTGGTTACCAGCATTTTCTTCTTTTGTCTCAATGTTTTCCTAAGCCTTTTCTTTTAAGGACGTCAAAATCAGGGCTTGTGGGAAAGTGTTTAAAATGAAGTCTTATAGACTGAAGGATTGCCAGCAATCTAATAGATAGCCAAGTGGTTATTCATTAACGCTTTCCCAAACAAGAACTAGTTTTGACGTCCCTGTTACAAAATGCTTGATAAAACATTGAGGCACAGGATAAAAATGCTGAAAATTCGCTATAATGTTCAAATATCAAGTTTTTTAACTTTGAAAATGTTGCCTGCAACACCTTAAAATTTGGATCGGTCCAAAATTCTTCTGTCTGGGAGAGAGGACACCCTTTCCCAGACAACGCCATTATAGACCGTTTTCATATTTAAGGCTCTTTAAGACGAGCAAAACAAACGTGAATAAAAATTTGAATTTTTATCTTTATGGCAAGAAATTCATCTCAATAAGACACCAATTCATTTTCGTTTGTCTGTTTTCTTTTTTCTAAATCTGTTCGCGTTAGAGACGTTATATGCAAGTGTTTTTTTGGGAAAGGGTTAAATAGATTATAAAGACGTTATTTCTCAGCAGTCGAAAATAGAAGGCACATGATTCGCAGGAGGGGCGGGGCGTTACTATCTGGTGGTACGTTTTTAACGAGCACATTACCAGACGGCACAATTTTAGGCTTCTCTAAATTTAAAGACGCTGCAGACGACAATATCAAGTACATGAAATATTAAATTTTAGGGGTTTTACGTAGAAGACATTGTGGGAAAAGAAGAATTTTCAAAATGTTTTCCACCAAAGACTTTATTTTGAAGGGCACCAAATGGCTTTACTGTTTAGATATTGGATAACCCTTTCATAAACAACAAATTATTATATTAACCTATGTTGGTGAGCCATTTTGCGCCGTTTGATTCATCCTTTCCAAAACAAGTCCTGCTTTTGAGTACTCTACAAGGTGTCATTTAGAAACATTAGTGAGAAAAAAAAGCTGGTAACCTTTGTCCATTCCATTTGCCTTAATATTTTCACAGGCGGCAATCACGTGACTTTGTTATGATATATTTTCCTCACTTATGTAAACAAAAACAAGCAAGAACACATTTTCTCAAATTTTGAATCAAATACTTAACACCTAATATTGAGATACCTGCCATTCGATACGTCATACTCTCTGGTCTATTTTGATATCAAAATCTTCCCTCAAATCCCTGTCGAAGCCGAGAACATTCGTGCAAAGTATTTATAAATGCCATGATATATTTTCTTAACAAATGTTTGCACTTTGCAGGAATGTTCTCAGCTTTGACATAGATTTGAGGGAAGATCTTGATATCAAAATAAACCGGAGATTACGACGCATCGAATGGTACGTATCTCAATACTGAGAGTTAAGTATTTCATTTAAAATTTGAGAAAATGTGTTCTTACCGAGTTTTTTTGTTTACATAAGTGAGGAAAATATATCATAACGAAGTCACGTGATTGCCGCCTGTGATTTTCTGTGTTACAGTGTACTCAATTTCTATCTATATTACTGTTATTTTTTTTCGTTTGCGGCACATTACATTTTAACCAACCAGAACTACAGATAAGAGGAGGTATCTTTTTTATTTCAATTCCAAACCCTATGTTGTGAGTATTCTAAAGAGCACCCACAATATAGGGTTAAATGAACACTGAAGGAAACGCTGTATTTCCGAAAAGCAATACCCCTACATCTTATACGTAGCTCTGGAACTAAACTATTTCATGAAAGTGTGAATCTATTTGACGGCTTCGAATATCACGTCTGTCGTTTTCTCAAGATTTAAAATCTAAACTATGATATGTATGTATTAAAAAATCAAAGTATTGTTCTGTTCATTTTGTATTTTATCATTCGAATGGAATAAAAAATATTTCAACAAGGTGCATCCATACTTTATCGGAACATTTCAGGGACTTATGAAACGATTTTTCAGCCAATAAAAGTTATACACCAAGATATTTAGCCAATTAAACTTTTTGTTCAACCTTATTTACACCATTTAAATGTAATATTTTGTCTTTCACTTTGTATTTTTAACATTTCTTCTAAAGCCCCCAACCATCTTATTTTATTGTTGTCGTTTCTTGATTTGTTTAGGATCCGACGCATAACTGCTACAGCTAACGTAAACCAGGCACATTTTTTTTATTTGAGCTTAATCAATAACATTTTCAACATTTAATTTTTGCATAAATTACGTAATTGTAGCGTTAAGAATTTTATTTTTTGTTAACTTTTAATTAAAAAAATA
Organism: Fragum sueziense; assembly: GCA_963680895.1. NCBI lineage: Eukaryota > Metazoa > Mollusca > Bivalvia > Cardiida > Cardiidae > Fragum > Fragum sueziense. Next base: position 13,176,298 of record OY804609.1, on the reverse strand, counting down.
AATAAACGTTTTTTTACAAAAAAAATAGTATCTTGTTATGTTATATATTTTTTCTTTCCTACGAGTTGCCATAATAAAATTTGGTCTGTTTAACTCTTTCTCACATCATTTTTGCGTCTCTAGGAAGAAATGATAGAAAAAAATATTGAATCAAAAGAGGAAAAGAAAAAATGTTGCTTATCAGCATTTCCTTCTTTTGTCTTAATATTTTTACAAATCAATTTTCACATTGACGAAAAATACAAAACGCCTTTTAGCCGCACGTATTTTGTTGTCTGCAGCACATATTTCATCGATTTTCAACAAAATAATAAAAGTGTTGTTGCCGATTGGTTTACCTTTTTCAAATCCAGACCTAGGTTTGAACCTAGGTCTTGTTTTGAAAAAAGTTAACCAATAAACAGCAACACGTTAGATTGCCCAAAATTTATGTTTGTTGCAAACGACAAACTGACTGCTGCAAAAAGACCTGTTTGTGTGCGGTAAACTTGAATACGTAAAGTCAAAGGAAGAAAATGCTTATTATCAATTCTTTATTTGTCTCACTTTTTATCTCGATGCCTTTGCTACCAAAAACAGATCATGTATGGAAAGGGGGTACAACAACTTACGTCCATCGCACAGAAAAATGATGACTGGAAATGCCTGGTAGAAATTCCTTGAAGTCACCGTTGTTGTTGTGGTGGTGGTAGTGGTGGTGGTGGTTCAAAACCTTTTTGTCTCGTTCTCACTAGTCCAGCTGATCGCAAATTAAGTTGTTCACTTTCATTGTGGACCAGGCTAGAATTTTGAACTACTTCACCAATTTTCAAAGTTTCACATAGACCTTACTTTGTTTCACAGAAATTAACTCCAAAACTCGAACACCTTAAATAATAACACAAACAGCCGTTTTTAACGTTCCCCCATCAAAATGTTTTGAAAACGTTATGGAAAATGAAGAAATCTTGCAATTTCATCAAACTGAAAATGGCGACAGACATGTGTTTGAAATTGGTCAAATCTAAAATTTTGCCGTCTGGTAATGTTTAAGATACAGATCACAAAATTCCGTTATTTTGATCAAACAAAAACATTTTCTCTCTGATGTCAACACTGGCTCATCTTCTTATTCAGTTTGTTTTCCTTTTCACATTTCACAAAATTTTAGACCCGTCCCTGTCAAATGATATTACAGACAGCGAACTAATTGGTACTTAAAAAAAGAATCTGTTGATGCTATGTTATAGGAAATAAAATATTGAGGGGAAAGAAGAAATTGCTAGTACCAGCAATTTCTTCTTTCCCTCAATATTTTCTTTACTATGGACGTGGGAAATATGGATTGCAAGGGAAAGGTTAAGACATCCGACACCACCCAGGGTTTAAACACCCGTTTTGTAATTGGCCTAAAGACCCCGTATTGAGTTACTTTGTGTCTCTATTTAGCCCAGTATTTGACTCAGTAACTTAGATAACCCAAACCTTAGACAGATACATGTTGGGTCAAAACGAAATTTCCTTTACCATTATATTACTTCATTCACACTTTATCATAAATTCGTGAAAAAATCAAATGGCCAAAATGCTTTATTTTTTAGAAACAGTAATTCTTTGTTATAGACCTAATTAACTCACAAAACATACAACCAAAAGTCCTAACCAAAAGCTAACATAAAAATGCAAATCTGGTCAAAATCTTATGTTCCATCTTAATTAATACAGTAACAATTGACAGTCACCAGTTAGAGGTAATCGGAATTCCGATATTAGTTATTTTATAGGCCTGTCCCACCTAACCGAATAGTGGCACCGAATTCGTACCGAATGTCAAGTGCGAAATTCGCAGTGTTCTTTGTCATTTTATTCGGTGAACTTAAGTTTTCAACGATTGTGTACCGACCATACACCGAACACGTAACGAACTTGTAGCGAATGTGTCGAACAGCCAACGTTGTTTCTCCGAAATATCCCCCAATTCGTTGCCAAACACCAACGAACCCCTACCGCTTGAGTAACGAATATAACGTCATATTCGGTATGGCATCGTCAGGATCGGTGTGTTTCGTTAGCGGTTCGTTTAACCTTTTCGGTCAGATCGGTAACGAAACGCACCTTCATCGGAGTGCAAACGCTAGTCATTCGGTGAGATCATAACGAACATACCGAACAAGAATTCGTCTGCGAATTATTACCGACACCAAAACGAAAGTAACGAATGCCAGACGCAAGCCTACCGATCCCTCTGCGAACGATTACCGAACTCATTCCGAAATTTTGATTCGCTGCATTCGTTGAAAAATTTTGTGCATGCTCAAAAACTTTTTTAGGCGTCTGCGAACACAGCGTAATGTCGACGAAAAGCACCGAATGGCACCGTAAACATACCGAACACAAACCGTTTGTGGAACGAACCTTTAACGAATACACCGAATTAAGTTCGGTACGCATTCGGTGTAAAAATTCGGTTAGGTGGGACAGGCCTATTAATCTACTCAGACATCTTGTTGGTAGCCCAGCCTTGAGCTGGGCTACCTTTGTAACGATTTTAAAATATTAACGTGCAGAGTTAGGGAGGCGATTATTGTCCAAAATGTTCGACATATTTGTTGAAGCTGGTTAAATTGTACGTTGATAATAATTGTTACATTAACAACATGTTCGTTTTATATGCTTACACCATTTACGAGGAAATACAATGCATGAAACTTGCATTTGTATACTATTTTAATTTCACCCAGATGCGAATTACTAACCGCACAATCATGTGACCGGATCGGTCCATAGAAATACCGAAACACACGAAGAACTATAACACATCATGTTAACTATTGTTGTTTATGCTTAATAACAGCAAGAAGAGAATTTTGTATGAAGTGTTGAATAAATAACGTAATATATATTCACTATGAACTGATCCATTCCAAAATCGATAATGTAAATGTGGTTTGGTATTTACTTATGTGTTTCGTTATTTCTATGGACCAACTCAGGGGCGATAACCAGTCTAATCTGATAAATACTACTATAATTTAATTTTGTTTTAGTATCGCTTGATGCAAGTGCCCCTGTGGTCTAATGGATAGAGTGTTAGGCTTACCAAAGCCTGAACACTTTTGTTCCATAGGTTCGAGACCCACTCACGCTTGATTCTTTTTTCTCTCCTTTTTTGTATATTTTTAAATCAATAAGAAAGTTTTCATGAATTCTTCAAATACGCTTTACTTTTTTATTGGCAGCCGAGTAGAATTTGTTAGGCGACCATTGTACAAAATGTTCGACCTATTTGTTGAAAATGGCTGAAATGTATGTCGATAAGGATAATCAAATTAAAAGCAGATATTTTTTGACATGTTCAGACATTCACGAGGAAATATACTGCATAAAATATGACTTTGTTTATTGTTTTATATCCTTCAAGGGACAAATCCAAATTGTGTTTATACTTTAAACTTTTAAAAGCTTTATCATATGTAAAAGCTTGAGTGGTACAGTGGTTACGACACCGGACTAAGAGTTCATTATAGCTTATAAGTCATGAGTTCAAATCTCGCTAGCGCTCTATTATTTTTTTTCATATTTTTTTACATTAATTTTTTTTTTTCATTTGTTTAAGTTCAGCTGCTGAACATGGGCAATTCATTGAGCATTCAAAACATGATTGTTTCTGTAAACTTTAATTTTGTATTTTATCGAATGCTATGGCATGATTATTTTATACTCATGTCAGTGAATGTAAGCCCTTTAACATTTTTCTAAACAAGCTTTGGATTTTAAGGGGGAATGCTCCAGTTTTTCGGAACACTCGGTTATTACTGTAGACAATTTAATGTTTCGTACCAATATGTTTCGCTACCATATTTTTAATAATATAACACATCAATGCAATTTACCATTTTCGACGGCAAACGTGTATTTATTATGCGAAACTGATTTCCTCAAGATGAAAATCGATTATTTAGAGCAAGACAGTCGTAAGTGTGTATGCAGTTACCACTGTTTTGCATCATTTTATTCATGTGTAGCTGATAAAAATTGCTGTAATTCACTTATAAGTGCGCTGACCTATACATTTTCTTTCTGAATTATTACCAGGACATGTTGCTTAATACAATGCTTAATACATCCATTTTTATTTTATTTTTCAATTGGTAATAACATGTAATTTCAACATACAAAATATAAATAAATTCTATTATTGGGAAAAAATTAGGAAACTGGAGCATTCCCCCTTAAGCTTCATAAAGAAAAAGGCTTGGACAATATAGAGGCGAAAGAAAAAATGCTGGTAACCAGGGGCCCGTATTATCAACGATCTTACGACCACGATTTTGTGTAAACTGTGTAACAAAACATCCGATTGCACGAGAAATTAGATTGGGCCAATCAGGTTTGCTGTTTCAAGTAATTACGCAAAAGCAAATCGTACGATCGTTGATAATACGGACCCCTGCATTTTTTCTGTTTGCTAAAATATTTCCATGGTATGTTGAACATCTTTATCAATTCAAATTAACTTAAATTTTGCTATTTGGGAAATGATTATATCAGTTTAAACCAGAATACTTCAAAGGGTCACGCGACAAGATAAAACGCGGAATGACGCATTTGCAGTCGCGGTAGCGACATGGAAATTACTTTTGGTCGAGCTTGAAATTCTTGATTTTTTTTCTCAAAATATTTGCTGCATTTACAAGTATTTGATATTGACGTTAGATAAATGTGAATTCATATTACGACCACCAAGTTATTGTAATAACAATCTCCATTTCGGCGCCATCAGCTCCATATCTCCGATATAGCTAAATAAGTCTCATCGTGAACTTTAGGGAAAAATGACTCGATTGACCATATGGTTGACATTATTAGCAAGCAAATAGTCAGACATGGATCCTCATCGGCTAGTGCATACATACCGTCCGATCAACACCCATGATTGGCTCTCAAAGCTTCTTCACAACATGTAGTAGATTCAAACTGACAGAAAGTCGTTTAGTATTTTTTTCATGTTTTAAAATCATTTGCCACGCCAATTTATTTTTCTACCGGGTACATCAAGAATATAACTGATGTAAAATATAAAGATATAAAATATATAGCATATAATGTATAAAAAGCAGTATTTATGGATGACCTACACTTATTTACTTCGTCTTGCTCAAGCTATGGTTACAGAATGTACCATGTCCAAAACAAGATAGATCTCGTCTTGACACCCCTAATAAGTAAAATAAGGGATATAATAATAGTGAGAAAATATGTGGGATCTGAGAAATCCAGATATATTTAGAAATGTTTTACTTTCTACTGATATTTGTATACTATGACATACACTTTTGACATGGATTGTTTTTGTCGTGTACATTGATATTGGAACTGTCGGATTTTTGCCACTTGCTAAATGATTTAGTCCACACACAAATTTAGTCAAACAAACAAACAAACAAACATTATTACCACTGCCAATTTGATCTGAACCTATCAAAGTCTGAACGTTTGTAATAGCATACTGGTACGCCAAATCGAATGCATAAATCAAGGCCATATTATCACGATTAAAAATTGGTATCACAAAAACTTAATTTTAAAGATTTCTTTTACCCATTCTAGACACATAGTTCTTATTCGATTTGACCTAAACATCGGTAATTAGTGCCTGTTCCCATCATTTTCAAGTAGACACCGTGCAGAAACTTTTTGAATTATTGCTGGTCAAAAGATTCTGGGCTACTTTGGATGCTATGCATCAAAAATTTGTCTTGTTGTAAATGGTTTTCAATGACAAGCACGTGCAAACACATGGTTCTGCACTATAGATCGTCCAAAAAGAGTGGCAGATGTTTACATTTGGTTTCTTAAATTATACCTTTATTAACCTGGTTAATTATGTATCAATGATATATACATGGTCTTAAACAGGTAATTTATCTCATAACTCGATTTAAATCTCAAATAAATAGCCTGACATCCTTTTGTAAATGAAATAGCCTATTGTTTATCTGCCACTCTAATTGGACGGTCTATAAAATGGTCATCATTGGATAGTTTTCGGTTTATTTCGTTTTCAGAATCTTGTAAATCTTATTGGTCAGAGGAATGAGTGATTGAAAATGACCCGTAACTGCATGGTGGTTGTCAGATGTTACTTCAAAGTAAACGTAGAACTTTAATCAAACTTGTAAAATCCAAAATGGTTTCTGAAGAATTAGGTTATTTCGTTTTATTTGAAATGATACCATGCACGTTTTTTTTCTTTATATAAACAGTTGGGCTTGGATCGGAGGAAAAGGCCTTGAATAGGGTTCGGTTTTTCGTCTAAACAAATACGTCATCGTCACGCCTCACTGGTCTAAAAATAGATTGGGAATCCTCTATCGTACAAATATGGCTGTGAATCTCGATAAGATTTTCCACGTTCAGCTTGCTGAAGATGACGTTCTAAGAGCTGGATTGCCGTAATCATTTGTTGAGAAACATTATAATTCAGAGTTGAGAAGGTTGCAGCACTGTCGCGTACTTTTTAAGATAGGTAACTATGAAATAACCAGTTGACAAGTAATGTTTACACATACGGTCCTGCCTTAGCGTCGTCGTGCCGCTCGTGCGTACTCGCTTACCCTTTCCAAAACGACAAAATGCCATGTTGGGCCAAATTGAAAAAAAAGTCTGCAGATGACAAAACGGACGTGAATACTTTTAGTGTTTTATGTCAGAGAAAATATCGAGGCAAAAGTAGAATGATCATCAATATCGAAAGAAGTTATTCACATTCACGATCATCATTTTCTTCTTTTGCCTCAATGTTTTCCCAAGAATTTTCTATTTGGGACGTCAAAACCGATCTTGTTTGGGAAAGGATTAATCTAGAAAAAAAATAGAATTTGTCGCTGAATGTGATTTGATACCCCACAAGCTTTCAATACAACAGAGGGCAATAACTCACAAAATAAGCAAGGGTAGAGTTATACTCCTTGAACGTTGCACTTCTCCTTGGTGAGATCTATCTACCCGGGAAGTTTCATGACCATAGCTACTTTACTTCCAGACTTTTCGATGTTTTTCTGGTTAAGCTGCTGAGGAATCTCAAGAAAAAACGTTTGTCAATTCTGGTCTGTCTCCATATCTGGAATCAATTTTGTGTGTTGAATATGCGCAATGTTTCGTAGTTTTAGTTCCCGTCTGCATTATCTATGATCGACTAATATCTCGCTTGAAAATATTAATTTTTCGCTAACACTGTTACGAAAAAATTGTCCGATTCACGACCGATAAACAAAATATTAGACTGGTACCCGGCAAACGTTGTTAAGGGATTTCCCATCAGAAATCTATTTTTAGCACACGAGCCCGCGAAAATTGTTCCTTATTATGGCAGTTTTGATCATTAATGCTTTATTGATATAGATCAGCATGTTCATACGCAATTTTACTATTTAACTAGTATCAAAATCATTTGATAAATTTTGAGGCGATATAGATCTATCAGTCTGACAAAAAAGAATTTGGGTACGACAGGAAAGTGGGGGCGAATCGTTAAGATTTGGTAATTACAACAAACACGGCCTCTAGAAAACAGGTTTATAAACGATGAAAGAAATTCTTGTCATTTCATCTAGCATTTAGTAAATACTTAACACTTTCCCAAAACAAATTCTAATTTTTACTATTTCACTAGCGATTTCTGTCGGAAAAAATGAGAGAAATACTTAACACAAGTACGAAAAAGAGCACCTTGTCCTTTCCCCTCGATGTTTACCATGTCTAATTAAACAAACGCTGTTTTCTGTACATGTCATCATTTATTTCATCGTCTTTACGAAATGGGGATTTAGAACAATCAAAAAAAGTTTTGGACGCTTTGAAAAAGGTCAAAGGCATTACGTGCTTTCAAGTTTACCGTTGATTTAACCTGGTTAAATTGAAACGCTTTTTGCACAACTGTTGTTAATACTAAAAAATAAAAGCGGCCATTTCCCAAACAAGACCTGTTTTGACGTATCTATTTTGAAAATGGCTTGGAAAGCATTGAGGCCACAACGTTGGCCAAAAATGCCGAATTTTCCTTATTTCACACAAAAAATAAGGAAATCCAATTACCCCCCCCCCCCCCCCACACACACACACACACACACCGCACTTATATTCAGAAACTGGGGCTTTTGGGAAAACAATGGGACAATAGACGAAAATGCGGATTACCAGCAGTATCTCCCTTTGCCTCAACATTTTTTGTTATTTTGTACATAAATCATATCATTATCAAAATACATTTTGTTGCCAGCTGCAGCTACCAAAAAGGAAATGTCCAAATTGTTACCGTTTGGGAAAGCATTAACCCTTTCCCAAACAAGACCTGGTTTTGACGTCCTTTAAAGAAAAGGCTTTGGAAAACATTAAGGCAAAAGAAGAAAGTGCTGATAATCAGCACTTTCTCGTTTTGCCTTGAGATAATTTCTGAGCTATTTTGTACTGAATTCCTATCTTTAGTAATATCTGTTTTGTCGTCTGCAGAAAATTTCAAATTGTAGGCCTACTACCCTAAAATTTGCCGTTTGGGAAATGGTTAATGTATTATGAATTGAGCGTTTAATTGAATTTATTACGTCATACATAAACAAAGATCACAAAAATATTGAGACAAAAGAAGAAAATTTACCAGCATTTTCTTCTGTTTCCTCAATGTTTTGCCAAGCTCCCTTTTCCACCATCAAAGCCAAATCCTGTTTGGTATAGGATTAACCCTTTCCCAAACAAGACCTGGTTTCGACGTCTCTGGTAGAATAGGCTTTGGCAAACATTGAGACAAAAGAAGAAAATACTTATAATCAGTGTTTTTTGTTCTATATAATCCACAATTTTATATGGTTTAATAATATCCATGGTAACTTTCAAATTAGGCCAGCCTAAAATTGTGTCATTTTGGAAAGGATTAATGTATTATCAATTATGCGTTTAATTGAAATCTTCACGCCATACATGAAGAAGGATCACAAAAATATGGAGACAAAAGGAGAAAATGCTGGTTACCAGCATTTTCTCCTTTTGCCTCAATGTTTTGCCAAGCTCCCTTTTCCACCATCAAAGCCAAATCTTGTTTGGGAAAGGATTAATGTATTATCAATTATGCGTTTAATTGAAATCTTCACGTCACACATAAACAAGGATTTCGTTGTTCGATGGTTTGGGACGAGGTCGCGTGAATAGCGACAAAACGGTTTAAATTACAAGTCGATGTCATCCCTGGTCCTTTGATGTCTCAATGAGACCGAGCATCGCCATGGAAAAAAGGGTCAATTGCATGATAGTATGGGGTTCGACGCTATAAGACAGTATTCCATTCATATCGTAGCTACCTGAGCACCTAACCATGGATTCTTGTCTAAGAATAAACGGTTGCTGCGTGAATAGCGACAAGACGGTTTAAATTACAAGTCGATGTCATCCCTGGCCTCATGTTGTGATGTCTGGAGCACCTAACGATGGCTTCTTGTCTTAACCCTTTCCCAAATGGCAAAATTGTAGAGTAATCCACTTCAAAAACTGCCACAAATGACAAAATGGATGCTATTAAAGATAGGGTTTTTGAAAAATATGGCACAGAAAATATTGAGACAAAAGGAGAAACTGCTGGTTATCAGCAGTTTCTTCTTTTGTTTCAATGTTTTCCCAAGCCTTTTCTATAAGGTACGTCAAAATCAGGTCTTGTTTAGGAAAGGTAACATATGAGTGAATGGCGACAAGACGGTTTAAACTACAAGCCGATGTTTTCCACAGCCCTTTGATATCTCAATGAGACAACGTATCGCTCTGGGCCGATTTGTCAAGAAAAACTAGTATTCTAGTCATATCGTGGCGGCTGGAGCACCTTACAGTTGGTTCTAGTCTAAATTGTCAAAAGGGAAGGTAACGGCTATACAATTACCAATATCCATTGCAATAGATGAACTACGGAGTTGCACTAAATGTTTGCTATCTAATGACGGCTGGAGTAGGCCTACCTTAAATGCTTTGATTGGGAAAGAGAGAATGCTTTATTGTATATGAAGCACTCAACAAGATCTTCGAGAAGAGACACGTGCATAAATATACCCGAGAGGCTAACTTCTCTTTTTCTTTATATAATATAGGGTTAATTCACGTGTTTGAGGTCGTTAACATTCTCAGAGGCCCAAAATGCGTTATCGCCTTAACCCATTTTGCGGGCCTCTGAGAATGTTAACGACATCAAACACGTGAATTGAAGCTATTATTGCATTAAACATGAAGAATTGGCGGAGGAATGTTATAAAATAAGACGAATAATTTAAAAACTTTGTGAAAATTTAATCACATTTACACCGACAGATACCGGATTTTCCCGGTATTCGACTTTGAGTACGATATGCAAGAGACGGGCCGAACGTAACGCTTTTCATCGTGTAGCTACTCCGTAAGGACATTATTACTGAATTTATCTAGGCTACACTTCATTTAGCGAACTATAACAATTCGACTAAGTTTTCATTTGGAAAAATACTCTGGACATTCTAACATGCATGTGCGGCCGCAGCCTTAGCGCAGTTGGTAGCGCATCTGACCCTCATTCGAGAGGTCCCGGGTTCGATACCCGGCCGCAGCCAATACCCTTTCTGACAAAATTGTCACCCACCAATGGGTTTGAAATCGTTAACCTAAGTGGGCGAGCAGCTGGAGGCTTGGTAAGGGTGTTGTGGTAGTACTGGTTTGAGAAACAACAGGAATCCATGGGTAGGTGCTCCAGCCGCCGCGATATGACCCTGGTAGTTGAAAACGGCGTAAAACCCCAATAAACTCAAACTCTAACATGCATGTTCATTTCAGTGCGAGAAATAGACTTGAAAGCCCTGAAGGGCTTGAGTCGCTCCACAAGCCTAGGTTTGTTGTTATATCAAGTTTTGACTAGATATTTCAATACTTGCGGTTCTTAGAGCAAAAACAAAGTAAAAAGCAGCAATCAAGTGGTCAAAGTGAAATGAAGGTAAATGATTGGCTAATATCTTGGGGATGTTAAACTGAGGATTAAATTGAAAACTGTAATTTTGCCAAATTCAAGGGCACAAAATTCAGTATGTGTTTTTATAATTTAACTCATGCAAGATCTTATGGTCACCATCATTCTGTCCAAATTTTGTATCTATATTAGTCTGCATTTGTTGAATACTGTACAGTATTTGTAGGATGTACAGGAGGTTTTCCAAGAAATTACATCGCGGAAAAAGGGAAATGTCAAAACTTCGCTTTTATTCTCAATTTTCTCATTCACAACATATATGACCGGTCCGATATCGCACATGAATCTACCGAATAACATACGATTTTTCACAATATCGGTACGGTTTCTTTTCGTTATTCAATTCTGATAACGGCCCGAAAACACACATTTTATGTAATAATGGTCAATATTTCTGGATGGTAGAATGCACGCCGGACACACCGCCATGACAATAGCTCGCCGGCTTGAAAGGCCAGTGGAGCTAAAAGGGTCGGAACTTCCGAACCTACGTCGTTTCGGGTATCCGTCCGTTTAAAAGAAAAGGTTGAAAACGAAAAATTTGAGTAAGTTAAACAAGAACACGAAACACATAGACCTACCACATTTGATTGATAGATCCATCTAATTAGCGCACCTCAAGCCTAGTAGATCTTTACCTCTAGATAATGTCTGTTTTTAAGTGATTTCCGCAGTTGTCCACTTTTGAATTTGATGTTGAACAGCCTCCTGTGTCTAACGTTGATATTATGGACAAAAACTCGAATTGCATAAAAACAGCGAGCTAGTAGAAATCACAGCCCTGGACCATTCTCTTGCAATAGGATTAACAACCACTTATCTCTATCCTTCCTCGTCAACGAAATCCACTTCCAAGTTAAAACCCGCCAGCTATCCTTATGTTTACTTCTTTTGTTCAAGAAACCTACGTCACGATTACGTCATCAGATATGACTAAAATGGGAGATAACTATTTTACTATTTAAATATGAGGATGTACAGGAGATTTTCAAAGAAATTATATCGCGGAAAAAGGGAAATGTCAAAACATCGGCTTTATCTTAATTTTCTCATTCACAACATATCCCTGACCGATGATATATGAGTGCAAAGCCAGTCCGATATCGCACGTGAATCTCCCGAATAACACACGGTTTTTCACGATATCAGCCCGGTTTCTTCTCGTTATTCAATGCTGATAACGGCCCAAAAAAACACGTTCAATGTATCAATGGTCAATATTTGTGGATGGTAGAATGGTACATGTTGCAATTGACTAGCAGAAATCATACTCTAAATCCAGATTTCCGTGTTCCAAGCACATAACATCCTCTGAATTCAGTTTTAGGCCTAGGAGCTGTTTATCAGTGTCGTCTATAAAAATAGCTTATTTTGTTAATTGATTACGGGGTATCATAATCTGAATCCAATTTTTTGAGTTCCTATCACATCAGTTTTTGGCATGGGAGATGTTAATCAGTATCGCCTATAGATCTAGCTCATTTTGTTAATTGACTACCAAAAATCATATCCTGATTTTTTGAGTTCCTGTCACAAAGCATCCTCTGAAATCCAGTTTTTTGCCTTGAAGCTGTTAATAAGCGTCGCCTATAGATCTAGCTTATTTTGTTAATTGACACCCAGAAATTATACTCTGAAACCAGATTTTTGATTTCATATCATATAGCATCCTTTGAATTCAGTTTTAGGCCTTGGAGCTGTTAATAAGTGTCGTCTATAGAACAAGCTTATTTTGTTTATTGACTACCAGATATCATACACTCTATTCAGATTTTTGAATTCATATCAAGTAGCATCCTCTAAATTTTTAGTCTTTGAGCTGTTAATCAGTATCGCATATTGAACTAGCTTATTTTGTTAATTGACTAGGTACCAGATATCATAATCTAAATCCAGATTGTTGAGTACATTTCACAAAGCATCCTCTGAATTCAGTTTTTGGCCTAGGGATTGTTAATAAGTATCGCCTAAGGAAATAGCTTATTTCGTTTAATTACTATCAATAATCATACTCTGAATCCAGATTTTTTATAATAACAGAGAATCTCTGTTTATAAATGTCTCTGGTATCACATAAAATGCTCTGATTTTAGTTTTTGGTCTGAGCGCTGTAAAGCAGTTTCTTCTTTAGAACTAGCTTTTTTGTTAATTGACTAGCAGAAATCATACTCTGAATCCAGATTTTTGAGTTTGTATAAACAAGAATCCTCTGAAGTAAGTTTTTCACTGGAAGCTGTTAATCCCTGTGCCTATTGAACTAAGTTATTTTGTTAATTGTCTACACAAATCGTACTCTAAATCAAGATTTTTGATTTCCAAGTACATAACATCCTCTGAATTCAGTTTTTCCATGGAAGCTGTTTATCAGTGTCTTCTATAAAACTAGCTTATTTTGTTAATTGATTACATGTACGAGATATCATACCCTGAATCCAAATGTTTGAATTCCTATCACATCAGTGTTTGGAATGGGATCTGTTAATCAATGTCGCCTATAGATCTAGCTTATTTTGTTAATTGACTACCAGAAATCATACTCTGAATCCAGATTTTAGAGTTCCTATCATTTCGGTTTTTAGCATGTGAGGTCAGTGTCGCCTATAGAACTAGCTTATCTTGTTAATTGACTACCAAAAATCATACCCTGAATCCAGATTTTTGAGTTCCTATTACATAACAACATCTGACGTTCAGTTCTTTGCCTGGGAGCAGTTAATCAGTGTTGCGTATAAAACCAGCTTATTCTGTTAATTGACTACCAGAAATCATACACGGAATCCAGATTCTTTAATTCATATCACATAGCACTCTCTAAATTCAGTTTTTGGCATAGGAGCGGTTAATCAGTGTCGCCTATAGAACTAGCTTATTTTGTTAACTGAATACCATATAGCATACTCTGAATCCAAATTTTTGACTTCCTTTCACATAACATCCTCTGAATTCAGTTCTTGGCCCGGGAGTTATTTGTCAGTGTCGTCTATTAATTAAGCTTATTTGTTAATTGACTACCTGCAATCGTACTCTGAATCAAGATTTTTGATTTTCTATCATATAACATTCTCTGATTTCAGGTTTTCGGCATTGGAACTATATGACGTAACGTCAAATACTCGTGCCACTTTCAAAAATTTGATGTAGTTGCGTTTTAAAACTGTTGACAGAAAACCACCGTTCTATTTTGGTGTCATTGTTATATATCAAACGAAAGGTAATTGAAAACGGCAAACATTTTCGTGATTAATTTTTGTTTTTGTGTAAACGGCACACTGAATTCAGCGACAGGAAAGAAATGAAACATTTAAAATTTCGATGTCCCGCGTAACAAATTGTTCAACTCCTAGCTGTTTTTCACATTCGTTCTCTGTCAATCGCGGGGAAAATAGCCAAATTCGTCTTTTCAACTTATGTCATGTCATTACCGGTGGTTGTGATATAAATTCTTTATAGATGTAAGTAAAAATGAATTTGAGATATGAAAAAAAGAAAAACACAAAAAATGTCCCATGATCATGAAAAAATGTGTATGAAATTTTTGGCGATTTATAATTTCATGCACATACAAAATTTTATAACAAAAATAATTTTAAAAATACGTTTTATCGAAGATTTATATTGTTAAATTTTGTTTCCGTATTTTGATTGTAAAGTTCAGAAAAATGTAATTAAAATTGTCACTTAAAATGTCCCCGTGGTGTTAAATGACGTCTTTTTCAACGTAATTGATATTTTGCGACGCTCTTAATTTTGTTCTATAAAATTTAGTGGATATTCACATTGTAATTAAAAATACGTTTTTCCTGTAGATTAATTTGATTTATTTCACACCCTACATTAGTAAACCAATGAAATCGTCCCATTCGTACCACGTGAGTATACAATACCTAGAGCCGTATTGTACGCACGAGATAATTGCGTGAACGCACGGGATTCTCGATACTCCAAAGCGGCCAAATCGATATTTGTACGATGCACCGGTTGAACCCTCCAAATATGCATCGCACTCATTTGAACCCTCCAAATATGCATCGCACTCAATTGAACCGTACAAATATGGATTTTTTTCCAAATCGAGGCTGCGATACCAAATATCGATATTTGCATCGAAGAACATTCTCCCTTAGTAGAGTTGATGTGCATTGGAGTTGAATGATTGTTTCAACATGCTATTTTGAAAACAGTGTCCTAGGCAAAAGCTTAATTTAATAGGGATAGATTTTATCCAGTTATCCGTGACGTAATTTCGGACAAACAATAGTATCGTGTGTGTTGTTATAGAATCTCGTAACTATGGCTTGAATAAAGCCGTAATTACGAGATATTACAATAACGCCTACGGTATATCAAAACAAAGCCGCAAACCAAGTCTAATTTTAGAAAAAAATCCTTGAATATTCTGTGATTAAAAAATAAACTCTTGGCAAAACATTAAGGCAAAAGGAGAAAATGAATTTGAACATCATTTTCTCATTTTGTCTCCATATATTTACTATCTTTGACATAACTTCTGGTTTAACCAACATCTATTCCTATATTGTCTGCAGCAGCTTTCAAATGGGGATCGATTTTATCGAGTTAACAGTGACAAAATTTCGGAAAAACAATAGTATTTTGTAGGTGTCGGGATAAAATCTCGTAACTACGGCTTGATTCAATCCTTAGTCCCCTACGAGATTTTATAACAACACCCACAATTAATCAATTCATTATGGTAAAACGAATCTATTCTTAGCACAAAATTCACTGTCATTCTATCATCTCATTTTTTACGTTTGGAAAAGGATAAAAACTACCGCAGAGTTTGGTGTGAAATAAAGAGGTCATTTAACATGTCTTTGTACAATACTGAATTTCTATTGGATTCATACATTGCAGAACCAGTCTATATTTAGACTCGCCTATCGGCTCGTCCAAATATAGCCTCGTTCTGCAATGTATTCATCCAATAGAATTCAGTATTGTACAAAGACATGTTAAATAACCTCATAATATTTCACACCCGAAAGTAGTAAACCAATCAAATCACCCCATTCGTACCACGTGAGTATACAATACCTAGAGCCGTATTGCACGCACAAGATAATTGCGTGGACGCACGGGATTCTCGATGTTCCAAAGCGGCTAGATCGATATTGTACGATGCACCGATTGAACCGCCCAAGTATGCATTGCACTCATTTGAACCCTACAAATATCGATTGAACCGTACAAATATGGATTTTTTCCCAAATCGAGGCTGCAGTACAAAATATCCATATTCGCATCGAAGAGTAATCTCCCTTTAGTAGAGTTCTCGTTTGCAAAAGCAAAATTGTGCATTAGAGTTGAATGTTTGTTTCAACATGATATTTTGAATTCACTGTCCTAAACAAGACATAGCTTTGATTCTGTGATTGAAAAAACACATTGGCAATACATTAAGACAAAAGGAGAAAATGATTTTAAACATCACGAAAGAGATTATTTTCATTTCAAAACATTTCTGAATTGTAGCGCATTTAATTTGCAGCAATGATAAAAATCACACTTAACCCTTTCCCAAACAAGACCTGGATTTGATGTCCATTAAAAGCCTTGACAAAAAAGTTCTAAGAGAAAAGGAGATTTGCCGTTTACCAGCAATTTCTCCTTTTCTGTCAATGTTTACATTGTTGATTTACGCATGACATGATAGATAGTTTATATGACAAATTTCATGTACATTTCACACTATCATAATTTATGACGGTCTATTCAATCTTTTGAGACAAACATAAATCGATAAATATAGATTTAATGTCAGATGCCATGTATATTTCACAGCGTTAGAAATGTACATGAGGCCTACATCTTTTTCATGACACAGGCCTATGTTGTTTTCTTCCTTTTTTCACGTTGGAATTCTATTTAAAAGTAATTAGATCTAGATCTTAATTTTATACAAAATTAATCTTTGTCATGTTTTGTGTGGAAAAAAAATGATGTGAAATAAAGAGGTCATTTAACATGTCTTTGTACAATACCGAATTCTATTGGATTCATACTTTGCAGAACAAGTCTATATTTAGACTCGCCTATCGGCTCGTCCAAATATAGCCTCGTTCTGCAAAGTATTCATCCAATAGAATTCAGTATTGTACAAAGACATGTTAAATAACCTCATAATATAACACGCGATGATAACTCCAAAAATCAAAACACTATTTCTTCTCAAAATTGTTACCAACAAGAGGGCCGTTGGCCCTAGGTCGCTCGCCTGAGATTGGGTTTTATAACAGATCAGACTTCTTACAGGTAATGCGATAAAGGGTCAAAGATCATATGAACGCCGCTATGCGATTTCAAACCATAGAAA
The DNA here is from genome assembly GCA_963680895.1 of Fragum sueziense. Lineage (NCBI taxonomy): Eukaryota > Metazoa > Mollusca > Bivalvia > Cardiida > Cardiidae > Fragum > Fragum sueziense. The sequence goes on along the minus strand of OY804609.1, from coordinate 13,158,956 downwards.
ACCCAGAAAACTACCTAAGTGCAGTATCATATGTAACTCAAATATGAAGTTTCATCCAATTCGGCTATGTGGTTATGGAGAAATTGCTTTGGACAGATGGAATTAAAATGAAACATACAGACTGACAAACAAACAGAAATTTACAAATTGACCTAGATCTATGACCTTGAACCTACCTAAATATATATTTCAAACAGAACATCTACTCATGATAAAGAACACATTTACCCATACCTTTTTTTTAAATCAATGCATAAATGTAGATGTCCCTGATAAGCAGATTTTTACAAGAAGTCCCCTTTTTCTGTGACAAGGTTTCATATTGAAAAGCAAAGAAAAGTACCTCTTAACAATATCATAAGCAATGCAAATATTAAGTTTTGTCAAATTTGGCTCTGCGGTTATTGAGAAATTGCTTCTGGCAGATTTCGTGTAATTTCTCTTTTTCTGTTGCCATGGCAACCAGTTTTTTTTATAAATTGCAATTCTGTTAGCAATTTTTTAAATGTGACCTCCTAAGGAATATTTCTGCCTAGTTTGGTGGAAATTAGCCTGTTAGTTTAGGAGGAGATATCATTCAATGATGTCATTGAGATTTGGTGGAAAATCTCCTTTTCTGTTGCCATGGCTACCAGAGCTTTTAAAGGATTTCTATTCTTTTAGCAATTTTTAAAAGGAACCTCCTCAGAAATATTTCTGCCAAGTTTGGTTGAAATTGACCAAGTAGTTTAGGAGGAGATGTTGTTCAGAATTAATCAAATTTCTCCTTTTCTGGTGCCATGGCAACCAGAGTTTTTAGTCAATTTCAATTCTTTTGGCAATTCTCAAAGAGGACCTCCTAAGGAATATTTTTGCCAGGTTTACTTGAAATTGGCCTGGTAGTTTAGGAGGAGATGTCGTTCAAAGATAGTTTTGAGATTCAGTCAAATTTCTCCTTTTCTGTTGCCATGGCAACCATAGTTTTTTATGGATTTCAATTCTTTTAGCAATTCTGAAAGGGGGTTATCTAAGGAACATTCCTGCCAAGTTTGGTTGAAATTGGCCCGGTAGTTTAGGAGGAGATGTCGTTCAAAGATAGTATTGAGATTCAGTCAAATTTCTCCTTTTCTGTTGCCATGGCAACCAGAATTTTTTTATGGATTTCAATTCTTTTAGCAATTCTGAAAGGGGGTCACCTAAGGAACATTCCTGCCAAGTTTGGTTGAAATTGGCCCAGTAGTTTAGGAGGAGATGTCGTTCAAAGATAGTATTGAGATTCAGTCAAATTTCTCCTTTTCTGTTGCCATGGCAACCAGAGTTTTTTATGGATTTCAATTCTTTTAGCAATTCTGAAAGGGGGTCACCTAAGGAACATTCCTGCCAAGTTTGGTTGAAATTGGCCCAGTAGTTTAGGAGAAGATGTCGTTCAAAGATAGTATTGGGATTCAGTCAAATTTCTCCTTTTCTGTTGCCATGGGAACCAGAGTTTTTCATGGATTTCAATTCTTTTAGCAATTCTGAAAGGGGGTCACCTAAGGAACATTCCTGCCAAGTTTGGTTGAAATTGGCCATGTAGTTTAGGAGGAGATGTCATTTAAAGAAATTGTTGACGGACGACGGACGACGCACGACGCACGACGGACGATGCACGGACGCCGGGCAAAAGGTGATCACAATAGCTCACTTGAGCACCTTGTGCTCAGGTGAGCTAAAAATGTCCCCGTAGACAAATTACGCCGGGTAACGTCTTAACGTCAGTCTAAACCGATCGTTTACTTTTTATTCGGTAAGATTTTAAAATGGGTAAAACGGACTGTCTTGATGAGAGAATTGGTGCTTGTGCAAAAATGGGAAACACAGACAAGAAAGAAAATTCTATTGAATCACAAAAACACCAAATCTAAATTAATACATGTACAAGAAAAAAGCGATAAGAAACGGAAACAATGGGCAAAAGTTCGTATAATGTTAACTTATTTATTTTTATTACATATTTCATTTTATATTGCGCAGCTGTAGCTTTTATTATCATAAATTACACGCATGTCTTTTTTTAAATAACAAATCAGTAATATTTTCTTGTGTACCTGTTATATGTGTGTACTATGATTTACGCTATATGCGAAATATGAACACATTTTTAGTAAAGGTCAGTGTCAGATCAAATGAAATCCGTAATACATAGATCTAAAAGGACGAAAGCTAGAAGTTAATTAAATTCCTCTCGAGTATGCTTCCTGGGAAACACAGCAATACTCGCACCGAATGTGTCGGCTAATGATAAGGACAACCTTAGCTACCGGGGATTGAACTCGGAATCGCTTGATCGTGAATCCGACGCGCTACCTCTCGGCTCCGCACACCGGACAAAAGTTGCAGACAAAACGTTTTCAAAGAAAGAAAAAACAAGATTGTCTTTTGAAAAATAACGAGAGGCTAGAAATGAAAATTGTGGTATTTTAAAACTTACTGTACTTAAAATGAATTAATTTTTATTTTCGCACCTGACTTTTTCTAAAAACATTTAAACTTGGACAACAATAATTATTGACTAGTTATGTCATCCAAAATGAAAATTAACATTGGAACATCTGCAAAACGTCTTTATAGTTCTTATTTACATAGTATATGAAATAAGTAGAAAAACAAAATTGTTGCAATTTATGTCAAAGAAATCTTATTGATACACCCAAACTATGATAAGATCGCGTTTGTCAAAAACGTTGACGTTACGTGTTACGCAAGGGGGTAGGAGTATTTGACGTTACGTCTTAATCAATGTCGCCGATAGAACTTGCGTATTTTGTTAATTAGTTACTTAAAATCACAATCTGAATCCACAATTTGAGGTCTTATCACATATCTGATTTTAGTTTTTGGCCTGGGAACTGATTATTAGTGTCGCCTATGAAACTAGCTTATTTTGTTTATTGACAACCTACACTGAATCCAGATTTTTGAGTTAATATCACATAACATCCTCTAAATTCAGGTTTTAGCATCGGAGCTGTTAATCAGTGTCGCCTATTGGACTAGCTTATTTTGTTAATTGACTACCAGATATCATACTCTGAATCCGGATTGTTGAGTACATATCACATAGCACCATTTGATTTAAGTTTTTGGTCTGGGAGCTGTTAATCAGTGTCGCCTATAGAACTAGCTTATTTTGTTAATTGACTACCAAAAATCATACTCTGAATTCAAATTTTTGAGTTCATATCACATAGCATCCTCTGAATTCAGTTTTTGGCCTCGGAGCTGTTAATCAGTGTCGCCTATAAAACTAGCTTAGTTTGTTAATTGACTACCACAAATCATACTCTGAATCCAGATTTTTGAGTTCCTATCACATAGTATCTTCTGAATTCAGTTTTTGGCCTTGGAGCTGATAATCAGTTTCGCCTAAAGAACTAGCTTTTTTGTTTATTTACTACGAGATATCATACTCTGTGTCCAGATTTTTTGTATCATGGAAGCTGTTTTTCAATGTCGCATGTAGATCACATAGCATCCTTTGAATTCAGATTCTGGCCTAGGAACTGCTAATCAGTGTCACCTATAGAGCTAGCTTATTTTGTTAACTGACTAGCAGAAATCATACTCCGAATCCAGATTTTTGAGTTTGTATAAAAAAGAATCCTCTGAAGTAAGTTTTCTCTGGAAGCTGTTAATACTTGTCACCTAAAGAATTGGCTTATTATGTTAACTGTCTACACAAATCATACTCTGAATCCAGATTTTTGAGTTCCAAGCACATAACATCCTCTGAATTCAGTTTTTGGCCTGGGAGCTGTTAATCAGTGTCGCCTATAAAAAATAGCCTATTTTGTTAATTTATTACGAGATATCGTACTCTGAATGCAATTGTTTGAGTTCCTTGCACATCAGTTTTTGGCGTGGGAGCTGTTCGTTAATTGGCTACCAGAAAACATACTCTGAATCAAGACTTTTAAGTTCCAAGCACATAACATCCTCTGAATTCAGTTTTTGGCGTGGGAGCTGTTTATCAGTGTCGCCTATAGCACTAGCTTATTTTGTTAAATGACCACCAGATATCATACTCTGAATCCAGATTCCTGAGTTCTTATCACATAGTACGGTATCCCTTTTCCCTTGGAGCTCAATCTAACATTGACGTCAGACACAGGCCACACCTGGGAAAGGGTTAATCTATGTAAAATATTTAAGCTATACAACCAACACTCCTTATGTCAGAACACCTTGTAACTAAAATGTATGTGATACTTTGACTGAATAAAGGTTAAAAAAAAAGAATTATTTACCTATGATATTTTTCTAGTATGTTACATCTGTACTAGATCATTGCATAATTGAATTAATCTATTTGAAGTAAATCTAAGATGCATCTTAGAAAAAAAATCCTCTGAATTCAGTTTTTAACTTGGGGGCTGCTAATTTTTGAATTTCTATCACATAGCATCATCTGAATTCAGTTTTTGGCCTGAGAACTGCTAATCAACGTCGCCTATAGAGCTAGCTTTTTTGTTAATTGTTACTTTTATAATTTTAATTTAGATTTTTGAGTTCCAAGCACATAGAATCCGCTGAATTCAATTTTTGGCCTGGGAGCTGTTAATCAGTTTCGCCTATTACACTAGCTTATTTTGTCAAATGACTACCAGATATCATACTCTGAATCCAAATTTTTGAATTCCTATCACATCAATTTTTCGCATGGGATCTGCAAATCAATTTCGTCTATAGATGTTAAAGTGACATTTCAGAATTTTTTGTCATAAATTTTACTTTTATTTTTATCTGAAAGAGCATATTTCCTTATGATAATTCCGAAAATTTCAAGACAAAATATTGCGCCGTTTACGAGAAATTTATATGTTTGTGTTAAAATTGAACAAATTGTTGTGGACAACAGTTCGGATTTATATGCAATTTATCGATTATGTCTCAACATTAAATGCGTGTTTCTCGCTTATTGGCAACAACTGAAAAACTAATAGTATCTATACTCATTAGAATAACCAATCTTGGCATCAAGACATACTTTGAAAAATTGAAATTGGAATGAAATGTCCCTTTAATTGACTAACAGAAATTATACTCTGAGTCCAGATTTTTCAGTTCCTATTACATCAGTTATTAGACTATTAGCATGGGCCGGAGCTGCTAATCAGTTTCGTATATAGAACTAGCTTATTTTGTTAATTGACTACTAGAAGTCATACTCTGAATCCATATTTTTGAGTTCCTATCACGTAGCATCATCTGAAATTCAGTTTTTGGTCTGGAAGCTGTCAATCACTGTGACTCATAGAACTAGCTTTTTTGTTAATTGACTACCAGAAATTATACTCTGAATCAAGATTTTTTTTATTTCCTACCACACCGCATTATCGGATTTCAAATTTTGGCCTGGGAACTGTTAATTAGTGTCGCCTAGGGAACTAGCTGATTTTGTTAATTGAATACGAGAAATCATACTCTGAATCAAGATTTTTGAAATCCTTCCACATAGCATCCTGTGAATTCAGTTTATGGCCTGGGAACTGTTAATAGGTGTCGCCTATAGAACTAGCTAATTTTGTTTATTGACTATCTTAAATCATACTATGAATCCAGAATTTTGAGTTCATATCACATAACATCCTGTTATTTCAGTTTTTGGCCGGTGAGCTGTTAATCAGTGACGCCTACGGAACTAGCTTATTTTGTTAAATGACTACCAGATATCATACTCTGAATTCAGATTTTTGAGTTAATATCACATGGCATCCTCTAAATTAAATTTTTAGCCTGGGAGCTGTTAATCAGTGTCGCCTATACAACTAGCTTATTTTGTTAATTGACTACCAGAAATCATACTCTGAATCCTGACTTTTGAGTTCCTATCACATAGCATCCTCTGACTTCAATTTTTTTCCTGGGGGCTGTTAATAAGTGTCGCCTATAGAGATAGCTTATTTTGTTAATTCAATACCAGAAGTCATACTCTGAATCCAGATTTTTGAGTTCTTATTACACAGCATCATCTGAATTCAGTTTTTTTGGCCTGGGAGCTGTAAATCAGTGTCGCCTATAAAACTAGCGTAGTTTGTAAATTGACTACCCGAAATCATACTCGGAATCATGATTTTTGAGTTCCTATCAAATAACTTTTATCAATTTATCTGAATTCAGTTTTTAGCATTGGAGCTTTCATTCAGTTTTTCCTATGGAACTAGCTTATTTTGTCAATTGACTTCCAGAAATAATACTCTGAATCGAGAATTTTGAGTTCAAATCACATATCAACATCTGAATTAAGTTTTGGCATGGGAGTTGTAAATAAGTGCCGTCTATAGAATTAGCTTTTTTGTTAATTGACTACCAGAAATTATACTTTGAATCTTATCACATAGCATCCTCTGAATTCAGTTTTATTTGCCTTGGAGCTGTTAATCAGTGTCGCCTATTGAACTAGCTTATTATGTTTATTGACTACCAGAAATCATCCTCTGAATCCAGATTTTTGAGTTCCTATCACATAGGCTCCTCTGAATTTAGTTTTTGGCCTGGGAGCTGTTTATCAGTGTCGTCTATTGAACAAGTTCATTTTGTTAATTGATTACCAGAAATCATAATCTGAATCCAGATTTTTGAGTTCCTGTCACATAGCATCCTCTGAATTCAGTTTTTGGCCTGGGAGTTGATAATCAGTGTCGTCTATTGATTAAGCTTATTTTGTTAATTGACAACCCGAAATCATACTCTGAATCCAGATTTTTGAGTTGCTATCATATAACATGCTCTGAATTTAGTTTTTGCCATTGGAACTTTTAATCAATATCGCCTATAGAAGTCGCTAATTTTGTTAATTGACTAATAAAAGTCATACTCTGAATCCAGATGTTTTAGTTCTTCATTGTATCCTCTGATATCAGTTTTTTTGGCCTGGGAACTGTTAATCAGTGTCGCCTATGGAACTAGCTTATTTTGTTAATTTACTTTAAGAAATCATACTTTGAATCCAGATTTTTGAGTTCATATCACATTACATTCTCTGAATTCAGTTTTTGGCCTGGGAGCAGTTAATCAGTATCGCCTATAGAACTAGGTTATTTCGTGAAATTATTTCCAGAAATCATACTCTGAATTCAGATTTTAGTTCCTCTCACATAACATCCTCTGAATTCACTGTTTGGTCTGAGAGCCGTTAATCAGTGTCGTCTACAGAATTAGCTTATATTGTTAATTGACTACCAGTAATCATTATCTGAATCAAGATTTTCAAGTTTCTATCACATAGCATCCTCTGAATTCAGTTTCTGGCCTGGGGGCTGTTAATCAGTGTCGCAAATAAAACTAGCGTACTTTGTTAATTGACTACCTGAAATCATACTCTAAATCCAGATTTTTGAGTTCCTATCACATGGCATTGTCTGAATTCAGTTTTTGGTCTTGGAGCTGTAAATCAGTTTGGCCTATGGAACTAGCTTATTCTGTTAATTGACTACCAGAAATCATACTCTGAATCCAATTTTTGAGTTCCTATAACAAAGCATCCTCTGAATTCAGTTTTTGGCCTGGGAGCTGTTGATCAGTGTCGCCTATAGAACTAGCTTATTTTGTTAACTGACTACCAGAAATCATTCTCTGAATCCACATTTTTGAGTGCCTATCACATAGCATCCTCCAAGTTCAGTTTTAGCCTGGGAACTGTTAATCAATGTCGCCTATAGAACTAGCTTATTTGTCAATTGACTACCAGAAATCTTACCCTGAATCCGGATTTATAAAATCTATCACATAGCAATTTCTGAATTCAGTTAATGACCTGGGAGCAGTCAATCAGTGTCGCCTAAAACCTAACTTTTTTGTAAATTGATTAGCTGAAATCATCCTCTGAATCCAGTGAGTTCGTATCACATAGCATCCTCTGAATTCAGTTTTTGGCCTTGGAGCTGTAAATTTATCAGTGTCGCCTATAGAACCAGCTTATTTTGTTAATTGACTACCAGAAATCATACTCTGAATCCATATTTTTGAGTTCCTATCACAAAGCATCCTCTGAATTCCGTTTTTAGCCTGAGAGCTGTTGATCAGTGTCGCCTATAGAACTAGCTTATTTTGTCAACTGACTACCAGAAATCATACTCTGAATCCATATTTTTGAGTTCCTATCACATAGCACCCTCTGAATCCCGTTTTTGGTCTGGGAGATATAAATCAGTGTCGCCGATAGAACTAGCATAATATTTTGTTAACTGACTACCTGAAATCATACTCTGTCTCCAGATTTTTGAGTGCCTATCACATAGCATCCTCTAAGTTCAGTTTAGCCTGGGAACTGACAATCAATGTCACCTATCGAACTAGATTTTTTTGTAAATTGACTACCAGAAATCTTACTCTGAATCCAGATTTTTGAAATCTATCACATAGCATCTTCTGAATTCAGTTAATGACCTGGGAGCAGTTAATCAGTGTCGCCTAAAAACTAGCTTTCTTGTAAATTGGTTACCAGAAATCATCCTCTGAATTCAGTGAGTTCGTATCACATAGCATCCTCTGCATTCAGTTTTTGGCCTGGGAGCTGTTCATCAGTGTCGCCTATAGAACTAGCTTATTTTGTTAAATGACTACCAGACATCATACTCTGAACCCAGATTCTTACTCTGAACCCAGATTCTTGAGTTCCTATCACAAAGCATCTTCTGAATTCAGTTTTTGGCCTAACCAGTATCGCCTATATAGAACTAGCTTATTTTGTTAATTGACTACCAGATATCATACTCTGAATCCAGATATTTGAGTTCCTATCACATAGCATCCTCTGAATTTAGTTTTGAGCCTGGGAGCTGTTAATCAGTGTCGCCCATTGAACTAGCTTATCTTGTTAATTGACTACCAGAAATCATACTTCGATTCCAGATTTTTGAGTTCCTATCACATAGCATCCTCTGATTTCAGTTTTCGGCCTTGGAAGTTGGAAGTTTTAATCCGTGTCGCCTATTGAACTATATCATTTTGTTTATTGACTACCAGAAATCATACTCGGATTCCAGATTTTTGATTTCCTATCACATAGCATTCTCCGAATTCATTTTTTTGACTTCCTATCACATAGCATTCTCCGAATTCATTTTTTTGGCCTGGGAGCTGTTAATTAATGTCGCCTATAGAATTAGATTATTTTGTTTATTGACTACAAGAAATCACACATTGAATCTAGATGTTTGAGTTCCCATGACATAGAATTCACCGAATTCAGTTTTTGGCATGGAAGCTGTTACATTGTAATCAGTGCCGCCTATAGAACAAGCTTATTTTGTTAATTGACTGCCAGAAATTATACTCTGAATCCAGATTTTTGAGTTCCTATCATATATCACCCTCTGAATTCAGTTTTTGGCCTGGGAGCTATCAATCAGTGTCGCCTATAGAACTTCCGAGGGTTGATTTGTGAGTAAGGAGCCTCTCATAGAGGGATTAAGCAAGAATGTCCATTTTAAGTCCCTGTATTCTCTGGCTATATAAGGGTGTGCAGCCGAAAACTGGTGTCATTTGGTCAGTTTATGTTGAAGAGGTAGCACTCTAAAATAAACCGGGCAAGTGGCTTTTGCAAAATGGACAATGTTGCTGAAAGAGTAGTGGTTCAATATATATATAAAAAGAGTCTAACTTCGAAGGGAATCCATGCAGATATGGTTTCAACACTAGAGGATAATGTCCCTTCTAATGCTACAGTAAAGAGATGGGTAGGGGAGTTCCAGCGTTGTAGGCAGATTCTTGAGGACGACGTCCGTCCCTGAAGGCCTGTCACCGTTGCAACACCAGAAATGGTCAATAAAGTCTATGATATTGTTATGACTGACAGGCGGGTTACAGAGAGATATATAGCCAGTAAAACTGGTATTTCACAGAAAAGAATTCATTACATTCTCACGGAAAATCTTAAGATGAAAAAGCTCTCTAACCGTTGGGTATCAAGGCTTAATTCTGACAATTGACCAGAAGCACGCTAGGCGCACTTTGCCACGTGCTAATCTGAGTCTTTTAGAAGCAGACCCAGATGACTTTCTGCAGAGGTTTGTGACTATATGGATGAAACATTTGGTCAATCACTTCACCCCAGAGTCAAAACAACAGTCCAAACAATGGAAACACCCTGACTCACCCCCACCCAAAAAAGCAAAGGCTGTCCCATCAGCAGGAAAGGTTATGTCTTCGGTTTTCTGGGATACTGATGGCATCTTGTTGGTAGATTATCTACAAAAGGGCCAAACAGTTAATGGACAGTATTATGCATCAATTTTAAGGCAACTGAGAGAAACCATCGAGCTCAAACACCGTGGAAAACTCAGCAAAGGTGAACTGTTCCACAAGGACAATGGCCCTGTTCACAAATCTGCCAATGTCATGGCTGTCAATGACTGTGGATTTGAACTAGTAGAACACCCGCCTTGTTCACCTGATCTTGCTGTGCACACCAGACTTTCACCTGTTTCCACAGTTGAAAAGAGCAATTGCTGCATGGTACCCACTTTCACTCAAATGATGACTTCATATATGCAGTGGAGGCCTTTTTGAACCATCAGGAGAAAGGGTTCTACAAAAGTGGCATTGTGGCCTTGAGACATCGCTGGTAAAAGTGTATAGACAAGGAAGGGGATTATGCTGAAAAATGAAATCGTTTGACAGTTACAATTACATGTAAAACCTTTAGATATGTGAGGCTCACTACTTATCAATCAACCCTCGTAGCTTATTTTGTAAATTGACTACCAGATATCATACTCTGAATCCAGGTTTTTTAGTTTCTATCACGTAGCATCCTCTGAATTAAGTTTTTGGTCTGGAAGCTGTTACAAGTAATCAGTTTGGCATATATATCTAGCTTATTTTGTTAATTGAATACCAGAAATCATACTCTGAATGTTGAGTTTTTGTTCGCATCACATAGCATCCTCTGAATTCAGTTTTGGCCTGGGAGCTTTTAATCAGTGTCGCCTTATAACTTGTTTATTTTGTAAATTGACTACAAGAAATCATACTCTGAATCCAGATTTTTGAGTTCCTATCACATAGCATCCTCTGAATTCAGTTTTTGGTCTGGGAGATATTAATCAGTGTCGCCTATAGAACTAGCTTATTTTGTTAATTGACTACCAGAAATCATACTCTGAATCCAGATTTTTGAGTTCCTATCTCATAGCATCCTCTGAATTCAGTTTTTGGCATGGGAGTTCTTAATCAGTGTCGCTTATATAGCTAGCGTTTTTGTTAATTGACTACCAGAAATCATACTCAGAATCCAGATTTTTGAGTTCCTATTTCACAGCATCCTCTGAGTTTAGTTTTTGACCTGGGAGCTATTATATCAGTGTCGCCTATACATGTTACAACAAATTGTGGACAGACGGACGGACGACGGAGAAAAAGCGACCACAATAGCTCACCTTGAGCACTTCGTTCACATGTGAGTTAAAAAGGGACACCAAAGGTATCAGGCTTTCTTTCGGCCCCGGAACAGTAATTTACAGCAAGTATAACAATGTCAATATGAAATAAAAAATATATTGGCTAAGACAATATTGTCTTGCTCTTGTTTATATCAGAATTTATCTAAAATGTAGACTGCATGTAAATGGACAGGTGGAAGACTGAAATGTTTTGGCATCCCTGAGAAGCAGCAGATAAGAGCGAGGTGTAAAAGACATTTTAAAACAGTCGTCTTATTCCTTGAACCTTGTTGCATGTACTCATGTCAAGAGTCTCGATCAGCCGATTCCAAAATATACCCACAATGTAGAGCTTGGTTAACATACATCATAGTTTGCGATTGAGCTTGAAGCAAATCCCTCACCCCTTTTATCTGTTGCCCTACCAGGGTATCCACGGTCAGGGGAAAAGTCAGGGAAAAAATATTCTTTTAAGGTCAGGGAATTGTCGAAGAATTTTGGAATTGGTCAGGGAATTTTACAGTTTAAGCAAAAGTCAGGGAAAAGTCAGGGAATTTTGAAATAATTGGTGTATGAATGATTAAAAGATAAAAAAGAAAATAATAAAACTAAGGCAGTTTCTTCATGATTGGCTATAACGATAATATTGACAATAACAATACCATTAATAATAATGTGATAAATAGTATTCATTATCCCAAATCATTCTTTGAGAAGAAACTGAAGGGTCTAGCACGGAAGAGGAGGCCAACATTTTCATGAATTAACGTGCAAAATACGGTAAACATAAGTCAGGGAAATTGGATTTTAGTCAGGGAAAAGTCAGGGAATTTTGCTTTGCTAAAAATGTGGACACCCTGCCTGCATCCCTCTTGTTGCGTCATCTGACCATGACGCCTACAAGTGCAGGTGGTACACATGTTGGGGAATCACGTGACACAACAATAATTTCAGAAAATCGTCAATTACTGTTAGTACGTGACCAATTTGAATTCGATTTGGAGCAGAGGATGCAGAAATACGTCAGAGATTAGATGCATGTGGTACATAATTTGGTAATCATCTGGTAAAAAAGTTATTGAATACCATCCAAAATCTACCAGTTCGTTAATTTTTTTATTTTAAATCGGTAATATAGCAAAATTATTCATTTTTTTCGAAAACGTGACGTGATTCTCCACCGCGGAACAGCCGGAGTTATCCACGTGTATCCATGTATGTGTGATTGTAGTATTAAAATGTCCCTCTATGCTCGAAGTACATAAAGTATGGATCCATCTTCCAAACTAGGCTCGATTTTAACGTTTCCCATAGAAAAAAGCTTGGAAACATTTGGGCCATGAGAAGAAAATGCAGACCAAAATCTACGTGAAAAATCTTCCCTTTCCCATACTAGACCTGATTTTGACGGCCTACAACAAGATAAAAACATTGGAAAACATTGTGGAAAAAGAAGACATTGCTTGTATCTCTTCATTTTCCACAATGTTTATACCAAGAAACTAATGAAATCATATTTGCTTGAAGTTGTTGTCTGTCACATCTTTCAAATTTGACAATTCTAAAATTTTGCACTCTGAAAATGGGATAAAATTGATTGAGAGGGGTTATCATGGTTGCTGGAGCACATAACCAGGGTTAAAATTAAACAACTCTTATTTTGGAAGCCAGATCATTTATTATAATTTGATCACTGATGATAATTCAATTAATCAATTAACAAAACAAAAATTTAGTAAACTGAAAATTGCCAACAAAAAATAGTCAATACTACAGCTTGTTGGAATGGTAAACTAAACATGCTTTCCTTTATTACACATAGTATCAGTTTTGCATAAAATATTTGGAACATAATCTGTTATAAGTTTTAGACATTTTAGACCATAATGGACCCAGACATTTTTACACGATTGTAGTCTCATCAGGATCTATGTTACTTTTCGAGACTTTCTAACGGTAATGAAGAAACTGTTACCAAATGACAAAACAAACTTGGATTGATCCAAATTCAAAGATGTTGCAGGTGACAATCTACAATGAGAATTTTTAACTTTTTATGGTCATTTTGTGTCGAAAACTTCATTTTCCACAATGTTTTCCAAAGCCAATATCTTGAGAGGAGTCGGAGTCACTGTGCTGTGATGGGTTAAAGAATTGTATATCCTTATTAGATGGTATGTAAGCACAGGTTGTTAAAAATGTGGATGTTATTGGTCTATATTAATTTTTTGTCATATTCTATTCAAAGATTTCTAAGTCCTGCTTCTTTACTGGGGAAGAATGATGAAAGAGATCAATTATGCATGAACACATGTATTCATTTCAGCAAAAAAAATAATCTTAATAAAGGGTTCTTTGTAAATCATCCATCTAGATCCACCTGTTTTAGGTGAAGCCTGATCAACATCCATGTAATGATGCTTCTCTGTAACAGTTGGTACATATAAAGAAGCTATAAGAGAGCAGCATCTAGGTCTTGGTCAGACTACTCTTATATACAGTCTTATCTGGATCCAGGTTGGTTTCAAATGATATTAGGGCCCCCTTTTCATAACCTAAGTCCAATACTTTCAACCAAAACTGATATAGCAAGTTATAGAACACTATGGTGGCACCTACGGCACGCGAAAATGGTCTAAAGAAACGATAGCACATACCTACAATCAAAATAGCAGTATACCAGTAAGTTTTCAGCAGGTGGTACAGCTCAACTAAATAGAATCTTGTCACATAAAAGGTCAAACCAAAAGGTGAAGGTCATGAGGTCAAAGGTCATGGTCTAGTTAAAATGTATTGGTTGGTATCTCTATATTTTGTCTAAAACATTTCCATTATATTTTCAAGACAACTAGATTAATCTTAGCCTGTCTAATGGTTCCAGTTGATAATGCGACACAAGCTGTAATTTGACACCCTTTCCCAAACAAGACCTGGATTTAACGTCCCTATTAAAAAAGGCTTGGAAAAACATTGAAACAAAAGAAGAAACTGCTGATAACCAGCAGTTTCTTCTTTTGTCTCAATATTTTCCATGCCATATTTTACATATTTTACACAATTCTATCTATAAAAACTTCCATTTTGTCATTCGTGATAGTTTTTGAAATGGATCACGCTAAAATTTTGCCGTTTGGAAAAGGGTTTAACACAAGTGGCACATTTGATATCAACTTATTTACAAGACTAGTGCATAGACTTGAATAAAAAGATATATAAATTGATATATACATACATTGATACATGTAGTTAATGCTTTGCATTTTGATTAAGTAAAATATATTATGATTAAACTAAAATAATAATTATTGCATATCTATAAATACAGCAAAATCCAGTCATGTTGATGACAAAATATAGCCATGGAAGGACTCATGTGACACAACTTTTTTCGATAATTTTCAAAACTTTTGCTAAAACATTGGCCGATTTGAAAAAAAGGTTTCAAACAAAGAAGGATGAAAAACACCAGAGATTTCCTGTATGTATTGGACGTTTTTATAACCATACTTCATGAAAAAAAAATCAAAAGTAAACAAAATAAAATATACCCTGCTCATCAAAAACATTTGAGACAGGATCTGGAAAAACGTCCCTTAAGGCTTTTGAGCCCAACATAGATCCAGATCAGCCTGTGCATACGCACAGACTGATCAGGATCCATGTTGTTCTCTAATAGTTTCTTTGTGACCTGTAGTAACTTAAATATAGCAGTATGAAGGCACATTGGACTGCATTTGACAACATACCAATTTTGGAACTCAATTTTTAAAATTGCTTTCAGGGACGTTTTTCCAGATCCTGGCTCATTTATATTACCCGTTGTTTTAAAAAGCTCCACCACATGCATTTCCACTGTCTCTCCTCTAACTTTTTTTTCCAAATCAGTCACTTATCAACAAATAATTGAAAAATATTGAAAATGCTGTGTCATATGATTCAATATGATGATCTCTGCTTTAGCAAAATTTCTTTGTTCTAATTCTTTTTTTTACATAACAACACAACACTGAATATTATCACAACTAGGCCACATAAAATATGTCCAAAACAACTCTTGACACCTTTAAATCATTCCCAAATAAGGCCTGGTATTGATGTCCCTAAAAGAAAAGGCTTGGAAAGAAGAAAATGCTGATAATCAGCATTTTCCTTTTTCGATTCAACATTTTCTGTGCTATTTTGTATAGAAAATCTATCTTTATGAATGTTCATTTTATTGTCTGCAAAAGCTTTCAAATTACAGCTCCCTAAAATCATGTCGTTTGAAGAACGATTGATAAAGGGAAAAAATTGTCAGAGTATAAAAAATATCCATCTTTGTCTGACTTTTACAATATCGCATAACAAGTCAACACAAAGATGCATGACTGTATTTCCCAATTATTTTGTCCTGTGTAACTTCCTTGAAATGTGACTTAAGATAATCCACCCCTAATAAGATTTATGTGGTGTCCGAATTTTGCTTGCGCATTCTTTACATAATCTGCACCTATTTGTGTGACCTTGTACACATTTGGTGGAGGAACGTTTCGCCGTCAAATATTTATAACATTGTCTAAACAATTCCAATGTGGCATTAGAGGTGGACAACATCAAGTTTTATTTCCTAGCACATTTCATTCAAAAATCTATTTATAACATTGTCTAAACAATTCCAATGTGGCATTAGAGGTCACCGTGGACAACATAAAGTTTTATTTCCTAGCACATTTCATTCAAAAATCTAACTTTTCTTTTTGTATTCAATGAATGGGACCCGTCACACAAAAAAGGACTATCTGGGAAATTCATGAACAACAGTAATATTCAAGACTGAAGTAAAATTAGGTAAAACAAGAGGCCAAAAAGGGCCTGTATTACCCCACTGGCTTTATAGTGAAAGAATGGTCTCATGATTTCTCAATCTAATTTAAACCAGATCTCAACCATTCATTTAAGATCTGGTAAGCATCAGAACAAGGTCATGTTTGATGACCCTGAAAATTCCAATAAAGGCATAACCAAAATACTCTTTTGTAATATAGGTCTAACCAATCAAATTAATATGTAACTGGTTTTCCATAACAAACACAAGCTAACATGTGGTTCTGCACTAAAATGAGATAAAATCATAAGGTCATTTCGGTTTTAATCACTTTCAGAATCTTGCAAGCGTTCCTTTGATTAGTCAGAGATAACTAGAACTGTCGCAAAGCGGACAAATACCCCCCACTAGCACGTTGTCACTGAAAAAGTGCTAAAGTTCAAAGTGGCATAACTCTGAAACTTCTGCCTGGATCAAGATGAAAATTGCAGGTGCACAACTTCATATGATAGGAAACAAGCTGCTAAAATTTCAGCAAAAAAATCCTTGAATATTCTGTGATTAAAAAATAAACTCTTGGCAAAACATTAAGGCAAAAGGAGAAAATGAATTTGAACATCATTTTCTCATTTTGTCTCCATATATTTACTATCTTTGACATAACTTCTGGTTTAACCAACATCTATTCCTATATTGTCTGCAGCAGCTTTCAAATGGGGATCGATTTTATCGAGTTAACAGTGACAAAATTTCGGACAAACAATAGTATTTTGTAGGTGTCGGGATAAAATCTCGTAACTACGGCTTGATTCAATCCTTAGTCCCCTACGAGATTTTATAACAACACCCACAATTAATCAATTCATTATGGTAAAACGAATCTATTCTTAGCACAAAATTCACTGTCATTCTATCATCTCATTTTTTACGTTTGGAAAAGGATAAAAACTACCGCAGAGTTTGGTGTGAAATAAAGAGGTCATTTAACATGTCTTTGTACAATACTGAATTTCTATTGGATTCATACATTGCAGAACCAGTCTATATTTAGACTCGCCTATCGGCTCGTCCAAATATAGCCTCGTTCTGCAATGTATTCATCCAATAGAATTCAGTATTGTACAAAGACATGTTAAATAACCTCATAATATTTCACACCCGAAAGTAGTAAACCAATCAAATCACCCCATTCGTACCACGTGAGTATACAATACCTAGAGCCGTATTGCACGCACAAGATAATTGCGTGGACGCACGGGATTCTCGATGTTCCAAAGCGGCTAGATCGATATTGTACGATGCACCGATTGAACCGCCCAAGTATGCATTGCACTCATTTGAACCCTACAAATATCGATTGAACCGTACAAATATGGATTTTTTCCCAAATCGAGGCTGCAGTACAAAATATCCATATTCGCATCGAAGAGTAATCTCCCTTTAGTAGAGTTCTCGTTTGCAAAAGCAAAATTGTGCATTAGAGTTGAATGTTTGTTTCAACATGATATTTTGAATTCACTGTCCTAAACAAGACATAGCTTTGATTCTGTGATTGAAAAAACACATTGGCAATACATTAAGACAAAAGGAGAAAATGATTTTAAACATCACGAAAGAGATTATTTTCATTTCAAAACATTTCTGAATTGTAGCGCATTTAATTTGCAGCAATGATAAAAATCACACTTAACCCTTTCCCAAACAAGACCTGGATTTGATGTCCATTAAAAGCCTTGACAAAAAAGTTCTAAGAGAAAAGGAGATTTGCCGTTTACCAGCAATTTCTCCTTTTCTGTCAATGTTTACATTGTTGATTTACGCATGACATGATAGATAGTTTATATGACAAATTTCATGTACATTTCACACTATCATAATTTATGACGGTCTATTCAATCTTTTGAGACAAACATAAATCGATAAATATAGATTTAATGTCAGATGCCATGTATATTTCACAGCGTTAGAAATGTACATGAGGCCTACATTTTTTTCATGACACAGGCCTATGTTGTTTTCTTCCTTTTTTCACGTTGGAATTCTATTTAAAAGTAATTAGATCTAGATCTTAATTTTATACAAAATTAATCTTTGTCATGTTTTGTGTGGAAAAAAAATGATGTGAAATAAAGAGGTCATTTAACATGTCTTTGTACAATACCGAATTCTATTGGATTCATACTTTGCAGAACAAGTCTATATTTAGACTCGCCTATCGGCTCGTCCAAATATAGCCTCGTTCTGCAAAGTATTCATCCAATAGAATTCAGTATTGTACAAAGACATGTTAAATAACCTCATAATATAACACGCGATGATAACTCCAAAAATCAAAACACTATTTCTTCTCAAAATTGTTACCAACAAGAGGGCCGTTGGCCCTAGGTCGCTCGCCTGAGATTGGGTTTTATAACAGATCAGACTTCTTACAGGTAATGCGATAAAGGGTCAAAGATCATATGAACGCCGCTATGCGATTTCAAACCATAGAAAACCCAGAAAACTACCTAAGTGCAGTATCATATGTAACTCAAATATGAAGTTTCATCCAATTCGGCTATGTGGTTATGGAGAAATTGCTTTGGACAGATGGAATTAAAATGAAACATACAGACTGACAAACAAACAGAAATTTACAAATTGACCTAGATCTATGACCTTGAACCTACCTAAATATATATTTCAAACAGAACATCTACTCATGATAAAGAACACATTTACCCATACCTTTTTTTTAAATCAATGCATAAATGTAGATGTCCCTGATAAGCAGATTTTTACAAGAAGTCCCCTTTTTCTGTGACAAGGTTTCATATTGAAAAGCAAAGAAAAGTACCTCTTAACAATATCATAAGCAATGCAAATATTAAGTTTTGTCAAATTTGGCTCTGCGGTTATTGAGAAATTGCTTCTGGCAGATTTCGTGTAATTTCTCTTTTTCTGTTGCCATGGCAACCAGTTTTTTTTATAAATTGCAATTCTGTTAGCAATTTTTTAAATGTGACCTCCTAAGGAATATTTCTGCCTAGTTTGGTGGAAATTAGCCTGTTAGTTTAGGAGGAGATATCATTCAATGATGTCATTGAGATTTGGTGGAAAATCTCCTTTTCTGTTGCCATGGCTACCAGAGCTTTTAAAGGATTTCTATTCTTTTAGCAATTTTTAAAAGGAACCTCCTCAGAAATATTTCTGCCAAGTTTGGTTGAAATTGACCAAGTAGTTTAGGAGGAGATGTTGTTCAGAATTAATCAAATTTCTCCTTTTCTGGTGCCATGGCAACCAGAGTTTTTAGTCAATTTCAATTCTTTTGGCAATTCTCAAAGAGGACCTCCTAAGGAATATTTTTGCCAGGTTTACTTGAAATTGGCCTGGTAGTTTAGGAGGAGATGTCGTTCAAAGATAGTTTTGAGATTCAGTCAAATTTCTCCTTTTCTGTTGCCATGGCAACCATAGTTTTTTATGGATTTCAATTCTTTTAGCAATTCTGAAAGGGGGTTATCTAAGGAACATTCCTGCCAAGTTTGGTTGAAATTGGCCCGGTAGTTTAGGAGGAGATGTCGTTCAAAGATAGTATTGAGATTCAGTCAAATTTCTCCTTTTCTGTTGCCATGGCAACCAGAATTTTTTTATGGATTTCAATTCTTTTAGCAATTCTGAAAGGGGGTCACCTAAGGAACATTCCTGCCAAGTTTGGTTGAAATTGGCCCAGTAGTTTAGGAGGAGATGTCGTTCAAAGATAGTATTGAGATTCAGTCAAATTTCTCCTTTTCTGTTGCCATGGCAACCAGAGTTTTTTATGGATTTCAATTCTTTTAGCAATTCTGAAAGGGGGTCACCTAAGGAACATTCCTGCCAAGTTTGGTTGAAATTGGCCCAGTAGTTTAGGAGAAGATGTCGTTCAAAGATAGTATTGGGATTCAGTCAAATTTCTCCTTTTCTGTTGCCATGGGAACCAGAGTTTTTCATGGATTTCAATTCTTTTAGCAATTCTGAAAGGGGGTCACCTAAGGAACATTCCTGCCAAGTTTGGTTGAAATTGGCCATGTAGTTTAGGAGGAGATGTCATTTAAAGAAATTGTTGACGGACGACGGACGACGCACGACGCACGACGGACGATGCACGGACGCCGGGCAAAAGGTGATCACAATAGCTCACTTGAGCACCTTGTGCTCAGGTGAGCTAAAAATGTCCCCGTAGACAAATTACGCCGGGTAACGTCTTAACGTCAGTCTAAACCGATCGTTTACTTTTTATTCGGTAAGATTTTAAAATGGGTAAAACGGACTGTCTTGATGAGAGAATTGGTGCTTGTGCAAAAATGGGAAACACAGACAAGAAAGAAAATTCTATTGAATCACAAAAACACCAAATCTAAATTAATACATGTACAAGAAAAAAGCGATAAGAAACGGAAACAATGGGCAAAAGTTCGTATAATGTTAACTTATTTATTTTTATTACATATTTCATTTTATATTGCGCAGCTGTAGCTTTTATTATCATAAATTACACGCATGTCTTTTTTTAAATAACAAATCAGTAATATTTTCTTGTGTACCTGTTATATGTGTGTACTATGATTTACGCTATATGCGAAATATGAACACATTTTTAGTAAAGGTCAGTGTCAGATCAAATGAAATCCGTAATACATAGATCTAAAAGGACGAAAGCTAGAAGTTAATTAAATTCCTCTCGAGTATGCTTCCTGGGAAACACAGCAATACTCGCACCGAATGTGTCGGCTAATGATAAGGACAACCTTAGCTACCGGGGATTGAACTCGGAATCGCTTGATCGTGAATCCGACGCGCTACCTCTCGGCTCCGCACACCGGACAAAAGTTGCAGACAAAACGTTTTCAAAGAAAGAAAAAACAAGATTGTCTTTTGAAAAATAACGAGAGGCTAGAAATGAAAATTGTGGTATTTTAAAACTTACTGTACTTAAAATGAATTAATTTTTATTTTCGCACCTGACTTTTTCTAAAAACATTTAAACTTGGACAACAATAATTATTGACTAGTTATGTCATCCAAAATGAAAATTAACATTGGAACATCTGCAAAACGTCTTTATAGTTCTTATTTACATAGTATATGAAATAAGTAGAAAAACAAAATTGTTGCAATTTATGTCAAAGAAATCTTATTGATACACCCAAACTATGATAAGATCGCGTTTGTCAAAAACGTTGACGTTACGTGTTACGCAAGGGGGTAGGAGTATTTGACGTTACGTCTTAATCAATGTCGCCGATAGAACTTGCGTATTTTGTTAATTAGTTACTTAAAATCACAATCTGAATCCACAATTTGAGGTCTTATCACATATCTGATTTTAGTTTTTGGCCTGGGAACTGATTATTAGTGTCGCCTATGAAACTAGCTTATTTTGTTTATTGACAACCTACACTGAATCCAGATTTTTGAGTTAATATCACATAACATCCTCTAAATTCAGGTTTTAGCATCGGAGCTGTTAATCAGTGTCGCCTATTGGACTAGCTTATTTTGTTAATTGACTACCAGATATCATACTCTGAATCCGGATTGTTGAGTACATATCACATAGCACCATTTGATTTAAGTTTTTGGTCTGGGAGCTGTTAATCAGTGTCGCCTATAGAACTAGCTTATTTTGTTAATTGACTACCAAAAATCATACTCTGAATTCAAATTTTTGAGTTCATATCACATAGCATCCTCTGAATTCAGTTTTTGGCCTCGGAGCTGTTAATCAGTGTCGCCTATAAAACTAGCTTAGTTTGTTAATTGACTACCACAAATCATACTCTGAATCCAGATTTTTGAGTTCCTATCACATAGTATCTTCTGAATTCAGTTTTTGGCCTTGGAGCTGATAATCAGTTTCGCCTAAAGAACTAGCTTTTTTGTTTATTTACTACGAGATATCATACTCTGTGTCCAGATTTTTTGTATCATGGAAGCTGTTTTTCAATGTCGCATGTAGATCACATAGCATCCTTTGAATTCAGATTCTGGCCTAGGAACTGCTAATCAGTGTCACCTATAGAGCTAGCTTATTTTGTTAACTGACTAGCAGAAATCATACTCCGAATCCAGATTTTTGAGTTTGTATAAAAAAGAATCCTCTGAAGTAAGTTTTCTCTGGAAGCTGTTAATACTTGTCACCTAAAGAATTGGCTTATTATGTTAACTGTCTACACAAATCATATTCTGAATCCAGATTTTTGAGTTCCAAGCACATAACATCCTCTGAATTCAGTTTTTGGCCTGGGAGCTGTTAATCAGTGTCGCCTATAAAAAATAGCCTATTTTGTTAATTTATTACGAGATATCGTACTCTGAATGCAATTGTTTGAGTTCCTTGCACATCAGTTTTTGGCGTGGGAGCTGTTCGTTAATTGGCTACCAGAAAACATACTCTGAATCAAGACTTTTAAGTTCCAAGCACATAACATCCTCTGAATTCAGTTTTTGGCGTGGGAGCTGTTTATCAGTGTCGCCTATAGCACTAGCTTATTTTGTTAAATGACCACCAGATATCATACTCTGAATCCAGATTCCTGAGTTCTTATCACATAGTACGGTATCCCTTTTCCCTTGGAGCTCAATCTAACATTGACGTCAGACACAGGCCACACCTGGGAAAGGGTTAATCTATGTAAAATATTTAAGCTATACAACCAACACTCCTTATGTCAGAACACCTTGTAACTAAAATGTATGTGATACTTTGACTGAATAAAGGTTAAAAAAAAAAAGAATTATTTACCTATGATATTTTTCTAGTATGTTACATCTGTACTAGATCATTGCATAATTGAATTAATCTATTTGAAGTAAATCTAAGATGCATCTTAGAAAAAAAATCCTCTGAATTCAGTTTTTAACTTGGGGGCTGCTAATTTTTGAATTTCTATCACATAGCATCATCTGAATTCAGTTTTTGGCCTGAGAACTGCTAATCAACGTCGCCTATAGAGCTAGCTTTTTTGTTAATTGTTACTTTTATAATTTTAATTTAGATTTTTGAGTTCCAAGCACATAGAATCCGCTGAATTCAATTTTTGGCCTGGGAGCTGTTAATCAGTTTCGCCTATTACACTAGCTTATTTTGTCAAATGACTACCAGATATCATACTCTGAATCCAAATTTTTGAATTCCTATCACATCAATTTTTCGCATGGGATCTGCAAATCAATTTCGTCTATAGATGTTAAAGTGACATTTCAGAATTTTTTGTCATAAATTTTACTTTTGTTTTTATCTGAAAGAGCATATTTCCTTATGATAATTCCGAAAATTTCAAGACAAAATATTGCGCCGTTTACGAGAAATTTATATGTTTGTGTTAAAATTGAACAAATTGTTGTGGACAACAGTTCGGATTTATATGCAATTTATCGATTATGTCTCAACATTAAATGCGTGTTTCTCGCTTATTGGCAACAACTGAAAAACTAATAGTATCTATACTCATTAGAATAACCAATCTTGGCATCAAGACATACTTTGAAAAATTGAAATTGGAATGAAATGTCCCTTTAATTGACTAACAGAAATTATACTCTGAGTCCAGATTTTTCAGTTCCTATTACATCAGTTATTAGACTATTAGCATGGGCCGGAGCTGCTAATCAGTTTCGTATATAGAACTAGCTTATTTTGTTAATTGACTACTAGAAGTCATACTCTGAATCCATATTTTTGAGTTCCTATCACGTAGCATCATCTGAAATTCAGTTTTTGGTCTGGAAGCTGTCAATCACTGTGACTCATAGAACTAGCTTTTTTGTTAATTGACTACCAGAAATTATACTCTGAATCAAGATTTTTTTTATTTCCTACCACACCGCATTATCGGATTTCAAATTTTGGCCTGGGAACTGTTAATTAGTGTCGCCTAGGGAACTAGCTGATTTTGTTAATTGAATACGAGAAATCATACTCTGAATCAAGATTTTTGAAATCCTTCCACATAGCATCCTGTGAATTCAGTTTATGTCCTGGGAACTGTTAATAGGTGTCGCCTATAGAACTAGCTAATTTTGTTTATTGACTATCTTAAATCATACTATGAATCCAGAATTTTGAGTTCATATCACATAACATCCTGTTATTTCAGTTTTTGGCCGGTGAGCTGTTAATCAGTGACGCCTACGGAACTAGCTTATTTTGTTAAATGACTACCAGATATCATACTCTGAATTCAGATTTTTGAGTTAATATCACATGGCATCCTCTAAATTAAATTTTTAGCCTGGGAGCTGTTAATCAGTGTCGCCTATACAACTAGCTTATTTTGTTAATTGACTACCAGAAATCATACTCTGAATCCTGACTTTTGAGTTCCTATCACATAGCATCCTCTGACTTCAATTTTTTTCCTGGGGGCTGTTAATAAGTGTCGCCTATAGAGATAGCTTATTTTGTTAATTCAATACCAGAAGTCATACTCTGAATCCAGATTTTTGAGTTCTTATTACACAGCATCATCTGAATTCAGTTTTTTTGGCCTGGGAGCTGTAAATCAGTGTCGCCTATAAAACTAGCGTAGTTTGTAAATTGACTACCCGAAATCATACTCGGAATCATGATTTTTGAGTTCCTATCAAATAACTTTTATCAATTTATCTGAATTCAGTTTTTAGCATTGGAGCTTTCATTCAGTTTTTCCTATGGAACTAGCTTATTTTGTCAATTGACTTCCAGAAATCATACTCTGAATCGAGAATTTTGAGTTCAAATCACATATCAACATCTGAATTAAGTTTTGGCATGGGAGTTGTAAATAAGTGCCGTCTATAGAACTAGCTTTTTTGTTAATTGACTACCAGAAATTATACTTTGAATCTTATCACATAGCATCCTCTGAATTCAGTTTTATTTGCCTTGGAGCTGTTAATCAGTGTCGCCTATTGAACTAGCTTATTATGTTTATTGACTACCAGAAATCATCCTCTGAATCCAGATTTTTGAGTTCCTATCACATAGGCTCCTCTGAATTTAGTTTTTGGCCTGGGAGCTGTTTATCAGTGTCGTCTATTGAACAAGTTCATTTTGTTAATTGATTACCAGAAATCATAATCTGAATCCAGATTTTTGAGTTCCTGTCACATAGCATCCTCTGAATTCAGTTTTTGGCCTGGGAGTTGATAATCAGTGTCGTCTATTGATTAAGCTTATTTTGTTAATTGACAACCCGAAATCATACTCTGAATCCAGATTTTTGAGTTGCTATCATATAACATGCTCTGAATTTAGTTTTTGCCATTGGAACTTTTAATCAATATCGCCTATAGAAGTCGCTAATTTTGTTAATTGACTAATAAAAGTCATACTCTGAATCCAGATGTTTTAGTTCTTCATTGTATCCTCTGATATCAGTTTTTTTGGCCTGGGAACTGTTAATCAGTGTCGCCTATGGAACTAGCTTATTTTGTTAATTTACTTTAAGAAATCATACTTTGAATCCAGATTTTTGAGTTCATATCACATTACATTCTCTGAATTCAGTTTTTGGCCTGGGAGCAGTTAATCAGTATCGCCTATAGAACTAGGTTATTTCGTGAAATTATTTCCAGAAATCATACTCTGAATTCAGATTTTAGTTCCTCTCACATAACATCCTCTGAATTCACTGTTTGGTCTGAGAGCCGTTAATCAGTGTCGTCTACAGAATTAGCTTATATTGTTAATTGACTACCAGTAATCATTATCTGAATCAAGATTTTCAAGTTTCTATCACATAGCATCCTCTGAATTCAGTTTCTGGCCTGGGGGCTGTTAATCAGTGTCGCAAATAAAACTAGCGTACTTTGTTAATTGACTACCTGAAATCATACTCTAAATCCAGATTTTTGAGTTCCTATCACATGGCATTGTCTGAATTCAGTTTTTGGTCTTGGAGCTGTAAATCAGTTTGGCCTATGGAACTAGCTTATTCTGTTAATTGACTACCAGAAATCATACTCTGAATCCAATTTTTGAGTTCCTATAACAAAGCATCCTCTGAATTCAGTTTTTGGCCTGGGAGCTGTTGATCAGTGTCGCCTATAGAACTAGCTTATTTTGTTAACTGACTACCAGAAATCATTCTCTGAATCCACATTTTTGAGTGCCTATCACATAGCATCCTCCAAGTTCAGTTTTAGCCTGGGAACTGTTAATCAATGTCGCCTATAGAACTAGCTTATTTGTCAATTGACTACCAGAAATCTTACCCTGAATCCGGATTTATAAAATCTATCACATAGCAATTTCTGAATTCAGTTAATGACCTGGGAGCAGTCAATCAGTGTCGCCTAAAACCTAACTTTTTTGTAAATTGATTAGCTGAAATCATCCTCTGAATCCAGTGAGTTCGTATCACATAGCATCCTCTGAATTCAGTTTTTGGCCTTGGAGCTGTAAATTTATCAGTGTCGCCTATAGAACCAGCTTATTTTGTTAATTGACTACCAGAAATCATACTCTGAATCCATATTTTTGAGTTCCTATCACAAAGCATCCTCTGAATTCCGTTTTTAGCCTGAGAGCTGTTGATCAGTGTCGCCTATAGAACTAGCTTATTTTGTCAACTGACTACCAGAAATCATACTCTGAATCCATATTTTTGAGTTCCTATCACATAGCACCCTCTGAATTCCGTTTTTGGCCTGGGAGATATAAATCAGTGTCGCCGATAGAACTAGCATAATATTTTGTTAACTGACTACCTGAAATCATACTCTGTCTCCAGATTTTTGAGTGCCTATCACATAGCATCCTCTAAGTTCAGTTTAGCCTGGGAACTGACAATCAATGTCACCTATCGAACTAGATTATTTTGTAAATTGACTACCAGAAATCTTACTCTGAATCCAGATTTTTGAAATCTATCACATAGCATCTTCTGAATTCAGTTAATGACCTGGGAGCAGTTAATCAGTGTCGCCTAAAAACTAGCTTTCTTGTAAATTGGTTACCAGAAATCATCCTCTGAATTCAGTGAGTTCGTATCACATAGCATCCTCTGCATTCAGTTTTTGGCCTGGGAGCTGTTCATCAGTGTCGCCTATAGAACTAGCTTATTTTGTTAAATGACTACCAGACATCATACTCTGAACCCAGATTCTTACTCTGAACCCAGATTCTTGAGTTCCTATCACAAAGCATCTTCTGAATTCAGTTTTTGGCCTAACCAGTATCGCCTATATAGAACTAGCTTATTTTGTTAATTGACTACCAGATATCATACTCTGAATCCAGATATTTGAGTTCCTATCACATAGCATCCTCTGAATTTAGTTTTGAGCCTGGGAGCTGTTAATCAGTGTCGCCCATTGAACTAGCTTATCTTGTTAATTGACTACCAGAAATCATACTTCGATTCCAGATTTTTGAGTTCCTATCACATAGCATCCTCTGATTTCAGTTTTCGGCCTTGGAAGTTGGAAGTTTTAATCCGTGTCGCCTATTGAACTATATCATTTTGTTTATTGACTACCAGAAATCATACTCGGATTCCAGATTTTTGATTTCCTATCACATAGCATTCTCCGAATTCATTTTTTGACTTCCTATCACATAGCATTCTCCGAATTCATTTTTTTGGCCTGGGAGCTGTTAATTAATGTCGCCTATAGAATTAGATTATTTTGTTTATTGACTACAAGAAATCACACATTGAATCTAGATGTTTGAGTTCCCATGACATAGAATTCACCGAATTCAGTTTTTGGCATGGAAGCTGTTACATTGTAATCAGTGCCGCCTATAGAACAAGCTTATTTTGTTAATTGACTGCCAGAAATTATACTCTGAATCCAGATTTTTGAGTTCCTATCATATATCACCCTCTGAATTCAGTTTTTGGCCTGGGAGCTATCAATCAGTGTCGCCTATAGAACTTCCGAGGGTTGATTTGTGAGTAAGGAGCCTCTCATAGAGGGATTAAGCAAGAATGTCCATTTTAAGTCCCTGTATTCTCTGGCTATATAAGGGTGTGCAGCCGAAAACTGGTGTCATTTGGTCAGTTTATGTTGAAGAGGTAGCACTCTAAAATAAACCGGGCAAGTGGCTTTTGCAAAATGGACAATGTTGCTGAAAGAGTAGTGGTTCAATATATATATAAAAAGAGTCTAACTTCGAAGGGAATCCATGCAGATATGGTTTCAACACTAGAGGATAATGTCCCTTCTAATGCTACAGTAAAGAGATGGGTAGGGGAGTTCCAGCGTTGTAGGCAGATTCTTGAGGACGACGTCCGTCCCTGAAGGCCTGTCACCGTTGCAACACCAGAAATGGTCAATAAAGTCTATGATATTGTTATGACTGACAGGCGGGTTACAGAGAGATATATAGCCAGTAAAACTGGTATTTCACAGAAAAGAATTCATTACATTCTCACGGAAAATCTTAAGATGAAAAAGCTCTCTAACCGTTGGGTATCAAGGCTTAATTCTGACAATTGACCAGAAGCACGCTAGGCGCACTTTGCCACGTGCTAATCTGAGTCTTTTAGAAGCAGACCAAGATGACTTTCTGCAGAGGTTTGTGACTATATGGATGAAACATTTGGTCAATCACTTCACCCCAGAGTCAAAACAACAGTCCAAACAATGGAAACACCCTGACTCACCCCCACCCAAAAAAGCAAAGGCTGTCCCATCAGCAGGAAAGGTTATGTCTTCGGTTTTCTGGGATACTGATGGCATCTTGTTGGTAGATTATCTACAAAAGGGCCAAACAGTTAATGGACAGTATTATGCATCAATTTTAAGGCAACTGAGAGAAACCATCGAGCTCAAACACCGTGGAAAACTCAGCAAAGGTGAACTGTTCCACAAGGACAATGGCCCTGTTCACAAATCTGCCAATGTCATGGCTGTCAATGACTGTGGATTTGAACTAGTAGAACACCCGCCTTGTTCACCTGATCTTGCTGTGCACACCAGACTTTCACCTGTTTCCACAGTTGAAAAGAGCAATTGCTGCATGGTACCCACTTTCACTCAAATGATGACTTCATATATGCAGTGGAGGCCTTTTTGAACCATCAGGAGAAAGGGTTCTACAAAAGTGGCATTGTGGCCTTGAGACATCGCTGGTAAAAGTGTATAGACAAGGAAGGGGATTATGCTGAAAAATGAAATCGTTTGACAGTTACAATTACATGTAAAACCTTTAGATATGTGAGGCTCACTACTTATCAATTAACCCTCGTAGCTTATTTTGTAAATTGACTACCAGATATCATACTCTGAATCCAGGTTTTTTAGTTTCTATCACGTAGCATCCTCTGAATTAAGTTTTTGGTCTGGAAGCTGTTACAAGTAATCAGTTTGGCATATATATCTAGCTTATTTTGTTAATTGAATACCAGAAATCATACTCTGAATGTTGAGTTTTTGTTCGCATCACATAGCATCCTCTGAATTCAGTTTTGGCCTGGGAGCTTTTAATCAGTGTCGCCTTATAACTTGTTTATTTTGTAAATTGACTACAAGAAATCATACTCTGAATCCAGATTTTTGAGTTCCTATCACATAGCATCCTCTGAATTCAGTTTTTGGTCTGGGAGATATTAATCAGTGTCGCCTATAGAACTAGCTTATTTTGTTAATTGACTACCAGAAATCATACTCTGAATCCAGATTTTTGAGTTCCTATCTCATAGCATCCTCTGAATTCAGTTTTTGGCATGGGAGTTCTTAATCAGTGTCGCTCATATAGCTAGCGTTTTTGTTAATTGACTACCAGAAATCATACTCAGAATCCAGATTTTTGAGTTCCTATTTCACAGCATCCTCTGAGTTTAGTTTTTGACCTGGGAGCTATTATATCAGTGTCGCCTATACATGTTACAACAAATTGTGGACAGACGGACGGACGACGGAGAAAAAGCGACCACAATAGCTCACCTTGAGCACTTCGTTCACATGTGAGTTAAAAAGGGACACCAAAGGTATCAGGCTTTCTTTCGGCCCCGGAACAGTAATTTACAGCAAGTATAACAATGTCAATATGAAATAAAAAATATATTGGCTAAGACAATATTGTCTTGCTCTTGTTTATATCAGAATTTATCTAAAATGTAGACTGCATGTAAATGGACAGGTGGAAGACTGAAATGTTTTGGCATCCCTGAGAAGCAGCAGATAAGAGCGAGGTGTAAAAGACATTTTAAAACAGTCGTCTTATTCCTTAAACCTTGTTGCATGTACTCATGTCAAGAGTCTCGATCAGCCGATTCCAAAATATACCCACAATGTAGAGCTTGGTTAACATACATCATAGTTTGCGATTGAGCTTGAAGCAAATCCCTCACCCCTTTTATCTGTTGCCCTACCAGGGTATCCACGGTCAGGGGAAAAGTCAGGGAAAAAATATTCTTTTAAGGTCAGGGAATTGTCGAAGAATTTTGGAATTGGTCAGGGAATTTTACAGTTTAAGCAAAAGTCAGGGAAAAGTCAGGGAATTTTGAAATAATTGGTGTATGAATGATTAAAAGATAAAAAAGAAAATAATAAAACTAAGGCAGTTTCTTCATGATTGGCTATAACGATAATATTGACAATAACAATACCATTAATAATAATGTGATAAATAGTATTCATTATCCCAAATCATTCTTTGAGAAGAAACTGAAGGGTCTAGCACGGAAGAGGAGGCCAACATTTTCATGAATTAACGTGCAAAATACGGTAAACATAAGTCAGGGAAATTGGATTTTAGTCAGGGAAAAGTCAGGGAATTTTGCTTTGCTAAAAATGTGGACACCCTGCCTGCATCCCTCTTGTTGCGTCATCTGACCATGACGCCTACAAGTGCAGGTGGTACACATGTTGGGGAATCACGTGACACAACAATAATTTCAGAAAATCGTCAATTACTGTTAGTACGTGACCAATTTGAATTCGATTTGGAGCAGAGGATGCAGAAATACGTCAGAGATTAGATGCATGTGGTACATAATTTGGTAATCATCTGGTAAAAAAGTTATTGAATACCATCCAAAATCTACCAGTTCGTTAATTTTTTTATTTTAAATCGGTAATATAGCAAAATTATTCATTTTTTTCGAAAACGTGACGTGATTCTCCACCGCGGAACAGCCGGAGTTATCCACGTGTATCCATGTATGTGTGATTGTAGTATTAAAATGTCCCTCTATGCTCGAAGTACATAAAGTATGGATCCATCTTCCAAACTAGGCTCGATTTTAACGTTTCCCATAGAAAAAAGCTTGGAAACATTTGGGCCATGAGAAGAAAATGCAGACCAAAATCTACGTGAAAAATCTTCCCTTTCCCATACTAGACCTGATTTTGACGGCCTACAACAAGATAAAAACATTGGAAAACATTGTGGAAAAAGAAGACATTGCTTGTATCTCTTCATTTTCCACAATGTTTATACCAAGAAACTAATGAAATCATATTTGCTTGAAGTTGTTGTCTGTCACATCTTTCAAATTTGACAATTCTAAAATTTTGCACTCTGAAAATGGGATAAAATTGATTGAGAGGGGTTATCATGGTTGCTGGAGCACATAACCAGGGTTAAAATTAAACAACTCTTATTTTGGAAGCCAGATCATTTATTATAATTTGATCACTGATGATAATTCAATTAATCAATTAACAAAACAAAAATTTAGTAAACTGAAAATTGCCAACAAAAAATAACACTGTTTTTCTAGTCAATACTACAGCTTGTTGGAATGGTAAACTAAACATGCTTTCCTTTATTACACATAGTATCAGTTTTGCATAAAATATTTGGAACATAATCTGTTATAAGTTTTAGACATTTTAGACCATAATGGACCCAGACATTTTTACACGATTGTAGTCTCATCAGGATCTATGTTACTTTTCGAGACTTTCTAACGGTAATGAAGAAACTGTTACCAAATGACAAAACAAACTTGGATTGATCCAAATTCAAAGATGTTGCAGGTGACAATCTACAATGAGAATTTTTAACTTTTTATGGTCATTTTGTGTCGAAAACTTCATTTTCCACAATGTTTTCCAAAGCCAATATCTTGAGAGGAGTCGGAGTCACTGTGCTGTGATGGGTTAAAGAATTGTATATCCTTATTAGATGGTATGTAAGCACAGGTTGTTAAAAATGTGGATGTTATTGGTCTATATTAATTTTTTGTCATATTCTATTCAAAGATTTCTAAGTCCTGCTTCTTTACTGGGGAAGAATGATGAAAGAGATCAATTATGCATGAACACATGTATTCATTTCAGCAAAAAAAATAATCTTAATAAAGGGTTCTTTGTAAATCATCCATCTAGATCCACCTGTTTTAGGTGAAGCCTGATCAACATCCATGTAATGATGCTTCTCTGTAACAGTTGGTACATATAAAGAAGCTATAAGAGAGCAGCATCTAGGTCTTGGTCAGACTACTCTTATATACAGTCTTATCTGGATCCAGGTTGGTTTCAAATGATATTAGGGCCCCCTTTTCATAACCTGAGTCCAATACTTTCAACCAAAACTGATATAGCAAGTTATAGAACACTATGGTGGCACCTACGGCACGCGAAAATGGTCTAAAGAAACGATAGCACATACCTACAATCAAAATAGCAGTATACCAGTAAGTTTTCAGCAGGT
Source organism: Fragum sueziense (assembly GCA_963680895.1). Taxonomy (NCBI): domain Eukaryota; kingdom Metazoa; phylum Mollusca; class Bivalvia; order Cardiida; family Cardiidae; genus Fragum; species Fragum sueziense. Next base: position 13,126,141 of record OY804609.1, on the reverse strand, counting down.
GGTACAGCTCAACTAAATAGAATCTTGTCACATAAAAGGTCAAACCAAAAGGTGAAGGTCATGAGGTCAAAGGTCATGGTCTAGTTAAAATGTATTGGTTGGTATCTCTATATTTTGTCTAAAACATTTCCATTATATTTTCAAGACAACTAGATTAATCTTAGCCTGTCTAATGGTTCCAGTTGATAATGCGACACAAGCTGTAATTTGACACCCTTTCCCAAACAAGACCTGGATTTAACGTCCCTATTAAAAAAGGCTTGGAAAAACATTGAAACAAAAGAAGAAACTGCTGATAACCAGCAGTTTCTTCTTTTGTCTCAATATTTTCCATGCCATATTTTACATATTTTACACAATTCTATCTATAAAAACTTCCATTTTGTCATTCGTGATAGTTTTTGAAATGGATCACGCTAAAATTTTGCCGTTTGGAAAAGGGTTTAACACAAGTGGCACATTTGATATCAACTTATTTACAAGACTAGTGCATAGACTTGAATAAAAAGATATATAAATTGATATATACATACATTGATACATGTAGTTAATGCTTTGCATTTTGATTAAGTAAAATATATTATGATTAAACTAAAATAATAATTATTGCATATCTATAAATACAGCAAAATCCAGTCATGTTGATGACAAAATATAGCCATGGAAGGACTCATGTGACACAACTTTTTTCGATAATTTTCAAAACTTTTGCTAAAACATTGGCCGATTTGAAAAAAAGGTTTCAAACAAAGAAGGATGAAAAACACCAGAGATTTCCTGTATGTATTGGACGTTTTTATAACCATACTTCATGAAAAAAAAATCAAAAGTAAACAAAATAAAATATACCCTGCTCATCAAAAACATTTGAGACAGGATCTGGAAAAACGTCCCTTAAGGCTTTTGAGCCCAACATAGATCCAGATCAGCCTGTGCATACGCACAGACTGATCAGGATCCATGTTGTTCTCTAATAGTTTCTTTGTGACCTGTAGTAACTTAAATATAGCAGTATGAAGGCACATTGGACTGCATTTGACAACATACCAATTTTGGAACTCAATTTTTAAAATTGCTTTCAGGGACGTTTTTCCAGATCCTGGCTCATTTATATTTCCCGTTGTTTTAAAAAGCTCCACCACATGCATTTCCACTGTCTCTCCTCTAACTTTTTTTTCCAAATCAGTCACTTATCAACAAATAATTGAAAAATATTGAAAATGCTGTGTCATATGATTCAATATGATGATCTCTGCTTTAGCAAAATTTCTTTGTTCTAATTCTTTTTTTTACATAACAACACAACACTGAATATTATCACAACTAGGCCACATAAAATATGTCCAAAACAACTCTTGACACCTTTAAATCATTCCCAAATAAGGCCTGGTATTGATGTCCCTAAAAGAAAAGGCTTGGAAAGAAGAAAATGCTGATAATCAGCATTTTCCTTTTTCGATTCAACATTTTCTGTGCTATTTTGTATAGAAAATCTATCTTTATGAATGTTCATTTTATTGTCTGCAAAAGCTTTCAAATTACAGCTCCCTAAAATCATGTCGTTTGAAGAACGATTGATAAAGGGAAAAAATTGTCAGAGTATAAAAAATATCCATCTTTGTCTGACTTTTACAATATCGCATAACAAGTCAACACAAAGATGCATGACTGTATTTCCCAATTATTTTGTCCTGTGTAACTTCCTTGAAATGTGACTTAAGATAATCCACCCCTAATAAGATTTATGTGGTGTCCGAATTTTGCTTGCGCATTCTTTACATAATCTGCACCTATTTGTGTGACCTTGTACACATTTGGTGGAGGAACGTTTCGCCGTCAAATATTTATAACATTGTCTAAACAATTCCAATGTGGCATTAGAGGTGGACAACATCAAGTTTTATTTCCTAGCACATTTCATTCAAAAATCTATTTATAACATTGTCTAAACAATTCCAATGTGGCATTAGAGGTCACCGTGGACAACATAAAGTTTTATTTCCTAGCACATTTCATTCAAAAATCTAACTTTTCTTTTTGTATTCAATGAATGGGACCCGTCACACAAAAAAGGACTATCTGGGAAATTCATGAACAACAGTAATATTCAAGACTGAAGTAAAATTAGGTAAAACAAGAGGCCAAAAAGGGCCTGTATTGCCCCACTGGCTTTATAGTGAAAGAATGGTCTCATGATTTCTCAATCTAATTTAAACCAGATCTCAACCATTCATTTAAGATCTGGTAAGCATCAGAACAAGGTCATGTTTGATGACCCTGAAAATTCCAATAAAGGCATAACCAAAATACTCTTTTGTAATATAGGTCTAACCAATCAAATTAATATGTAACTGGTTTTCCATAACAAACACAAGCTAACATGTGGTTCTGCACTAAAATGAGATAAAATCATAAGGTCATTTCGGTTTTAATCACTTTCAGAATCTTGCAAGCGTTCCTTTGATTAGTCAGAGATAACTAGAACTGTCGCAAAGCGGACAAATACCCCCCACTAGCACGTTGTCACTGAAAAAGTGCTAAAGTTCAAAGTGGCATAACTCTGAAACTTCTGCCTGGATCAAGATGAAAATTGCATGTGCACAACTTCATATGATAGGAAACAAGCTGCTAAAATTTCAGCAAAAAAATCCTTGAATATTCTGTGATTAAAAAATAAACTCTTGGCAAAACATTAAGGCAAAAGGAGAAAATGAATTTGAACATCATTTTCTCATTTTGTCTCCATATATTTACTATCTTTGACATAACTTCTGGTTTAACCAACATCTATTCCTATATTGTCTGCAGCAGCTTTCAAATGGGGATCGATTTTATCGAGTTAACAGTGACAAAATTTCGGACAAACAATAGTATTTTGTAGGTGTCGGGATAAAATCTCGTAACTACGGCTTGATTCAATCCTTAGTCCCCTACGAGATTTTATAACAACACCCACAATTAATCAATTCATTATGGTAAAACGAATCTATTCTTAGCACAAAATTCACTGTCATTCTATCATCTCATTTTTTACGTTTGGAAAAGGATAAAAACTACCGCAGAGTTTGGTGTGAAATAAAGAGGTCATTTAACATGTCTTTGTACAATACTGAATTTCTATTGGATTCATACATTGCAGAACCAGTCTATATTTAGACTCGCCTATCGGCTCGTCCAAATATAGCCTCGTTCTGCAATGTATTCATCCAATAGAATTCAGTATTGTACAAAGACATGTTAAATAACCTCATAATATTTCACACCCGAAAGTAGTAAACCAATCAAATCACCCCATTCGTACCACGTGAGTATACAATACCTAGAGCCGTATTGCACGCACAAGATAATTGCGTGGACGCACGGGATTCTCGATGTTCCAAAGCGGCTAGATCGATATTGTACGATGCACCGATTGAACCGCCCAAGTATGCATTGCACTCATTTGAACCCTACAAATATCGATTGAACCGTACAAATATGGATTTTTTCCCAAATCGAGGCTGCAGTACAAAATATCCATATTCGCATCGAAGAGTAATCTCCCTTTAGTAGAGTTCTCGTTTGCAAAAGCAAAATTGTGCATTAGAGTTGAATGTTTGTTTCAACATGATATTTTGAATTCACTGTCCTAAACAAGACATAGCTTTGATTCTGTGATTGAAAAAACACATTGGCAATACATTAAGACAAAAGGAGAAAATGATTTTAAACATCACGAAAGAGATTATTTTCATTTCAAAACATTTCTGAATTGTAGCGCATTTAATTTGCAGCAATGATAAAAATCACACTTAACCCTTTCCCAAACAAGACCTGGATTTGATGTCCATTAAAAGCCTTGACAAAAAAGTTCTAAGAGAAAAGGAGATTTGCCGTTTACCAGCAATTTCTCCTTTTCTGTCAATGTTTACATTGTTGATTTACGCATGACATGATAGATAGTTTATATGACAAATTTCATGTACATTTCACACTATCATAATTTATGACGGTCTATTCAATCTTTTGAGACAAACATAAATCGATAAATATAGATTTAATGTCAGATGCCATGTATATTTCACAGCGTTAGAAATGTACATGAGGCCTACATTTTTTTCATGACACAGGCCTATGTTGTTTTCTTCCTTTTTTCACGTTGGAATTCTATTTAAAAGTAATTAGATCTAGATCTTAATTTTATACAAAATTAATCTTTGTCATGTTTTGTGTGGAAAAAAAATGATGTGAAATAAAGAGGTCATTTAACATGTCTTTGTACAATACCGAATTCTATTGGATTCATACTTTGCAGAACAAGTCTATATTTAGACTCGCCTATCGGCTCGTCCAAATATAGCCTCGTTCTGCAAAGTATTCATCCAATAGAATTCAGTATTGTACAAAGACATGTTAAATAACCTCATAATATAACACGCGATGATAACTCCAAAAATCAAAACACTATTTCTTCTCAAAATTGTTACCAACAAGAGGGCCGTTGGCCCTAGGTCGCTCGCCTGAGATTGGGTTTTATAACAGATCAGACTTCTTACAGGTAATGCGATAAAGGGTCAAAGATCATATGAACGCCGCTATGCGATTTCAAACCATAGAAAACCCAGAAAACTACCTAAGTGCAGTATCATATGTAACTCAAATATGAAGTTTCATCCAATTCGGCTATGTGGTTATGGAGAAATTGCTTTGGACAGATGGAATTAAAATGAAACATACAGACTGACAAACAAACAGAAATTTACAAATTGACCTAGATCTATGACCTTGAACCTACCTAAATATATATTTCAAACAGAACATCTACTCATGATAAAGAACACATTTACCCATACCTTTTTTTTTAAATCAATGCATAAATGTAGATGTCCCTGATAAGCAGATTTTTACAAGAAGTCCCCTTTTTCTGTGACAAGGTTTCATATTGAAAAGCAAAGAAAAGTACCTCTTAACAATATCATAAGCAATGCAAATATTAAGTTTTGTCAAATTTGGCTCTGCGGTTATTGAGAAATTGCTTCTGGCAGATTTCGTGTAATTTCTCTTTTTCTGTTGCCATGGCAACCAGTTTTTTTTATAAATTGCAATTCTGTTAGCAATTTTTTAAATGTGACCTCCTAAGGAATATTTCTGCCTAGTTTGGTGGAAATTAGCCTGTTAGTTTAGGAGGAGATATCATTCAATGATGTCATTGAGATTTGGTGGAAAATCTCCTTTTCTGTTGCCATGGCTACCAGAGCTTTTAAAGGATTTCTATTCTTTTAGCAATTTTTAAAAGGAACCTCCTCAGAAATATTTCTGCCAAGTTTGGTTGAAATTGACCAAGTAGTTTAGGAGGAGATGTTGTTCAGAATTAATCAAATTTCTCCTTTTCTGGTGCCATGGCAACCAGAGTTTTTAGTCAATTTCAATTCTTTTGGCAATTCTCAAAGAGGACCTCCTAAGGAATATTTTTGCCAGGTTTACTTGAAATTGGCCTGGTAGTTTAGGAGGAGATGTCGTTCAAAGATAGTTTTGAGATTCAGTCAAATTTCTCCTTTTCTGTTGCCATGGCAACCATAGTTTTTTATGGATTTCAATTCTTTTAGCAATTCTGAAAGGGGGTTATCTAAGGAACATTCCTGCCAAGTTTGGTTGAAATTGGCCCGGTAGTTTAGGAGGAGATGTCGTTCAAAGATAGTATTGAGATTCAGTCAAATTTCTCCTTTTCTGTTGCCATGGCAACCAGAATTTTTTTATGGATTTCAATTCTTTTAGCAATTCTGAAAGGGGGTCACCTAAGGAACATTCCTGCCAAGTTTGGTTGAAATTGGCCCAGTAGTTTAGGAGGAGATGTCGTTCAAAGATAGTATTGAGATTCAGTCAAATTTCTCCTTTTCTGTTGCCATGGCAACCAGAGTTTTTTATGGATTTCAATTCTTTTAGCAATTCTGAAAGGGGGTCACCTAAGGAACATTCCTGCCAAGTTTGGTTGAAATTGGCCCAGTAGTTTAGGAGAAGATGTCGTTCAAAGATAGTATTGGGATTCAGTCAAATTTCTCCTTTTCTGTTGCCATGGGAACCAGAGTTTTTCATGGATTTCAATTCTTTTAGCAATTCTGAAAGGGGGTCACCTAAGGAACATTCCTGCCAAGTTTGGTTGAAATTGGCCATGTAGTTTAGGAGGAGATGTCATTTAAAGAAATTGTTGACGGACGACGGACGACGCACGACGCACGACGGACGATGCACGGACGCCGGGCAAAAGGTGATCACAATAGCTCACTTGAGCACCTTGTGCTCAGGTGAGCTAAAAATGTCCCCGTAGACAAATTACGCCGGGTAACGTCTTAACGTCAGTCTAAACCGATCGTTTACTTTTTATTCGGTAAGATTTTAAAATGGGTAAAACGGACTGTCTTGATGAGAGAATTGGTGCTTGTGCAAAAATGGGAAACACAGACAAGAAAGAAAATTCTATTGAATCACAAAAACACCAAATCTAAATTAATACATGTACAAGAAAAAATCGATAAGAAACGGAAACAATGGGCAAAAGTTCGTATAATGTTAACTTATTTATTTTTATTACATATTTCATTTTATATTGCGCAGCTGTAGCTTTTATTATCATAAATTACACGCATGTCTTTTTTTAAATAACAAATCAGTAATATTTTCTTGTGTACCTGTTATATGTGTGTACTATGATTTACGCTATATGCGAAATATGAACACATTTTTAGTAAAGGTCAGTGTCAGATCAAATGAAATCCGTAATACATAGATCTAAAAGGACGAAAGCTAGAAGTTAATTAAATTCCTCTCGAGTATGCTTCCTGGGAAACACAGCAATACTCGCACCGAATGTGTCGGCTAATGATAAGGACAACCTTAGCTACCGGGGATTGAACTCGGAATCGCTTGATCGTGAATCCGACGCGCTACCTCTCGGCTCCGCACACCGGACAAAAGTTGCAGACAAAACGTTTTCAAAGAAAGAAAAAACAAGATTGTCTTTTGAAAAATAACGAGAGGCTAGAAATGAAAATTGTGGTATTTTAAAACTTACTGTACTTAAAATGAATTAATTTTTATTTTCGCACCTGACTTTTTCTAAAAACATTTAAACTTGGACAACAATAATTATTGACTAGTTATGTCATCCAAAATGAAAATTAACATTGGAACATCTGCAAAACGTCTTTATAGTTCTTATTTACATAGTATATGAAATAAGTAGAAAAACAAAATTGTTGCAATTTATGTCAAAGAAATCTTATTGATACACCCAAACTATGATAAGATCGCGTTTGTCAAAAACGTTGACGTTACGTGTTACGCAAGGGGGTAGGAGTATTTGACGTTACGTCTTAATCAATGTCGCCGATAGAACTTGCGTATTTTGTTAATTAGTTACTTAAAATCACAATCTGAATCCACAATTTGAGGTCTTATCACATATCTGATTTTAGTTTTTGGCCTGGGAACTGATTATTAGTGTCGCCTATGAAACTAGCTTATTTTGTTTATTGACAACCTACACTGAATCCAGATTTTTGAGTTAATATCACATAACATCCTCTAAATTCAGGTTTTAGCATCGGAGCTGTTAATCAGTGTCGCCTATTGGACTAGCTTATTTTGTTAATTGACTACCAGATATCATACTCTGAATCCGGATTGTTGAGTACATATCACATAGCACCATTTGATTTAAGTTTTTGGTCTGGGAGCTGTTAATCAGTGTCGCCTATAGAACTAGCTTATTTTGTTAATTGACTACCAAAAATCATACTCTGAATTCAAATTTTTTGATTTCATATCACATAGCATCCTCTGAATTCAGTTTTTGGCCTCGGAGCTGTTAATCAGTGTCGCCTATAAAACTAGCTTAGTTTGTTAATTGACTACCACAAATCATACTCTGAATCCAGATTTTTGAGTTCCTATCACATAGTATCTTCTGAATTCAGTTTTTGGCCTTGGAGCTGATAATCAGTTTCGCCTAAAGAACTAGCTTTTTTGTTTATTTACTACGAGATATCATACTCTGTGTCCAGATTTTTTGTATCATGGAAGCTGTTTTTCAATGTCGCATGTAGATCACATAGCATCCTTTGAATTCAGATTCTGGCCTAGGAACTGCTAATCAGTGTCACCTATAGAGCTAGCTTATTTTGTTAACTGACTAGCAGAAATCATACTCCGAATCCAGATTTTTGAGTTTGTATAAAAAAGAATCCTCTGAAGTAAGTTTTCTCTGGAAGCTGTTAATACTTGTCACCTAAAGAATTGGCTTATTATGTTAACTGTCTACACAAATCATACTCTGAATCCAGATTTTTGAGTTCCAAGCACATAACATCCTCTGAATTCAGTTTTTGGCCTGGGAGCTGTTAATCAGTGTCGCCTATAAAAAATAGCCTATTTTGTTAATTTATTACGAGATATCGTACTCTGAATGCAATTGTTTGAGTTCCTTGCACATCAGTTTTTGGCGTGGGAGCTGTTCGTTAATTGGCTACCAGAAAACATACTCTGAATCAAGACTTTTAAGTTCCAAGCACATAACATCCTCTGAATTCAGTTTTTGGCGTGGGAGCTGTTTATCAGTGTCGCCTATAGCACTAGCTTATTTTGTTAAATGACCACCAGATATCATACTCTGAATCCAGATTCCTGAGTTCTTATCACATAGTACGGTATCCCTTTTCCCTTGGAGCTCAATCTAACATTGACGTCAGACACAGGCCACACCTGGGAAAGGGTTAATCTATGTAAAATATTTAAGCTATACAACCAACACTCCTTATGTCAGAACACCTTGTAACTAAAATGTATGTGATACTTTGACTGAATAAAGGTTAAAAAAAAAAGAATTATTTACCTATGATATTTTTCTAGTATGTTACATCTGTACTAGATCATTGCATAATTGAATTAATCTATTTGAAGTAAATCTAAGATGCATCTTAGAAAAAAAATCCTCTGAATTCAGTTTTTAACTTGGGGGCTGCTAATTTTTGAATTTCTATCACATAGCATCATCTGAATTCAGTTTTTGGCCTGAGAACTGCTAATCAACGTCGCCTATAGAGCTAGCTTTTTTGTTAATTGTTACTTTTATAATTTTAATTTAGATTTTTGAGTTCCAAGCACATAGAATCCGCTGAATTCAATTTTTGGCCTGGGAGCTGTTAATCAGTTTCGCCTATTACACTAGCTTATTTTGTCAAATGACTACCAGATATCATACTCTGAATCCAAATTTTTGAATTCCTATCACATCAATTTTTCGCATGGGATCTGCAAATCAATTTCGTCTATAGATGTTAAAGTGACATTTCAGAATTTTTTGTCATAAATTTTACTTTTATTTTTATCTGAAAGAGCATATTTCCTTATGATAATTCCGAAAATTTCAAGACAAAATATTGCGCCGTTTACGAGAAATTTATATGTTTGTGTTAAAATTGAACAAATTGTTGTGGACAACAGTTCGGATTTATATGCAATTTATCGATTATGTCTCAACATTAAATGCGTGTTTCTCGCTTATTGGCAACAACTGAAAAACTAATAGTATCTATACTCATTAGAATAACCAATCTTGGCATCAAGACATACTTTGAAAAATTGAAATTGGAATGAAATGTCCCTTTAATTGACTAACAGAAATTATACTCTGAGTCCAGATTTTTCAGTTCCTATTACATCAGTTATTAGACTATTAGCATGGGCCGGAGCTGCTAATCAGTTTCGTATATAGAACTAGCTTATTTTGTTAATTGACTACTAGAAGTCATACTCTGAATCCATATTTTTGAGTTCCTATCACGTAGCATCATCTGAAATTCAGTTTTTGGTCTGGAAGCTGTCAATCACTGTGACTCATAGAACTAGCTTTTTTGTTAATTGACTACCAGAAATTATACTCTGAATCAAGATTTTTTTTTATTTCCTACCACACCGCATTATCGGATTTCAAATTTTGGCCTGGGAACTGTTAATTAGTGTCGCCTAGGGAACTAGCTGATTTTGTTAATTGAATACGAGAAATCATACTCTGAATCAAGATTTTTGAAATCCTTCCACATAGCATCCTGTGAATTCAGTTTATGTCCTGGGAACTGTTAATAGGTGTCGCCTATAGAACTAGCTAATTTTGTTTATTGACTATCTTAAATCATACTATGAATCCAGAATTTTGAGTTCATATCACATAACATCCTGTTATTTCAGTTTTTGGCCGGTGAGCTGTTAATCAGTGACGCCTACGGAACTAGCTTATTTTGTTAAATGACTACCAGATATCATACTCTGAATTCAGATTTTTGAGTTAATATCACATGACATCCTCTAAATTAAATTTTTAGCCTGGGAGCTGTTAATCAGTGTCGCCTATACAACTAGCTTATTTTGTTAATTGACTACCAGAAATCATACTCTGAATCCTGACTTTTGAGTTCCTATCACATAGCATCCTCTGACTTCAATTTTTTTCCTGGGGGCTGTTAATAAGTGTCGCCTATAGAGATAGCTTATTTTGTTAATTCAATACCAGAAGTCATACTCTGAATCCAGATTTTTGAGTTCTTATTACACAGCATCATCTGAATTCAGTTTTTTTGGCCTGGGAGCTGTAAATCAGTGTCGCCTATAAAACTAGCGTAGTTTGTAAATTGACTACCCGAAATCATACTCGGAATCATGATTTTTGAGTTCCTATCAAATAACTTTTATCAATTTATCTGAATTCAGTTTTTAGCATTGGAGCTTTCATTCAGTTTTTCCTATGGAACTAGCTTATTTTGTCAATTGACTTCCAGAAATCATACTCTGAATCGAGAATTTTGAGTTCAAATCACATATCAACATCTGAATTAAGTTTTGGCATGGGAGTTGTAAATAAGTGCCGTCTATAGAACTAGCTTTTTTGTTAATTGACTACCAGAAATTATACTTTGAATCTTATCACATAGCATCCTCTGAATTCAGTTTTATTTGCCTTGGAGCTGTTAATCAGTGTCGCCTATTGAACTAGCTTATTATGTTTATTGACTACCAGAAATCATCCTCTGAATCCAGATTTTTGAGTTCCTATCACATAGGCTCCTCTGAATTTAGTTTTTGGCCTGGGAGCTGTTTATCAGTGTCGTCTATTGAACAAGTTCATTTTGTAATTGATTACCAGAAATCATAATCTGAATCCAGATTTTTGAGTTCCTGTCACATAGCATCCTCTGAATTCAGTTTTTGGCCTGGGAGTTGATAATCAGTGTCGTCTATTGATTAAGCTTATTTTGTTAATTGACAACCCGAAATCATACTCTGAATCCAGATTTTTGAGTTGCTATCATATAACATGCTCTGAATTTAGTTTTTGCCATTGGAACTTTTAATCAATATCGCCTATAGAAGTCGCTAATTTTGTTAATTGACTAATAAAAGTCATACTCTGAATCCAGATGTTTTAGTTCTTCATTGTATCCTCTGATATCAGTTTTTTTGGCCTGGGAACTGTTAATCAGTGTCGCCTATGGAACTAGCTTATTTTGTTAATTTACTTTAAGAAATCATACTTTGAATCCAGATTTTTGAGTTCATATCACATTACATTCTCTGAATTCAGTTTTTGGCCTGGGAGCAGTTAATCAGTATCGCCTATAGAACTAGGTTATTTCGTGAAATTATTTCCAGAAATCATACTCTGAATTCAGATTTTAGTTCCTCTCACATAACATCCTCTGAATTCACTGTTTGGTCTGAGAGCCGTTAATCAGTGTCGTCTACAGAATTAGCTTATATTGTTAATTGACTACCAGTAATCATTATCTGAATCAAGATTTTCAAGTTTCTATCACATAGCATCCTCTGAATTCAGTTTCTGGCCTGGGGGCTGTTAATCAGTGTCGCAAATAAAACTAGCGTACTTTGTTAATTGACTACCTGAAATCATACTCTAAATCCAGATTTTTGAGTTCCTATCACATGGCATTGTCTGAATTCAGTTTTTGGTCTTGGAGCTGTAAATCAGTTTGGCCTATGGAACTAGCTTATTCTGTTAATTGACTACCAGAAATCATACTCTGAATCCAATTTTTGAGTTCCTATAACAAAGCATCCTCTGAATTCAGTTTTTGGCCTGGGAGCTGTTGATCAGTGTCGCCTATAGAACTAGCTTATTTTGTTAACTGACTACCAGAAATCATTCTCTGAATCCACATTTTTGAGTGCCTATCACATAGCATCCTCCAAGTTCAGTTTTAGCCTGGGAACTGTTAATCAATGTCGCCTATAGAACTAGCTTATTTGTCAATTGACTACCAGAAATCTTACCCTGAATCCGGATTTATAAAATCTATCACATAGCAATTTCTGAATTCAGTTAATGACCTGGGAGCAGTCAATCAGTGTCGCCTAAAACCTAACTTTTTTGTAAATTGATTAGCTGAAATCATCCTCTGAATCCAGTGAGTTCGTATCACATAGCATCCTCTGAATTCAGTTTTTGGCCTTGGAGCTGTAAATTTATCAGTGTCGCCTATAGAACCAGCTTATTTTGTTAATTGACTACCAGAAATCATACTCTGAATCCATATTTTTGAGTTCCTATCACAAAGCATCCTCTGAATTCCGTTTTTAGCCTGAGAGCTGTTGATCAGTGTCGCCTATAGAACTAGCTTATTTTGTCAACTGACTACCAGAAATCATACTCTGAATCCATATTTTTGAGTTCCTATCACATAGCACCCTCTGAATTCCGTTTTTGGCCTGGGAGATATAAATCAGTGTCGCCGATAGAACTAGCATAATATTTTGTTAACTGACTACCTGAAATCATACTCTGTCTCCAGATTTTTGAGTGCCTATCACATAGCATCCTCTAAGTTCAGTTTAGCCTGGGAACTGACAATCAATGTCACCTATCGAACTAGATTATTTTGTAAATTGACTACCAGAAATCTTACTCTGAATCCAGATTTTTGAAATCTATCACATAGCATCTTCTGAATTCAGTTAATGACCTGGGAGCAGTTAATCAGTGTCGCCTAAAAACTAGCTTTCTTGTAAATTGGTTACCAGAAATCATCCTCTGAATTCAGTGAGTTCGTATCACATAGCATCCTCTGCATTCAGTTTTTGGCCTGGGAGCTGTTCATCAGTGTCGCCTATAGAACTAGCTTATTTTGTTAAATGACTACCAGACATCATACTCTGAACCCAGATTCTTACTCTGAACCCAGATTCTTGAGTTCCTATCACAAAGCATCTTCTGAATTCAGTTTTTGGCCTAACCAGTATCGCCTATATAGAACTAGCTTATTTTGTTAATTGACTACCAGATATCATACTCTGAATCCAGATATTTGAGTTCCTATCACATAGCATCCTCTGAATTTAGTTTTGAGCCTGGGAGCTGTTAATCAGTGTCGCCCATTGAACTAGCTTATCTTGTTAATTGACTACCAGAAATCATACTTCGATTCCAGATTTTTGAGTTCCTATCACATAGCATCCTCTGATTTCAGTTTTCGGCCTTGGAAGTTGGAAGTTTTAATCCGTGTCGCCTATTGAACTATATCATTTTGTTTATTGACTACCAGAAATCATACTCGGATTCCAGATTTTTGATTTCCTATCACATAGCATTCTCCGAATTCATTTTTTTGACTTCCTATCACATAGCATTCTCCGAATTCATTTTTTTGGCCTGGGAGCTGTTAATTAATGTCGCCTATAGAATTAGATTATTTTGTTTATTGACTACAAGAAATCACACATTGAATCTAGATGTTTGAGTTCCCATGACATAGAATTCACCGAATTCAGTTTTTGGCATGGAAGCTGTTACATTGTAATCAGTGCCGCCTATAGAACAAGCTTATTTTGTTAATTGACTGCCAGAAATTATACTCTGAATCCAGATTTTTGAGTTCCTATCATATATCACCCTCTGAATTCAGTTTTTGGCCTGGGAGCTATCAATCAGTGTCGCCTATAGAACTTCCGAGGGTTGATTTGTGAGTAAGGAGCCTCTCATAGAGGGATTAAGCAAGAATGTCCATTTTAAGTCCCTGTATTCTCTGGCTATATAAGGGTGTGCAGCCGAAAACTGGTGTCATTTGGTCAGTTTATGTTGAAGAGGTAGCACTCTAAAATAAACCGGGCAAGTGGCTTTTGCAAAATGGACAATGTTGCTGAAAGAGTAGTGGTTCAATATATATATAAAAAGAGTCTAACTTCGAAGGGAATCCATGCAGATATGGTTTCAACACTAGAGGATAATGTCCCTTCTAATGCTACAGTAAAGAGATGGGTAGGGGAGTTCCAGCGTTGTAGGCAGATTCTTGAGGACGACGTCCGTCCCTGAAGGCCTGTCACCGTTGCAACACCAGAAATGGTCAATAAAGTCTATGATATTGTTATGACTGACAGGCGGGTTACAGAGAGATATATAGCCAGTAAAACTGGTATTTCACAGAAAAGAATTCATTACATTCTCACGGAAAATCTTAAGATGAAAAAGCTCTCTAACCGTTGGGTATCAAGGCTTAATTCTGACAATTGACCAGAAGCACGCTAGGCGCACTTTGCCACGTGCTAATCTGAGTCTTTTAGAAGCAGACCCAGATGACTTTCTGCAGAGGTTTGTGACTATATGGATGAAACATTTGGTCAATCACTTCACCCCAGAGTCAAAACAACAGTCCAAACAATGGAAACACCCTGACTCACCCCCACCCAAAAAAGCAAAGGCTGTCCCATCAGCAGGAAAGGTTATGTCTTCGGTTTTCTGGGATACTGATGGCATCTTGTTGGTAGATTATCTACAAAAGGGCCAAACAGTTAATGGACAGTATTATGCATCAATTTTAAGGCAACTGAGAGAAACTATCGAGCTCAAACACCGTGGAAAACTCAGCAAAGGTGAACTGTTCCACAAGGACAATGGCCCTGTTCACAAATCTGCCAATGTCATGGCTGTCAATGACTGTGGATTTGAACTAGTAGAACACCCGCCTTGTTCACCTGATCTTGCTGTGCACACCAGACTTTCACCTGTTTCCACAGTTGAAAAGAGCAATTGCTGCATGGTACCCACTTTCACTCAAATGATGACTTCATATATGCAGTGGAGGCCTTTTTGAACCATCAGGAGAAAGGGTTCTACAAAAGTGGCATTGTGGCCTTGAGACATCGCTGGTAAAAGTGTATAGACAAGGAAGGGGATTATGCTGAAAAATGAAATCGTTTGACAGTTACAATTACATGTAAAACCTTTAGATATGTGAGGCTCACTACTTATCAATCAACCCTCGTAGCTTATTTTGTAAATTGACTACCAGATATCATACTCTGAATCCAGGTTTTTTAGTTTCTATCACGTAGCATCCTCTGAATTAAGTTTTTGGTCTGGAAGCTGTTACAAGTAATCAGTTTGGCATATATATCTAGCTTATTTTGTTAATTGAATACCAGAAATCATACTCTGAATGTTGAGTTTTTGTTCGCATCACATAGCATCCTATGAATTCAGTTTTGGCCTGGGAGCTTTTAATCAGTGTCGCCTTATAACTTGTTTATTTTGTAAATTGACTACAAGAAATCATACTCTGAATCCAGATTTTTGAGTTCCTATCACATAGCATCCTCTGAATTCAGTTTTTGGTCTGGGAGATATTAATCAGTGTCGCCTATAGAACTAGCTTATTTTGTTAATTGACTACCAGAAATCATACTCTGAATCCAGATTTTTGAGTTCCTATCTCATAGCATCCTCTGAATTCAGTTTTTGGCATGGGAGTTCTTAATCAGTGTCGCTTATATAGCTAGCGTTTTTGTTAATTGACTACCAGAAATCATACTCAGAATCCAGATTTTTGAGTTCCTATTTCACAGCATCCTCTGAGTTTAGTTTTTGACCTGGGAGCTATTATATCAGTGTCGCCTATACATGTTACAACAAATTGTGGACAGACGGACGGACGACGGAGAAAAAGCGACCACAATAGCTCACCTTGAGCACTTCGTTCACATGTGAGTTAAAAAGGGACACCAAAGGTATCAGGCTTTCTTTCGGCCCCGGAACAGTAATTTACAGCAAGTATAACAATGTCAATATGAAATAAAAAATATATTGGCTAAGACAATATTGTCTTGCTCTTGTTTATATCAGAATTTATCTAAAATGTAGACTGCATGTAAATGGACAGGTGGAAGACTGAAATGTTTTGGCATCCCTGAGAAGCAGCAGATAAGAGCGAGGTGTAAAAGACATTTTAAAACAGTCGTCTTATTCCTTGAACCTTGTTGCATGTACTCATGTCAAGAGTCTCGATCAGCCGATTCCAAAATATACCCACAATGTAGAGCTTGGTTAACATACATCATAGTTTGCGATTGAGCTTGAAGCAAATCCCTCACCCCTTTTATCTGTTGCCCTACCAGGGTATCCACGGTCAGGGGAAAAGTCAGGGAAAAAATATTCTTTTAAGGTCAGGGAATTGTCGAAGAATTTTGGAATTGGTCAGGGAATTTTACAGTTTAAGCAAAAGTCAGGGAAAAGTCAGGGAATTTTGAAATAATTGGTGTATGAATGATTAAAAGATAAAAAAGAAAATAATAAAACTAAGGCAGTTTCTTCATGATTGGCTATAACGATAATATTGACAATAACAATACCATTAATAATAATGTGATAAATAGTATTCATTATCCCAAATCATTCTTTGAGAAGAAACTGAAGGGTCTAGCACGGAAGAGGAGGCCAACATTTTCATGAATTAACGTGCAAAATACGGTAAACATAAGTCAGGGAAATTGGATTTTAGTCAGGGAAAAGTCAGGGAATTTTGCTTTGCTAAAAATGTGGACACCCTGCCTGCATCCCTCTTGTTGCGTCATCTGACCATGACGCCTACAAGTGCAGGTGGTACACATGTTGGGGAATCACGTGACACAACAATAATTTCAGAAAATCGTCAATTACTGTTAGTACGTGACCAATTTGAATTCGATTTGGAGCAGAGGATGCAGAAATACGTCAGAGATTAGATGCATGTGGTACATAATTTGGTAATCATCTGGTAAAAAAGTTATTGAATACCATCCAAAATCTACCAGTTCGTTAATTTTTTTATTTTAAATCGGTAATATAGCAAAATTATTCATTTTTTTCGAAAACGTGACGTGATTCTCCACCGCGGAACAGCCGGAGTTATCCACGTGTATCCATGTATGTGTGATTGTAGTATTAAAATGTCCCTCTATGCTCGAAGTACATAAAGTATGGATCCATCTTCCAAACTAGGCTCGATTTTAACGTTTCCCATAGAAAAAAGCTTGGAAACATTTGGGCCATGAGAAGAAAATGCAGACCAAAATCTACGTGAAAAATCTTCCCTTTCCCATACTAGACCTGATTTTGACGGCCTACAACAAGATAAAAACATTGGAAAACATTGTGGAAAAAGAAGACATTGCTTGTATCTCTTCATTTTCCACAATGTTTATACCAAGAAACTAATGAAATCATATTTGCTTGAAGTTGTTGTCTGTCACATCTTTCAAATTTGACAATTCTAAAATTTTGCACTCTGAAAATGGGATAAAATTGATTGAGAGGGGTTATCATGGTTGCTGGAGCACATAACCAGGGTTAAAATTAAACAACTCTTATTTTGGAAGCCAGATCATTTATTATAATTTGATCACTGATGATAATTCAATTAATCAATTAACAAAACAAAAATTTAGTAAACTGAAAATTGCCAACAAAAAATAACACTGTTTTTCTAGTCAATACTACAGCTTGTTGGAATGGTAAACTAAACATGCTTTCCTTTATTACACATAGTATCAGTTTTGCATAAAATATTTGGAACATAATCTGTTATAAGTTTTAGACATTTTAGACCATAATGGACCCAGACATTTTTACACGATTGTAGTCTCATCAGGATCTATGTTACTTTTCGAGACTTTCTAACCGTAATGAAGAAACTGTTACCAAATGACAAAACAAACTTGGATTGATCCAAATTCAAAGATGTTCCACAATGTTTTCCAAAGCCAATATCTTGAGAGGAGTCGGAGTCACTGTGCTGTGATGGGTTAAAGAATTGTATATCCTTATTAGATGGTATGTAAGCACAGGTTGTTAAAAATGTGGATGTTATTGGTCTATATTAATTTTTTGTCATATTCTATTCAAAGATTTCTAAGTCCTGCTTCTTTACTGGGGAAGAATGATGAAAGAGATCAATTATGCATGAACACATGTATTCATTTCAGCAAAAAAAATAATCTTAATAAAGGGTTCTTTGTAAATCATCCATCTAGATCCACCTGTTTTAGGTGAAGCCTGATCAACATCCATGTAATGATGCTTCTCTGTAACAGTTGGTACATATAAAGAAGCTATAAGAGAGCAGCATCTAGGTCTTGGTCAGACTACTCTTATATACAGTCTTATCTGGATCCAGGTTGGTTTCAAATGATATTAGGGCCCCCTTTTCATAACCTGAGTCCAATACTTTCAACCAAAACTGATATAGCAAGTTATAGAACACTATGGTGGCACCTACGGCACGCGAAAATGGTCTAAAGAAACGATAGCACATACCTACAATCAAAATAGCAGTATACCAGTAAGTTTTCAGCAGGTGGTACAGCTCAACTAAATAGAATCTTGTCACATAAAAGGTCAAACCAAAAGGTGAAGGTCATGAGGTCAAAGGTCATGGTCTAGTTAAAATGTATTGGTTGGTATCTCTATATTTTGTCTAAAACATTTCCATTATATTTTCAAGACAACTAGATTAATCTTAGCCTGTCTAATGGTTCCAGTTGATAATGCGACACAAGCTGTAATTTGACACCCTTTCCCAAACAAGACCTGGATTTAACGTCCCTATTAAAAAAGGCTTGGAAAAACATTGAAACAAAAGAAGAAACTGCTGATAGCCAGCAGTTTCTTCTTTTGTCTCAATATTTTCCATGCCATATTTTACATATTTTACACAATTCTATCTATAAAAACTTCCATTTTGTCATTCGTGATAGTTTTTGAAATGGATCACGCTAAAATTTTGCCGTTTGGAAAAGGGTTTAACACAAGTGGCACATTTGATATCAACTTATTTACAAGACTAGTGCATAGACTTGAATAAAAAGATATATAAATTGATATATACATACATTGATACATGTAGTTAATGCTTTGCATTTTGATTAAGTAAAATATATTATGATTAAACTAAAATAATAATTATTGCATATCTATAAATACAGCAAAATCCAGTCATGTTGATGACAAAATATAGCCATGGAAGGACTCATGTGACACAACTTTTTTCGATAATTTTCAAAACTTTTGCTAAAACATTGGCCGATTTGAAAAAAAGGTTTCAAACAAAGTAGGATGAAAAACACCAGAGATTTCCTGTATGTATTGGACGTTTTTATAACCATACTTCATGAAAAAAAATCAAAAGTAAACAAAATAAAATATACCCTGCTCATCAAAAACATTTGAGACAGGATCTGGAAAAACGTCCCTTAAGGCTTTTGAGCCCAACATAGATCCAGATCAGCCTGTGCATACGCACAGACTGATCAGGATCCATGTTGTTCTCTAATAGTTTCTTTGTGACCTGTAGTAACTTAAATATAGCAGTATGAAGGCACATTGGACTGCATTTGACAACATACCAATTTTGGAACTCAATTTTTAAAATTGCTTTCAGGGACGTTTTTCCAGATCCTGGCTCATTTATATTACCCGTTGTTTTAAAAAGCTCCACCACATGCATTTCCACTGTCTCTCCTCTAACTTTTTTTTTTCCAAATCAGTCACTTATCAACAAATAATTGAAAAATATTGAAAATGCTGTGTCATATGATTCAATATGATGATCTCTGCTTTAGCAAAATTTCTTTGTTCTAATTCTTTTTTTTACATAACAACACAACACTGAATATTATCACAACTAGGCCACATAAAATATGTCCAAAACAACTCTTGACACCTTTAAATCATTCCCAAATAAGGCCTGGTATTGATGTCCCTAAAAGAAAAGGCTTGGAAAGAAGAAAATGCTGATAATCAGCATTTTCCTTTTTCGATTCAACATTTTCTGTGCTATTTTGTATAGAAAATCTATCTTTATGAATGTTCATTTTATTGTCTGCAAAAGCTTTCAAATTACAGCTCCCTAAAATCATGTCGTTTGAAGAACGATTGATAAAGGGAAAAAATTGTCAGAGTATAAAAAGTATCCATCTTTGTCTGACTTTTACAATATCGCATAACAAGTCAACACAAAGATGCATGACTGTATTTCCCAATTATTTTGTCCTGTGTAACTTCCTTGAAATGTGACTTAAGATAATCCACCCCTAATAAGATTTATGTGGTGTCCGAATTTTGCTTGCGCATTCTTTACATAATCTGCACCTATTTGTGTGACCTTGTACACATTTGGTGGAGGAACGTTTCGCCGTCAAATATTTATAACATTGTCTAAACAATTCCAATGTGGCATTAGAGGTGGACAACATCAAGTTTTATTTCCTAGCACATTTCATTCAAAAATCTATTTATAACATTGTCTAAACAATTCCAATGTGGCATTAGAGGTCACCGTGGACAACATAAAGTTTTATTTCCTAGCACATTTCATTCAAAAATCTAACTTTTCTTTTTGTATTCAATGAATGGGACCCGTCACACAAAAAAGGACTATCTGGGAAATTCATGAACAACAGTAATATTCAAGACTGAAGTAAAATTAGGTAAAACAAGAGGCCAAAAAGGGCCTGTATTGCCCCACTGGCTTTATAGTGAAAGAATGGTCTCATGATTTCTCAATCTAATTTAAACCAGATCTCAACCATTCATTTAAGATCTGGTAAGCATCAGAACAAGGTCATGTTTGATGACCCTGAAAATTCCAATAAAGGCATAACCAAAATACTCTTTTGTAATATAGGTCTAACCAATCAAATTAATATGTAACTGGTTTTCCATAACAAACACAAGCTAACATGTGGTTCTGCACTAAAATGAGATAAAATCATAAGGTCATTTCGGTTTTAATCACTTTCAGAATCTTGCAAGCGTTCCTTTGATTAGTCAGAGATAACTAGAACTGTCGCAAAGCGGACAAATACCCCCCACTAGCACGTTGTCACTGAAAAAGTGCTAAAGTTCAAAGTGGCATAACTCTGAAACTTCTGCCTGGATCAAGATGAAAATTGCAGGTGCACAACTTCATATGATAGGAAACAAGCTGCTAAAATTTCAGCAAAATCGGTCAAAAACTGAGGAGAAGAGGACACAAAATTATATCCACGGACGGACGGACAGATGGACGGACAGACAACCTGAATCCAGTATACCCCCCCCATAACTTTGTTGTGGGGGGTATAAAAATCACTGTAGATGACCCCTAAATGGTGCCTGTCAGATATTACTTCAAAGTTAACACTGGATTTTAATCAGATTGATGATTACTATAAGTCTGATAAGACCCATTGAAAAATATAATGACATGACAATTGCTCACCGACCTTTGGCTAGTGGAACTAACAAATTTTACCCTGCATTGTAGACCTCTAAAATTGAGCAAAAATTATTTCAAGTGGCAGTCAATCCTAAAATGGAAATAACATAAAGAGCATTATTCCTCAATTAACCCTTTCCCAAACAAGACCTTGTTTTGACGTCCCTAATAGAAAAGGCTTGGGAAAACATTGACACAAAAGAAGAAACTGCTGATAACCAGCAGTTTCTCCTTTTGTCTCAATATTTTCTATGCCATATTTTACACAAATCATATCTTCGATAACCTCCATTATGTCATTTCTGACAGTTTTTTGAAGTGGATCACCCTAAAATTTTGCCGTTTGGGAAAGGGTTAAATGTCACAACATTCTCATGAGTTTTTCTTTGACAAAGATTCCAAGAAGTTTATCAAATATTGAAGCAAAATGTAACATAGCTTGAAAAGATGCATAAAATCTTCTTTTCCCATGATTCAGTAAGTTTTCTAACCAAAAATGTTCTTTAAGATTTCAATTATGCTACAAATATTGAGCAAGTAGTAAAATATAATAATGCAAAATACTACTGTAAGCAAAATATGCTTATTTAGCTATATGAATAAATGTAACTGAGCAAAGTATAAAGATTAATCAGCACTTACTTATGATGGCAAAACTCAAAATTAATAAGATTATTCCATAATAAATCAACCAACTGATTTAAGCATTTCAACCCATCATTAGATGCCAAAAACTTTGTTCCACCGATGAGATACCCTTATCAATACGAGGGATGTTCAAAAATTATCCGGATTGTTTCTATAGAATTTAAATGGGACATCAAATAACAACGATACTTCACTCATCGGAAGTTAGATTTTGTATGCACACTTCTGTGAAATTATTTGAAAATCCAATCACGGGTATGGATTTTACAAACAATCAAATTCACATAGGTACTAGGGACCGGCGCACGTCACTAATCACAAGGCGACGTCAACGACGTCGTCGGAAAGTATAAAGATCATGTTGCGTATTCTTTTTCAAAGTAATTGGCGTTATGTTCAATAAAGCGCAATTTACGGCGCAACAATTGGTTGTAAATATCACTACACCGCTCAGACCTGTATTGTCTGGTAATCAAATTTGTTTAATTTTGCTGTTCTTGTAAGGACGAAAATATTTTACCCATCAGTTGCGCTTTTATCGTTGGGAATATGGCGAAGACAAATGTTGCTAAATCTAGAAAATATGGTGGATAGGATACGGTTTTGAGTCAAAGTATAGCTAACAACAGATCGGTAAGACCTGCCATATGGGGTGATATGCATTGGACCTATCCGTGTGCAGTAGATAATTCATAAGTTGGAATCGTCTAACTTTGCCGTTTGGTAAATGGATATTACGGAACTTTGGGACAGTTTTATTAAAGTATTAAATTGCTACTAGTTTTGGAATTAAAAACATTAAAACGAAATTAGCTTCGTAATTTTCAATTCATTTATAAGAATCAAATGACTACACTAATACAAAATTCGTCTGACAATGTCCGTACCGTCATCCTCTGATTTCTACATAGCGCATCTGCAATGATCGTAAGTGACGTCGTCCTTATTTCCTTTTCCGGTCTTGTTCATCTCTAGATTTAATGTTTTCCGCTGCGTTCTTAAAACGTCTGTACCAATTAAACAGTAGGGTCCGTGAGACTGAATCTTTTCCCTTTGCCTTGGTGATCTTTTTGTATGAGTTTGTCTGTGTTTCTTCGAGGTATTTACAGAATTTTATGACAGACCGAATTTCCAAACAATCAATTGACGCCACATTTAACAGTCAAAATGCCGACCCCATCGCTATTCAAAAGTGCATGTCTCGTGCATTTATTCACCGAATGGTGTAAAACTTGGACATGATGTAAAACGCACCAAATTACGTATTCTGTGAAAATTCCGCGTTGTTCGCAATTACAGTGGAAAAATTATGAACAGCAAAAGGGATTCTAAAAGAATCTTATTTTGGGCAGCGCCGGGTACACGTTACCATGGTAATTCATAACGTAATTGTAAGCGCGTTTCTTTAGAAAAATAATTCAAACAGGTATAGACAGGTGTGTATTGAATTCCGATATAAAATGATATAAAATTCAGTAATATTCCTTGGCAAATATCTTTTTAACTAACACAGTCCGGATAATTTTTGAACAACCCTCGTAACAGTAGCTATGGATGATGCCCAAAGATGTACAAAATGTTTTGTAGTTAAAGATGGGTTGAAATCCTTAAAAATATATTTTATTGAAAAGACATCAACATACATCATTATGTGGTATTGAGTTGAATCCTTTTCCAAACATCAAAGATATGAATCGTCCCAATTTGAAAAATACAGCAGGCAACAAAACTGTTGTTGACAAAGACAAGACTTGCTCACAATATAGCACAGTAAACATAGAGGCAAAAAGATAAAATGCTGGTTTTAAGCATTCTCTTCTTTTGCATATATGTTTTTTATAAGTTCTTTCAATTAGGGATATTAGTTATTGACTCACGACTTGTTTGAGAAAGTGTTCAACTCATTAATCACAATTCAGCTATAGCAGGACCTTATTTGTATAATGCACTATTTCATTATCTATCTCTAACATACAAACAGAAAAAAATAAACTTAACTAAAATAAACATCTGTACAAATAAATGGTAACAAAATAGATATATGGCAAAAATAAATCCTTAAGACAATTTCTGAGTTGGAAGTAAGACTTTTATCCCTTTCCCAAAGGAAAACAATTTAGATTGCCCAAATTCCATACAATGGAAACAAATACCAAGAGAGCCAGTCTCAACATGTGCCTCTTTTTTCATAAAATTCCCTTTTTCCTGTGACACAGTATAGTATCGAAAAAAGCTCACCATATTCGCCTGGCGAGGAGACTAGGAACATTTTGGGAAGATCTCATTAAAATCTGTTCCAGCATAAATGTAAGAAGAATTGTGATCTATTAATGAGGTAGACATATAGTCAGTGTAAATGCGTTTGAGTTTATTGGGGTTTTACGCCGTTTTCAACTACCAGGGTCATATCGCGGCGGCTGGAGCATCTACCCATGGATTCCTGTCGTTTCTCAAACCAGTACAACCACAACATCCTTACCGAGCCCCCAGCTGCTCGCCCACTTAGGTTAACGATTTCAAACCCATTGGTGGGTGACAATTTTGTCAGAAAGGGTATTAGCCGCGCCCAGGTATCGAACCAGGCACCTCTCGAATGAGGGTCAGATGCGCTACCAACTGCACTAAGGCCGCGGCCTCGGTGTAAATGCAATACCTTGTATGTTCATCTTCACGATTTTCAAAGTTAAACCTTGTGTGCCCAGTTAAGATAATTCTTGCCAATTTTGAGATATTTTTACTGATCAGTATTAATGACACATTATTTGTGAACAATATGTCCAAATTTCAAATAAATTCTTTGAGTCTTGGAAAAGTCATGGGCAGATCTAGAGGGGGGTTGGGAGTCCGGACCTCCCCCTGGCATTGGCCGTAAATTAAATTTTGACCATAAAAATTTACATATTTACTACATTTTAAGCCATAATTTGGGCTTGGACCCCCCCCCCCACCCCCCTGGAAAAAATCTAGGGCTTGGACCCCCCTGGAAAAAAATTCTGGATCTGCCCATGAAAGTTATAACACTTTTTTTCCATCCTCTTTAAAATATATCAAAAACCAAATACGAGGTTTTGCATTTACAACAACAATATGGACATATGTTGTATAAAAATTTTCACGGACATCAAAATTACCAAGTTGTTTTCTAAATTGTTTAATATCAAACAACTGCTATTTTTATATTTATGCAACATTTGCAAAAATTAAAATTATTTTAGTGACTTTGGTCAAAGGGAAGTAACTCATGACTGTCAAAAATTCCAAATGTCCTTGCTTTTCAACAAACCCCCCATAACTGCAGCTTAAAACAAGCAGCAGTTTTCAGGTTTTTGTTGAAAAGCGACAATGTGTTGAAATTAAAAAGATTTAAGGTCCCGGAACTGTAATGGCTGTAACTTTATTATGATTTAGCTGCACTACAAATATGCCTGATAGTGTTTGAAATCATGTATCAATTATATGTATGGCAAAACCCAAATTGATATGTTATGATGTGAATGGTAAATAATCAGTAAAAGTTTCTGACTTGAAAATAATGCATATAATCTCCCCTTATTATATGAATTTTAGTGGATTATCTGCCCTTGACCAACGAAAAAATTGGATTTCACAAAATGTATATGGTAAACAAACTATTCTATTGTATTTTATGAAGCGAAATGATAATTGGCAACTTTCTACCATTTAAATAATTTGAAAAGTTGCTTAATTTTGAAAATATTGACGAAAAAGATATTTTCTCATTGTCTTTAATGCAAACTTTAAAGCCAGTTATCTCCCCTTGGATCTACAAATTTTGAAAAGTAAGATGGTAAAATATTTTTATTTACTAATGCCTACAACATATCCAAATTTCAAAGAAATCTATACACTAGAAGTTTGTGTACCAAATATTGCCATTACAGTTCCGGAACCTTAAAGTAAAAGAAGAAAATGATATTCATAATCAACATTTTTCCGTTGCTCTAAATGTATGGGAAAGGGTAAAGATTCACTCATCAGATCATTCATTAAAACCCATCAGCAACATTTTTAACCGTGTCCCAATTGACTTCCACCGCAGGACATCCACACATGGCCTTCAGAAGGCTATATATCGTGGCTTTATGGGCCTTATTCTTCTTCCATTTACACAAACAATCATAGATCTGCATGGCAGAATAATACCTATAGTCCATTTTAGCCTGGTCTATGTCACATTGTGGTAGACCTAGCTCTACTATCAAAAACTCCCAGTTAAAATCAAGGCATTTAGATATCATACTCAGATCTTTTAGAGAAACTATCCTTTGTTTAGTCTCAAATGGTAGGTTTTCTATCCAATCATGTTGTGAAGTCTTGCATATCAGGATGTCAACATGCCTAGTTTTAACATTCATAATGAAAACAAAAAGGAAAATATTTAAGGAAAAGAAGAAAATGCTGATTATAATCAGCATTTTCTTCTTTTCCTTAAATACTTTCCATGCTTATAATGCACATTTTCCTCAAAATCCATTTCCTTTATATCAATTTTTCCATCTAAATGAGCAATCTAACACTTTTTTTTTTGGAAAAGGTAAACATTCTATTGATCGTTTCCTCAAAACCCATCAGCCACATTTTAAAGGTGTCCCTATTGATTAATTCTTCTAATAATTTCATCAAAACCCATCAGCCACATTTTTAACCGTGTCCCAATTGACTTCCACCGCAGGACACCCACACATGGCCTTCAGAAGGCTATATATCGTGGCTTTATGGGCCTTATTCTTCTTCCATTTACACAAACAATCATATATCTGCATGGCAGAATAATACCTATAGTCCATTTTAGCCTGGTCTATATCACATTGTGGTAGACCTAGCTCTACTATCAAAAACTCCCAGTTAAATCCCAGGCATTTAGATATCATACTCAGATCTTTAAGAGAAACTATCCTTTGTTTAGTCTCAAAGGGTAGATTGTCTATCCATGCCTTTTGGGTAGTCTGGCATATCAGGATGTCAGCATGCTTAGTTTTAACATCCCTAATGAAAACAAAAAGGAAAGTATTTAAGGAAAAGAAGAAAATGCTGATTATAATCAGCATTTTCTTCTTTTCCTTAAATACTTTCCATGCTTATAATGCACATTTTCCTCAAAATCCATTTTCTTTATATCAATTTTTCCATCTAAATGAGCAGTCTAAATCATTTTAGCTTGGGAAAGAGTAAATATGCTATTGATTAGATAATTTCATCAAAATCCATCAGCCACATTTTTAACCGTGTCCCAATTGACTTCCACAGCAGGACATCCACACATGGCCTTCAGAAGGCTATATATCGTGGCTTTATGGGCCTTATTCTTCTTCCATTTACACAAACAATCATAGATCTGCATGGCAGAATAATATCTATAGTCCATTTTAGCCTGGTCTATATCACATTGTGGAAGACCTAGCTCTACTATCAAAAACTCCCAGTTAAAACCCAGGCATTTAGATATCTTACTCAGATCTTTTAGAGAAACTATCCTTTGTTTAGTAACAGGCATTTAGATATCATACTCAGATCTTTTAGAGAAACTATCCTTTGTTTAGTCTCAAAGGGTAGATTGTCTATCCATGCTTGCAGAGTAAGTCTGTAATATCAGGATGTCAACATGTCTTGTTTTGACACCTCTTAAAAAAACAGCATAAAAATATTTCAGAAAAAGCAGAAAATGCTGATTATAATCAGCATTTTCTTCTTTTCATTAAATACTTTCCATGATTATAATGCACATTTTCCTAAAAATCCATTTCCTTTATATCAATTTTTCCATCTAAATGAGCAATCTAACACTTTTTTGTTTGGGAAAGAGTAAAAATGCTATTGATTAGATAATTTCATCAAAACCCATCAGCCACATTTTTAACCGTGTCCCTATTGATTAATTCTTCTAATCATTTCATCAAAACCCGTCAGCCACATTTTTAACCGTGTCCCAATTGACTTCCACCGCAGGACATCCACACATGGCCTTCAGAAGGCTATATATCGTGGCTTTATGGGCCTTATTCTTCTTCCATTTACACAAACAATCATAGATCTGCATGGCAGAATAATATCTATAGTCCATTTTTGCCTGGTCTATATCACATTGTGGAAGACCTAGCTCTACTGTAACTATCATAAACTCCAAGTTAATCCTTTCCAAAACAACCAAATATCAGGGCATTTCAATATTAAATCTTCTACAGAGGACAAAATGGATGTTCAAAAAGATAAGATTTGTGTACAATGGAGCACAGAAAATATTTAGACAAAAGGAGAAAATGCTGGTTATCAGCATTTTCTTCTTTTGTCTCAATGTTTTCCCAAGCCCATTTCTATTGGGGACGTCAAAACCAAGTATTCTTGGGGAAATGGTTTAAAGGGTAATATTATAGGCGTCTGATTTTTGTTTTTTACAAAACAACATCATCCAATGAATAATTTTAGTAAAAACATTTTTCAAATTATGAATGAAAAAAGAAATTATTCAAGATTTTATTTTTCCGTATTAAAATTTGTGCGAAAAATTATCTCCCTTGTAAAATCCTTCCTCTCCCTTGTAAATTACTTCCCTTTGGTAATATATTATATTCATATGACCGGGGCACTTGATCGGTCACGTGACTAGTGACGTAATTTTCGAAGTAGAAAATGGCACTGAATTTCAGCGATATAAGTTTGGTTTATTGGGGATTAACGCCGTTTTCAATTACTATCTAGGAATGAAGTGATCGTACTAGAGTAAATGGTGGACAAACACGAAATGGTTGAAATTATATAATATATATATATACATTTTTTTTTAAAATGAAGGAACGAATGTGTTGTTATGCAACCTAGCACAGAAAATATTGAAAAGGAAATCGGAAAAATGAACATGCTCACCATTTTGATACGATTTCCTCACTAATTAGCGAAAACCATGATATCCGATCACTCGATTGTCGATAAAGGACGCATATCATTGTGGGACAGACATTTTTTTTATTTCTTTCAACCTTCGCTGTCCAGTGATGGGTTAATAACATGACACGATGTCGGCGAAAATCCAGTTGATCGTATGACATTGACCAATTTTACATCAGTCAATTACACATTATCAATTATTATTCCATAATCAAGAGAATCAATTCCATTGTTCGTTACTTAGTGTGAAAAACAGATTAGTCAACCGGTCATAAAAAAGAATTTGATGACTTCTTAAAAAATTAGTATTTGATTTTCGGTGACGTTTTCATTTGAATAGACAATTAATCAGGATTTTATTCTTTCAACGATATTGCTTTAACCCATTCCCTCACAATGATCCCACCCCCTTCAAAAAAAGGTTGTGGAAAACATCGTGAGAAATGAAGAAATTGCTTGTCTTGCATTTCCCACAATGTTTCCTACCTCCAACACACACAAAATAAGATAATAATAACAATAATTCTTTTGAAATTGTTGTCTGCAACACCTTTGATTGCAGACGAGACCAGAGTTTTTTGTCGTTTGGATATGAATTAATCCTTTCCAAAACTACAATGTTTTAGAGGTTTCCAATTCCGAAGCTACAGAAGATCAATTTGATATTGATAAAGAAAGAATTTATTTGCAATATAGCGAGGAGATTCGGATTGTCGAATTAAAAAGGGAAAACCATGATCGTTTTTTTCTTGGTTTTCACCAGATCATATATATTAGAAAAGGGCAATAGAATTTGAAAACTGCTTCCAATAATTGTTGTACTGAGTAAAGGGAGCGAATAAACATGTGTTTTATGAGATCTTTGACACCCGCGTGTTTATTGACCTGAATCTTACACCCGTTTGAGTAATCAGCTCATTATGTAATAAAGTGTTTATTTCCAATTAATGTATGTAAAGACTATTAATGCTATTTTCGATTCAAATCATTTTTCAAAAATGATTCTCTTTTTTTTGGATGACATAAGAAAAGCAAAAAAAAAAAAAAAAAAAAAAAAAAAAAAAAAGAAGAAAAATTGCTCATTCTTAATTTAATCGCCTGCTACTCGCCTTGATACAATATTACATTATATCAAATCTGTTCGATAAATGCCCAAAACGATCTTTATACGCTTTCAACTCTTTCCCAAATAGAAATCTAGCTGAAAATTAGAGTTCAATTTTGACAGCCGCTGCAGATAACAAAGGGATGCTGATATAAGAGGGATTCTCTAATGTCGCGGAAAATATTGAGACGAAAGGTGATCACGTCGATTATCATCATATTCATCTTTTGTCTCAATGTTTTTACCAAGATTTTTCTGTTTTGAGTGTCAACATCAGGTTTTGTTAAATGAAAAATTTAGGGGAAAACCAACACACAAAGATTGTATTTCTCTTCCACTTCATATAAATACTGGCTTCGGCAAACATCGTGGTAAAAGAAGAAATTGATTTAGACCGGCAATTTCTTCCTTTCATACAATGTTTTCTACCCAAAGAGACAAAAAGTAAATTCCATAATTCACTTGCTATTTTAAATAATGGCTTCGGCAAACATCGTGGTAAAAGAAGAAATTGATTTAGACAGGCAATTTCTTCCTTTCATACAATGTTTTCTACCCAAAGAGACAAAAAGTAAATTCCATTCACTTGCTATTTTCGTCTGCAACATCTTTGAATTTAGAACAGTCTTAATTCTTAGCGTTTGCCTTGGTAATGGGTAAGATGAAAGCCTGTGAATTGAAACAATCCCTGTTTCGAACGGCAGAGAATATCGCATTTTAGGAGCAGCACTCATGAACACGCAATTTTGATAATTATGTTTAAGCACGGCGTTTGGATAATAATTTGTTTGTCATCAAAACTTGCATAATCTTTGGTTCAATCTCAGAATCCACTTTCGTTTTCAAATTGATTTCCTCGGAAAAGCAAATATATACTACATGTATAAAGTTTTATGGGTTACTAAGTTAATATTGCAATCGAAAGCTTCACACAACATGATTTTGAAGCGATATTCCCATAAACATCTAGATCTATATCAGATCACTCGATTATCGATAAATGACGCAGTTGTCAAAGTAGACAGGTTCGACTATTTCGTATCCAAGGATACAGAATCCAAGGGAAGTAATTGATGCGGCAAATTTTGTGTATTGATAAAAATCGATAATTTGGCTGCTGGTTTGCAATGGGTTAATGCTTTCCTTAACGTAATGACTTTGCTTGTAATGTTTTTTAAACCATTTCTGAGCGATTTATAAGGATGAACCGCGAAATCGTAAATTTTTTAAGGTTAGCCTTTAAACCCTTGAGGAATTTCAATATCATACTCAATATCATACTCAGATCTTTAAGAGAAACTATCCTTTGTTTAGTCAACATTCATAGCACATATTCTTCTTTCCTCACTTCCTCAATATTCATTTTGCAACCTAAATGAGCAGTCTAAAATGTCTTTGTATGGGAAAGGGTATAAATACTATTGATCATTTCATCAAAATCCATCAGCCACATTTTTAACCGTGTCCCAATTGACTTCCACCGCAGGACACCCACACATGGCCTTCAGAAGGCTATATATCGTGGCTTTATGGGCCTTATTCTTCTTCCATTTACACAAACAATCATAGATCTGCATGGCAGAATAATATCTATAGTCCATTTTAGCCTGGTCTATATCACATTGTGGTAGACCTAGCTCTACAATCAAAAACTCCCAGTTAAATCCTAAGCATTTAGATATCATACTCAGATCTTTTAGAGAAACTATCCTTTGTTTAGTCTCGAAGGGTAGATTGTCTATCCATGCTTGTTGGGTAGTTTGGCCCATGGGGATGTCAACATAGTCTGGAAACCATTTCCCCAAGATTGTCTCAGCATGAACTGGGTGGGGGTCGGTGTGAGCATAGCATGGCATCTTGCCTTTCCTCAGCAGTTCTCGACAGTTGATGAATTCACTTGTTGTTTTATCCTCTCTCTCACACTCTATACTGACAGTGAAAGGCACATTTTGTTGATACCTGCCCAGTTCCCGCTCTAGAAGGTGTGTCAGAAAGCGCCGGAGTTTATCACAATGACTTGAATTGACTCTCTCCTCTATCACATTCACAACCTGCACTTTCATAACATCATCGGTCAAACGGAACACAAAACAGTGGCACATGTCTATCTTAAATATGGCTAGTTGTGAGAACAATTGTACTACCCCACCCACACTGAGTACATGGTACTGCATCAGGCAGGCACCGATCATTCTCTGAAAGATCACCGGGGGTACGAAACCTTCATCAAACACAAAACACAACCAGGGGGTACATTGACGAACACTATGGAACGGTAGGAAGCCCGAGACATTCTCTTTGGCTCGTAGCAAACTTGGCACAAAATAATAATTAGCAGTGATAATGGAACCATCCTCTCTTTCAATGGTGGGTTTGGCAATGATATCTAGCTTCTCCATATACAATAATAACTTGTCCTTTTCCAACATAAACTCTCCATTGTTCTCAATTTTCCAGATTTCATCAATAAGGCGGTCCTGTAGGATGGCTTTGACATGTAGCTCCGCCCACAATGGGCGTAACTGGGAGTGTAGTTTACAGAAACGAGTAGCGGTAATTAGAGATTTGAATGCATCAATAATCCACTGTGGGTCCAGTATGACTACATCGTTCAGGCCTTCCTCTTCAAAATATATCAAGCCTCCTATAGCATGCTGATACCTGCAAGTAAAAACCGCAAGTAACGGCAATGAATTCTGTGTGTAAAATAGACTTGGGATAAAATAGACTTGGTTTACTGTTATGTTTTAACAAAACGTCAGTGTTGTTATAAAAGGTCATATCTACAGGTTGATTCAAGACGTAGTAACAAGATTTCTCATAATACTTACTGAAATTGTATTGTTTGTCTGAAATTACATCATGGTTAACTGGATAAAATCATTCCCTATAACATGGTGTATTCATGAGTGAATATCAAGGTCCTATCTCAAATAGTACATAACAAAGGGGTCAGGTTGCAGTGATTTTTTTTCTAAAACAAGAGCCGTCAGAGACGGACAATGCTCCCCGAATAAGGCATTGTCACAATAAATGTATGCCATGCAGAGCTAACATAAAGCTAGCAAATGTTAAGCCCCCTTTTTGCAAGACATAATTTGTATAACCAAATTTCACATAGTTAATTGTCAAGGGCATCTGATTTACTACTCAAATATGAAATTTCATCAAATTCTGACCATTAGACTAGGAGAAATTAGAGAAAAACTGTATTTTACCTTAAGTCCCCTTTTCCCATGACGAGGCCTCAAATCCAAAACCGGGAAAAGTACATCGGCATTATGTCATAGGGAGTTCACATGGTAAGTTTCAATTGATTTGGCCATGGCCAAGGGTTATGGAGAATTCACTTCGGACGGACGGACGGACGGACAGGACGGACGGACAGACAAAGCGGCGACTATATGCTCTCCCTTCGGGGAGCATAAAAACGGTAGTAATTGGGCCCATTTCCCCTCTCTGAGGAATATTTTCCCCTCCTGGAACTAGATTTTTTGTTGCAAAGAAAATCCAAATCATATTTAGATTCTAGGCATCTCTAACAGTTCTAATGGTTGTTGGAATGTCCCATTGTGATATACAAGTCAGTTAAATGCATTTATAACAATGCATTTGAGAGTATAAGCATGTATTGAAATTTTCCCTTTTTGGGTCTTCACGCGCAAATCCCCCCACCTATGGGCCCTGACCCCCTTCCCCCAAAATTAAGTTCCAAGTTTATCTATAAATTAATCATTTCCAATAGAAACTCTTAAAATCAGGGAAAACAGCATGGACCTTATAAGATTGCATATAGTAAGACTAATTCCAATAAATTTTGGTCTAAAATGGTATATGGCCCTTTTCGTATCCCTTCTTATTTAACCCTTTCTCAAACAAACCTGGTTTAGACGTCAATGGAGAAAGTATTAAGGCTAAAGGAGAAACAGCATTTTTTTCTTTCACATCAATATTGTCTGCGTTATATTGTACACAAATCCTTTCTTGACAAACATCCATTTTGTCATTTGCAGCAGCATTCAAGTCTATTTTTTTGTCTTTTACAGCAGCGTTATTTTTTTTTTAATAACATACCTGAGAAAGAGCACAACCTCCTCTTGGTCCTCTATAGAGACTTTATTCTGTTTGTTGATCCTGAATATCTCATCTAAACTAACTATCTTCTTGATTTCTCGAAGCTTTGACAGGGACCTGAAGAAAACGAGGAACAAATCAATAAAAATGCTAAACCCTTTCTAAAACCACAAAATTGTAGGTTGGCTTAACTTGAAAGCTGCTGCAGATGACACATTAAATGTTGGAATTTATGTATGATGTAGCACAGAAAATATTGAGGCAAAAGGAGATAATGCTTGTTATCAGCATTTTCATCTTGATGTTACAGTAATAGGGTTGTCAATTGTAGGTCTTTTTGGGGAATTGGTTAAAACAGACAGCTGTGTTTACAAAGGCTGTTCTTTAAATTGACCTTAATTCTTTACTTTCACTAACTTTTAACTTATAACCTAGTCTTTGGTTTTGAATTGAAAGTCTTGTCCAACACACGATGTGATACATAGCAGGGAATCATGTGACACAAAATTTCAAATTGAGATAACAAAAGATCAACAAAAACAAACCTTTCTAGAGACAGCCATCTTGCTGGAATTTCTTGATTCCAGTAACTCTGTCTTTTTGCCACATCCACTATAGTTTTCCTAATCTTATTGAAGCCTTCTTCTGACATTGTATTATCTAAAGCAAACTGTTCAGGTTGTATATGATCTATCAGTGGCGAGTTTTCTATCAACTTCCTGAATTCTTCGAAGTATTTATCCGCTTGTTCGTCTCTCTCACTCTCACTACATTTCATACCGTCCTTGTGTGTCCCAACCAGGATTACAGGTGGATGACCGGGGACATCGCCACAGAATGTGTGGATCGACTTTAACCAGAATTCCCCGTAATCCTTCACCGAGTGACCCTGCATCTCGATACTCTCTAACGGAAAATCTTCGTCCTCCACGAATTCCTTCAGATCTTTAGATAAATCTAGGACTAGAAGATAAACTGCTCTAGCAGTCAGAAATACTTGGTGTGTTGAATAAAATATGAATTGACCAGCAAAATCCCACACACTTATAAAACCCTTTCTCTCTTTTCTTGCATTTTCTGTTCGATTTTTACCAAAAGTGTCTGTTATAACTTTCAAAGTACCATCTGAGAACTTGTATCTTGCTATATCATTTGCGTCAACATCAATTTCGTAAGAATCCTCCATAGCAATGTTATTGAAATTAAACTGGGGACTTTCTAGATCTTTATCAGAGGATGTTAGATGAAGTTTGGGGGACATCATTGGCGTGTTTGTAGAAGAAAGATCAGCAGAGTTCCTGTTGGAGTTTGGGGTAGAGTTGTTGGAGGCTAGTCGCTTGAATTCGTCCAAGATGGATATTCTTTCTTCATCGGGTGATTCCAAAACTCGCAACAATCTGGGTAAAAAGAATACATGTTTGACATATAAATGGGAGAATATTTTTCAACAATCATTAAATTTTTACAAGTGGTCTAAATTGTTTGCTGCTTAGCAAATGGCAAAATCTTGGATTGTTCAAATTCGAGAGAGTCTGCAGACACCATAATGAATGTCTATAAGATAGGATCTATGTGGATCTGTGTACATTATAGCAAAGAAAAAATATGAAAGCAAAAGGAGAAAATGCTGATATCAGCATTTTCTTCTTTGGCCTCAATAATTTCAAAAACGTTTTCTATCACAGACATCGAAACCCGTTCTTGTTTCCAAAGGATTAACCCATTACCACACAGCAACTCTTTTTGACTCCCTGCAAGATATTGGCTTTAGAAAACATTGTGGAAAATGAAGAAATTGCTTATGACAAGCAATTTCTTCATTTAACACAATATTTTCTACCCAAAAAGACCAAAAAATGTAAATTTCCATGCACTTGAAATTGTCTGCAACATCCTACAATTTGGACCAGTCCAAAACTTTGCTGTCTAGTAATGGGTTAACTTTTTCAACCTGGAGGGCTGGAGTCTCCACAGGCCCATCTTCGCAAGCCAAGGGTGACATCTACGACGTAACGTCGTTTCTGTATTCACCCTTGGCGGATTTAGTCCGATTTTCTTGGCCTCCTGGAAAACGTTTTCATTGGTTCCAGCGAGGTCTCGCTGGAACCAATCAGATTGTCGACTGATACATTTGTTATGAGTAACAAAATCATGACAACGGGCGGGAAAAAGCATTGCATTTGCAACTCAAAAACGCGAAGATGTGCGATTTTTCCTAAGAATTTGACTGAAATAGACAGGAATTCCCTAACTTTAATCGACAAATTATTATACTTTCGACAATTCGACCAAAACAGCATCTAACTTTTACATAATCCGCATAACGTATGACGCGAAAGACAACGCGCGTTAATGACGTCATCAATGGTGGACGTAAACAACCAGCAGAGCAACCGCTAGGCGGCGCTTCACGATTTCAAGAAAATCGGACTAAATCCGCCAAGGGTGAATACAAACGTAGGTGGGTTCAACCTTGGCTAGCGAAGATGCCACAGGCCTGAATTTCTAGTACAGGCAAAATCCATTCCAACGTAAGATTTGAAGATGGGCAAGGTGTGTTTGTGAAACACAAATGCAGCTTGAATCCAAATATTTACTTCTTTCTAAGTGATGCTCAAAAATATTTTAAACCACAGGCCAACGTAGCTAGACTTTTCAGAAACTTAAAAGAGCACCAGTTCCTGTCCACAGAGAATGATCATCAAATGTTTCAATACCTTAAAGCATGTGTTTCATCATCGAGGTATGCTGATCCTGGTCTATAGTTACTCCAGCTGCCCGTCTTCATGTTAAACTCACACTGTCGCAGGTGTATCTCTATACCGTTGGTACTGCCCACCTGTGTGAACGGTTTACCCATTAGTCTCTCTGTCAGTGTGGTTTTACCTGCACCATAGTAACCTACTACCATTAATCTGTAACAGAAAATAAAGCATTTATCATCCTGCAACAAAAATCAAAACTTGCAAAGAAATCGTTGATTGACTGAGGTTTAACACCTCTTTCTGCAAAGACAGCAAGCTGAGCCAAACAGCACTTTCAGAACTGCAGATAAGAGGGGTAAAATTGGCATTAGTATTGCATTGATTGCATATCAAACTCTATGGCGTGGGTACTTACTGGAATCTTCTTGCTAAAATATTTTCTTTTCCAAAAATGTTTTACAAATCATTTTTAATATTGAATCACTCTATTTGGTGACAAATGAAAATATTTAGCTGTGGAGACATTCTGAAGGTGTAGTGACATTTTCTTTAGTACTGGGGCCCCAACAGCTTATTCGGCTGGGAAGTACAATGTACATACAAAACATTACCTGATATCTCTCACATGTTCCCTGCCTTCTTTCAAAGCCTTAAAGTATAGAGCTATTGACTTGAGGTCCATCTTCTGTATCTCGTCAGGGAGAGACGACTCCTTTCTTGACAACGGAAACAGGATGCGTACACACTCCTCCTTGATCGTCCAGAATACAGTCTCATGTCTATAGTGATCCACAAGGTCCAGTAAACTCTCAAATACAGGTAACTCAGGACTGACACCAGTGGTTATCATACCATTGTTGTACACTAGAAAAAAAAGGGTTTTTTGATGCTTTGCAACAAAAACCTTGTAACTGTAGCTTTATGAAGAATTGGGCAAAAGTTGTAGCCCCCTAGAGTACTAACAAGGATTTTGTCATTAAAGCCCCTTTTCGTGATATCTAATGGAACATCTGCATATTGGTTAGGGTACATCCTTGGGACTAGACAAAGATTCTGACCAAATTCCTTGAAGATTGGGTAAAATTTGTGGCCTCTAGCACGCTAACAAGGGTTTTGTCTTTAAGGTACTTTTTACCCGGGATATCCAACAGAATGTTTCCATTTTCTATAGGATTCATCCTTGTGACTAGACAAACATTCTGATAAAGTTTCAAAAATATTAAGCGAAAATTGGGGCCTCTAGAGTGCTAACAAGAATTATGTCAAAAAGTCCCCTTTTCCCATGATATCAAACAAAACATTCCCATATTCAACAAGAATCATCCTTGTGACTAGACAAACATTTTGATGTAGTTTCATAAAGACTTGGCCAAAATTGTAGCCTACAGAGAGCTAACACGAATTTTGTCATTAAGGCCCCTTTTCCCATGATATCAGTGATATCAAACAAAACATTCCCATATTCAATGAGAATCATCCTTGTGACTAGACAAACATTTCATGAAGATTTGGCCAAAATTGTGGCCTCTACGTGCTAACAAGAATTTTGTCCATAAGGGCCCTTTTCCTGTGATATCCAACATAACATTCCTATTTTCCATATGTTTCATATAGTCTGATAAGCACCGCCATGCCACGCCCACTTTTTTTGATGAATCTTAAACTTTGAGAATAAACTTTGAGAAGAGTCACTCAAGGAACATTTCTGCCATGTTTGCTCTTAATTGACCCAATGGTTGATTTTTAAAGAATTTTCTTAGGATTTTTAAGCCCCGTCCTGCCACGCCCACATTTTTTAACAAATGAAAAATTTGTGAACAAGATTTGAAAAGGGTCACCCAAGAAACATTCCTGCCAAGTTTGGTCAAAGTTGGCCAAATAGTTTAGGAGGAGAAGATGTTTGAAGAAATTGTGGATGGACGGACCTTGAGTAACCAGAATAGCTCACCTTGAGCACTTCTTGAATTTAGAAAGATCACTAAGGACGGGAGTTACATCAATGACAAATGATTTAATTGCCATTGAAATCCATGTTTAGTACTGTACAAGCTTACAATTTACTGATTCAAGTCAAGCTAAACAGTCTAAATTGTCTTCATCAAAAATTTCTGATGAGTACTAGCATTATGGTTTTATTTAGAAACTAAATTCATAAGACATTTATTGGAATTTAACTCCATTTTCAACTTACTATGGTCATATATCGCTGGAGCGTGCATCAGTGAAGTCTCCATCTGCTCTCTCAAATAGACGATTAAAACCCATTGGTGAGGAAACAAATGATTTAAGTCAAATGTCATAATGGATACTGGCCGAGTCGGGGTTTAAACTTGCATCCCCTAGATTGACATACTCCAACATTACCAACTGAGCTATCAGGGCTTTGTTTTAGCAGCCAGAGCTAATGAAAAGTCAAAGAACCAACTCTGCTACCGTGGAACTCAGAAACTCTTGGTTGCAAGGTCAATGCTATATCTCTCTACCATAGACAACACACATACACTTACCACATAAAGTAACCCAACATTTTCAAATTTCAATATTTTTGTTTTTAACAAACCAGGATCAAAAATGGTACTTTCTATAGTTCGCAAGGAAGGATTATGATAGAAATTTTAAATGAAATATTTCAATTTCCAACGAACAAGCCAGAATTACGTCCCTTTATTATTTTACGTTAAACACGTCCTAACGTCTTGCAAGTAATGAAACAATCCTAAAAGATAGTTTTACTGATAGTGTGTTGTCAGTTTCACAGTAAAAACACAAAATAATGTCAATGTGTGCACTAAGCGTCATGTCATAACTTCCGGAAAACAGCCGTCGACATATCACTTGAATTTGAGTTCTGAAAAATTCAATTGGCAGGGACTTAAAAGCTTGGCGTCCAAATTTTCTTCAATTTCAAGGCTGTGGTACCATTTTATAGCAAACGCCAAAGTGCAGGATCGATCCAGATCATCGATTGGGCCAGTTACAATCAGTCGGTAGGGTATTAGCCAAAGAGCTCTGAACACTGGAACAAATTCCTAATAGCAGCAGATTCCACATAAATGAACATTGGCAGACATGGATAAGCCAACGCAAATGAATTATTCAACCAGAAGCAAACCGTTTTATATCTGTTATTGACTAAATTTTGGGATAATTTTCGCCATTTAAGACAACTTATCCATCCAAAGACGGTCTGATTCAATTTAAAAGTCGCAGGTCTGTGCTTCGGATGTTTGCATAAAGTCATGGAATTCACCCAAACGCCCAGGCAGGCGGGCTGGGACAAACAAATGAAATGCCAAAGGCGATACTCTTAAGTATGTTGACAATGTGTTGCGCCCTGTTGTCCCTGATATGATGTAGGAAGAGTCAATGGCATGATGTTGCAAAAGGATGGCGCCCCTGCACACACTGTTGCTTTCACACGAGAGTTGTGCAGCAAAACAAGGTAACTGCCATTATTCGAGAACACGTCTGCTATCGAACTCTTTTGGGATTGTCTGAAAAGGTAGTCTTAATCTTCCAACAAACCTGTTTTGCGAACGAAAAATCCTTCAGGATGAGTGATCTAAGTTTCTTTAACATCAAACCGCTCCAAAAATGATGTCGATGTGACGAGCAGGTCAGTTTTTTATGAAAACAAGGGATGATTTTAACAATGAAATTGTTTGTGACTTTTGAATTTACACCAGGTGTCTTTGGGTTGAAAATTCTGTCCGTAAATGTCTTAGCATACTTATGATGTTTCATTTACTGTTTGATGAAATGTTACATAATTATGATGTCAAAACAAAAATACCCTTAAGTTTATTAACAAGTTTTCAGATATTTGTTATTGAATGAGTGTTGCGTTACTTTATGTGGTCAGTGTAATTTGCTTTATGTATCTATGTATGACACTGAGTTTGTCTGTGGGAAATTTGTGATGAGGCTGATAAGAAAAAGACTTGACTAAAAGGTACTATTTGAACAACCAACATACCAGGTGATTCACCTGCTTATTTCCATATACATGTACCCCCCAAAAATATATAGTTTTGGAGCAAAGCTAGAACAACCTCATTTTTCAGCTGTGCTTATCAACTGATTATAATGACCTAACAGGCCTAAAGGTACAAAGTCTAAGTCAAATGTTGTGGGCACTCATTGAAATTGCCTCTGAGAGTACTAACATCATAAGAGTTTGACAAACAATAACTGATCAATATTATCTTACATTGATACCTAAAATAGCCATCACTATCTCTTACATGTCACTATGTTCCATAACTAGACTGTGACAATTTATTGGGAATATGAAGAACTTTTAAACTTACCAAGTGGTACATGTATGACACCATCTGGACACCACACAGAGAGGGCAAACATTCCTGGCTTTGATGGTCGCTCTCTCACTAGAAATGTTCCATCACGACATGTCTTGTTGAGTGCCTGTTCTGCGTCCGTTCTCTCTATCCTTCCATGAAACCAATCT
Source organism: Fragum sueziense (assembly GCA_963680895.1). NCBI lineage: Eukaryota > Metazoa > Mollusca > Bivalvia > Cardiida > Cardiidae > Fragum > Fragum sueziense. The sequence goes on along the minus strand of OY804609.1, from coordinate 13,084,690 downwards.
GGTATGTAACATTCTAGCATGTATGCTGCAACATATCTGAAATAGTATACTTTAACACTATACGGGACCTTCTGGGAATTTCATTAAAACATTGAGAAATGGATCATACTTAATAGACATCAACAAGATACCTGTATAGTCTGACACTTTTCACACATCAAAGAAGGTCTCTGTGACATGTCAATATATAAAGTCTTGACAGAGCTCCAGATAAGGTGCGTTTTTGCATGAAAACGCATAAAAAATAACAAAATACGCATTGAAAAATAATTTGGGGGGGGTAAAAAAACACATTGCAAATAATAAATCAGCATTACGATAAATTTCCGAGCGTAAAAATTCATATCGTACAAATCATTTAATGGAACATTATTACGCAAGTCAAAAATTCTAAATTAACCCAACAAGGCAGCCTCTGGTTCCCATGTTCTCAGAACTACAGTAATAGCGAACCGGGCCCAAACTAATTTTCCTTCCTGGATTTCTTAATCAAACACGGATTTTTCTTGTGGTTCCCTGCATTTCGGCGTTCATGTGGTAGTTTTAGTGTAACGCCGGATTAAAGTTTCCCGGCAAAATTCTCCGTGACCAAGTTGATCCTCAAAGAAGAGAAAACATTCACCAGATACGGCGAGTTGATTTCTTCGATAGATCGGAGGCAACTAATGAATCAATCGTCCTCCAAATCCTTTTTGATACGATCGACATGATCTTTGTAAAAAATTTTAAATATGGCAAATCTGCAGAGAAACATGCCTTCGATGTGTCTAAAAAACTGTCCACAGTTAGAAATTGAAATATTCATGGCTTCATATCGTCGGAGATGGACTGAATAAGTGACTGAAATGTTCTCTTTGTGCTGAACAGCAGGTAAGGAGTATTTGGGCAGAAAATGGGTCCCCAAAAGTCCAAATAAACTGCATCAAGTGTCACAAATAATAAGTGAGCCAAAAGTGAAATCTGTTTTGGTTTTAATTACTGCATTCTAAAATACTAAATCAGCATTGACAAAAATTTTAGGGGGTAAAAACCCTTTGGGTTCAAAAATTATCTGGAGCTCTGTCTTGATGATCAGCATCTGACTGCAAATATATGCATCATGCATGCTAATCTCAATCTAACTTGATTTTAAACACCTTGGTTGATATACATCAACCAGTCTAATCTAAAGTATATCTATACATTTAATTTAAAGATACATCTTGTCAATCTGATGGCTTGTAATCAATTTAGAAATGTTGGTGACTACAGCTCCTGTTACTTGTTTATAGTTTGTATAAAGTTTTATAAAGAAAAGTACCGTACCCCTCGTTCTCTCTGTCATCTCTCACTATATAATACTGTGGGTTCCTGCTGGCACGGATAATTCTATATTGTTGTCCTTTCTGTATAGGTAAACACAGACTGTTACTGGAGATGTGGCTCTCTACTGCTATAGCAAGGTTACCAGCTGTAAAATAAGTCAGAAATAGTGTTGGAAAAGTATTTACCACATTGACTATATAATACAGAGCTCCAGATAAGAGGGGGTAATGACTTTTCAAACAGCGATAATTCTGTTATTATTCATCAAACCCTATGTTGTGGGTACTCATTTGCATCGTCTCGTCGAGACGATTCAAATGAGTACCCACAACATAGGGTTTGGAATTGAAATAACAAAGTTAGAATGTCTTCACCCCACTTACATGTAGCCCTGATAATACTGTGGGTTCCTACAAGCACGGATAATTCTATATTGTTGTCCTTTCTGTATGGGTAAACACAGACTGTTACTGGAGATGTGGCTCTCTACTGCTATAGCAAGGTTACCAGCTGTAAAATAAGTCAGAAATAGTGTTGGAAAAGTATTTACCACATTGACTATATAATACAGAGCTCCAGATAAGAGGGGGTAATGACTTTTCAAACAGCGATAATTCTGTTATTATTCATCAAACCCTATGTTGTGGGTACTCATTTGCATCGTCTCGTCGAGACGATTCAAATGAGTACCCACAACATAGGGTTTGGAATTGAAATAACAAAGTTAGAATGTCTTCACCCCACTTACATGTAGCCCTGATAATACTGTGGGTTCCTACAAGCACGGATAATTCTATATTGTTGTCCTTTCTGTATGGGTAAACACAGACTGTTACTGGAGATGTGGCTCTCTACTGCTATAGCAAGGTTACCGGCTGTAACATGATAGTAAAAAATATTGATGGAAATATTGATTGACATAAATATCTGTACATTTTTTAAAAATTTCTATGCAACGGACTCAAATGATGGACATGTTTGGCAATATTTGCATAATAAATTACAGCTTAATGTATGCAAAAACATGTTACCTATTTCTGTTGCTTCACTGCTTCATGTTTAGTTGTTTACCATATCTTTACAATGAATAAGAAAAAGAATTGAGGATCTGCGAAAAGGGCCCACTAGGAATTTCAGACCAATGGTATTTTTTTTATTTATTTCTCCCAATCATAATCTATTTTGATTGCCTGTGAGTACAAAGTAGATGTAGACATAGGACATACCCACAATTCTGAGATTCAGTTTCTGCATGGTCAGTACAATATCTTTAGCCACTGGTGGTATTTGTAGATCGGACTGTTTGACCCAATGTCTCAGGTACCCTTCTAACACGAGCTCCTGACTACATTTGTTAACAAAACTCGGTATTGACTTGTAGACAACGCCATCATACTCGATACCGTTCCCATTCTTCATGAAGCTGTAGTGAGCCACAGACGAGAACATCACACTGATAACAAGCTTATCCGTGTCTCGGGAATTTGACCGTATGAGAAAGGTCCCATACTCCATGGTCGAGAGGTATGCTTCAGCCATTCGTGCCGTGACATCGGCCAGAAAGAAATCTTCATCAAAGTAGTCATGTTGTACATAGACATCCCTGATGCTGACCAGGCCCTGGACAAAGTGTTTGTTCTCGAGTTTAACCCAACCATCTTTCTCTGGACCCAAAACCTTGAGAGATTCTCCCTTCAGAATGGGTAGGTAGTTGGTGAATGGGGCATGTTTGGTCCTGACTGCTGTTAACACAGAGCCCTGGTCAAACATGGCCATGGTGGTCAGTTAGAGATACTTTTACATGGTCCCATCTTGCTCAAATGTGAGGTGATGTGGCAATTTACAGAAATATTTCCTCCTATCAGTAACCTGAAATTCAATTAGACTCATTAAAGTAGTACACCCCAAATGAGATTCACGCAACATCAGAATTATTTTGGTGAATTTGAAAACATTGGGCAGTGAACTTCAGGGGTTTTCCTACTCTTTCTGTGCCTCCTGAAAACGGAGGCATTCCCAAAGCAAAAGGCTGTGTTCCCAAAGCATATGTTCTTTATTTCTTGCCAATCTATTTAAAATGTTTAATTTCACTATTGAAAAATGAGTTTTTTGCTTACTTTTTTGCCCAAAAGAGCAACTTTGAGCTTAAAAAAGTACCAATTTAGCCAAACTCCCGAAACGCCCTGGAAAACCCCTGCACTTTCCACCGCCAAATTTTTTCGACCACCCCTGAATAGGTTCGGATACGTAACGAGGCTGCTCGAATAAATTTGATGTTAAATGAATCTCAAAATGGCCACATTAAGGGTATTCTACCTTGAAACAGGGTTAGACACTAACTTTACCAGCCAAGGAGTCCGCTGGACTCCCATCAAGAGAACTTGGGGAGTCCAGTGGAAAATAAAGGAGTACGAAAAAGAAGCAAATATTTTATGTTGCATGCATGTTAACTAGTCAATGTCATTCTCATGTCTGCATAAAATACTAAACATAAATTCAGGATACTAGATCCTGTTATCTAGAGCTACCAGCTTACTTATCATTTTGCTTATAATTCTTCGGCAGAATTTTTAATGAGTCAGCCAGACTTCCTAAGTTGAAAATCAGGGAGTCCCATCAATTTTTAGGGAGTCTCGGACTTGCCGACTCTGTGAAACATAATGTAGTATTAATTCATTTTCCATAATGTAAAAAAATTGAGGCCTATTAGCAGAGCTACAGATAAGAAGGGGTGAAGGCATTCCAAATTTGTAATTTTTAATCCAAACCCTTTCTTGTGGGTACTCATTTGAATCGTCTCAATGAGACGATTCCAATGAGTATCCAAAACATAGGGTTTGATGAACAATAAAAGAAATATTGCATTTTGAAAAGCCATCATTCCCTATTATCTGTAGCTCTGCTATTAGGTTTTGATTGATTGATTGATTGATTGATTGATTGATTGATTGATTGATTGATTGATTGATTGATTGATTGATTGATTGATTGATGTTATAAAAAGCTGAAAATTAAATTGTATGATAAAAGTAAATAAAATATTGAAAGCAAAATGGCAAAAAAAGAAAAAGCTGATTATCTGTGTTTTCTTCTTTTCTCACAATGTTTCCCTTTAGAATCAAGTCTCTCTTACAGACATCAATACCAGGGAAAATTGGAGCAAAAGAATATGACATATTCTGATATATATTAACCCATTCAATACCACACAGTGACTCTTTTGACTCCCTATAAGTTAATGGCTTTGAAAACATAGTGGCAAATGAAGAAATTGCTTGTGACAAGCAATTTCTTCATTTCCCACAATGTTTTCTACCCTAAATGACCAATAATTTTTAATTTTATTCACTTGAAATTGTCGTCTGCGAAACCTTTGAAGTTGGAGCAGTCTAAAATTTTGTCGTTTGGTAATGGGTTAAGAACAGATAAGATGATTGGACATCATTAATCTATCTTATGACATAATTGGAAATACAAACTCTATGTCTGCCGCGGATCCAGGATTTCTGTGAGGGGGTTCGAATGTACTGATAGGGGGGGTCGTTTTTCTAGTATTAAACAATTTTGAGTGAATTTCTGCATGAAAATGAAATAATCGGCTGCAGAGGGGGGGTTCAAAAAGAGAGGGGTTCGTTTGAACCCCCCGAACCCCCTCTGGATCCGCCACTGTATGTTGTGGGAACTTATTTAATTGGCTTTAAAAGAGACGATTGAAATACAGAATATTTTTCAAGGTAGCAAATGGCAATAAAAGTTGTCCGCGGACAACGTAGCTCGCCTATACGCGAATTTGTCAAAAAAAATCAGCCAAATTTTTAAAAGTAGGTCAAACTCCAAGGTCAAGTCCACAAGGTCAAGGGTCATGGTCCCAAATGAAAGGTCTTGGCAGGAGGTATCCATGTGTGAAATATCAAGGCTCTATCAATAATAGTGCATGAGATAAAGGCCAGGTTAAGGTTTTTCAAAAGTAGGTCAAACTCCAAGGTCAAGGTCACTAGATCAAAGGTCATGGTCCCGAATGAAAGGTCTTGTCGAGATATATCCATGTATGAAATATCAAGGCTGTATCTCTAATAGTGCCTGGAGATATAATAAACCAGGTTAAAGTTTTTCAAGTGAAGACGCAACGGGACGGGACGTGATGCCAACACTAGCCTGACTAGGGCTGTTACATTCGCTCCCCGGACATACAGTCCCGGCTCGCTAAAAAGGACAAAGAAATCTGTTGTAATATTTGCAGGAAAACAAACAATAACTCTCACAACATATCTTATGTAAACACAGAAAATCAATTGAAATCTAAAAACAAAGGCCATTTATTATCACTCAGTGGCGGATCCAGAGCCTCTGGATCCGCCACTGAGTGATAATAAATGGCTTTTGTTTTTAGATTAGGAGTTCGGGGGGTTGAAACGAACCCCCTCTGAAGCCTAATCATTTCATTTTTTTTTATTTTTTTTTTCTTCAGACGTTCCTTTGAACATATTTATTTGACATCGATTGGGAAGCAAGTTTCTTCAACTTATTTTAATCCCTCTCGATTGAGCTTCCTGGAAATACACCAGTACTCGTGCCGAATGTGTGGGCCAATGAGAAGCCTTGAACAACCCAGGCTACCGGGTATTGAACTCGGAACCTCTTAGTCGCAAGGCCGACGCTCTACCCCTCGACTACGGACACCACTTTCATGCAGAAATTCAGTCAAAATTGTATATTAATAGGAAAACGAACCCCCCTAATTGTAAATTCGAACCCCCCTTTCAGAAATCCTGGATCCGCCACTGTCACTATCAGACTAATCTGGACAAATTCCTAAAATCATTATGATCTGTCAAACCAACTTTTTAGTTCAGATTTGTGAAAATATCTCATATATCTAAATAACAAACAAAGGCGAACTTCTGCAAAATAACTTATATCATTTCCATTTCAAAAATTAACCCTTTCCCGAACGTCAAAATTTTAGGGTGGTCCACTTCAAAAAGTGCCACAAATGACAAAATGGGAGTTATTAAAGATAGAATATGAGTAAAATATGGCATAGAAAATATTGAGACAAAAGGAGAAACTGCTGGTTATCAGCAGTTTCTTCTTTTGTTTCAATGTTTTCCCAAGCCATTTCGATTAGGGACGTCAAAACCAGGTCTTGTTCGGGAAGGGGTTAAATCTATTGATAAACAGCTGATAAAGGAATCAACTATGAATCATCGTACATTGGGTACGATCACTCTTGATAACGAATTGTAATGAACGCAAAATTAGATTCCTAGAACTAGATCTAGATCTTGAACTAAAGTGAGAAATCGGAAAAATAAAACACACTTACGAAAACCTTGGTTTACTGTTTGTCACCTCATGTTGACTTTGTTCTGTTAATTATGTTAAAATTTCTGTTCCGGGACAATGAAATCGGGAAAAAATTTATGACGTTAGCGCGGGACGGTAAGTAAGAGTTACTTCCCTTACTCCATGAACTGTCAAAATGTCAATATCCCTCAAAGAAAAAATGTTGCGCTCTGTCAGGCTAAAAGGGATAGGGGAAATATACTATGGTAACCATTCGAGTTTATGTAAATGCTTTGGTTTGAAAAAAAATCACATTTTCTATCTTCTTAATCTTAATCTTTATTACCTTCTTTTAATTCAATATTTACAGGCCTATAAATTATAGATGCTTTGACACTGATTCGGAAGCTGCTGAAATTGCTGTTGCAGACGACAAAATAGTCGATGTCAAGGGCATAAAATGTGTAGGCTTATGTCATGGCACAGAAAATGTTGAGACAAGATGAGAGAATGCTGGTAGTAGGCCCTAAGCATTTTTTTCTTAAAAATTACCTTGGGTAATGTTTTCTCAAGCTCCTTGTTAGAGATAGGGGAGACCGGGGCTAGTTGATGCATTTTTCAGACTTTCTTCTAGATCTATCACTTATGATCTGAATGGCCAATTTCCACTGTCTTTGTATAATATGAAAGCTCAATTTTTCCTGCATGTAAACTGGTATAGAAATCATTGAATTGTAGTAGGCCTATATTTCTTCCTTTTCCAAGTAGGCTAGATCTATATTTCTTTGGTAGGTCGAGTGCATCAACTTGCCCCAAGCGTGGGGTAAGTTGATGCAACCCATGGGGCATGTTGATGCATATTTTCTTCATTAACTTTTAAAGTCTGTGCGCTAGAAATAACAGTAAATTTGTCGTTTTCATGGCCTAATATTACGTTTAATTGACAGAAAAAATGGTTAACTTGTTGTCAGGTAACATTCTTACAACATTCAATAGCTTTATTTTGAAGTTTGACTAGCATATGCTAAACTTGTGGAGTGAATCACTCAGGAGCCTGCTCCATTGCAACAAATAGGACGAGATTGTACCCGAAACCTAGATCAAAATTTGAAAAGATTTCCGTTACATTATTGCAACTATGTCTGGACAAATCAAACAGTTTAGACATGTGCCCACATGGAATATCATACAGGTCCTTAAGCTAAACAAGGACCATGTCTGGGTTTAGGCTGTATTAAGTAGGGGAGACCGGGGCTAGTTGATGCATTTTTCAGACTTTCTTCTATCACTTATGATCTGAATGGCCAATTTACAATGTACATTGTCTTTGTATAATATGAAAGCTCTATCCTTCCTGCGTGTAAACTGTTATAGAAATTCTTCATTTCTTCTTTTTTTCCAGTATATTTCTTTGGCAGGTCGAGTGCATCAACTTGCCCCGGGCTCATTGCATCAACTTGCCCCGACCACCCCCAACGTGACATTAAGCAATGTAGACATTAGACAACAAAGGTATTTTCTATAAAAAGAAGTTGTCATACTGAAGCTCACACATTGAACTTCCTGTGCGCATAATTGTATTATGAATCATCAAAGACGCATTTGCATGAAACGAAATTCTGCAAAAAACCATAAAATTTACTTTCGTGTGTGAAAAACAACTTTTCCACGCCAAATCCACATTTCTTACCAAACTTTCCCCAAACACCCGGAGAAGATGGGGGCTGTCAAGGACTTTCTTTCATGTCATTGCTGATGCCATATATGACGTATTTACAGTTTTATTCCCAATGCATCAACTTGCCCCTGCATCAACTAGCCCCGGTCTCCCCTATCCCAACCAAGCATTTTTGGGGGAAATTGTTAATCTATGATAGAATAGACTTCATTATTTAAACCAAAAGTTTTGTCTTTTCCATATAAAGTCGCAAGCCTACTGACAGCATAATCTGATGTTGATAGGCCTAATTTCAAACAGGGTTTTTGTATTGAGGCACTTTGAAAGGCAAGATCTGGACGTAGGGGAGGGGGCTAGGCTTAGCTTAGCCTAGGCTTATTGGTTTGTAGGCCTAGGCCCTACCTACATGTAGGCTAGCTCTGTAGGCTATAACTACTTTTTTTGCTTCCATATAGATCTATGCCTATTCCCATATGTTTCGTGTTTTGAAAAATGGACAGCTAAAATGCAGACGCAACATGATAGGCCGATAGCTCACAAATTTTCATCAATTATTTCAACATAGATTCTTGATAGCATATTCAACTCTTTTGATATTTGACTGGTATGAAATTTTGCTGCTTGTGAGGGAATCGTTAGTAGGCCTACTACCTTAGTTCATGCACATAGGAAGCAATTTCATATGGGGGGAGGGGGGCTAAAGCCCTTGTCCTAAAAATTGGGGGCTAATTTGGATTTTCCCAAAATTTTCAGCATAAAATTAAGAAAATTCGGCATTTTTGACCAACTTGGGTGGGGAGGGGGGTTAGCCCCTAACCCCCCCCCCCACCCCCCCCTCCTCCAACCCTCCCCCCCCCCTGTTCCTACGAGCCTGTTAGTTTGCTACAAGTGTTTATCTAGAACGATGATAGCCTCATGAGCCTATAGATGTTTAGATAGGTCTTGCCTACAATTGAGTGCGAATCCGGAAAATAGACCCTTATCTATAGAATATGAGACTACCATACTTTAAGATATCTGTAGGCCTACATGCATTATATCGTTGGTGTAGATGCAAAACCTCTTATGCCGATTTTTGCGAATTCCATTTAGTAAACCCTTACATAATATCCAGTTTAAAATAACATTTCACATTTATTTCTTCATGAATTTTACTTATTTAAATATCTGAAAGAGCATATTTTCTTCTGAAAATTCTGAAAAGTTAAAGCCAAAATATTGCATCGTTTACGAGAAATATATATTTTTGTGCTAAAATTAAACAAATTGTTGTGGACAACAGTTCAGATGTATATGGACTTTGTCATCTCTGTCTCAACTTTAAAGGCGTATTTTCGCTTAAAAGTAACAACTTCTAAAAACCGAAAGCATTTTTACCCATTAGAAAAAACAATCTTTGCATCAAGACATACTTTAAAAAAGTGAAATTGGAATGTTATGTCCCTTAACCCTTTCCCAAACGGCAAATATTGAGACTGTTCCTGTGTTAAAGCTTCTAAGAATGACAAAATAGGTGTTGATAAACATGGGATTTGCATACATCATAGCAAAGAAAATGTTGAGGCAAAATGAGAAAATGCTGATTATCAGCATTTTCTCCTTTTGCCTCAATGTTTCCCAAGCAATTTGTATTAGGGGCGTCAAAAGCAGGTCTTGTTTGGGAAAGGGTTAAAACAACTGTTACATGTTTTGGGACATTATTGTTTTCTGTTACATGTTTTGGGACATTATTGTTTTCTGTTACATGTTTTGGGACATTATTGTTTTACTTAGGCCCTATCAGTATTTACGACACAATGAATACGTGAACAATATGTCAGAATTTAAAGTAAAAACCTTTCAGTTTCGGAAAAGATATTAAATTTGTTTTCTTCCCCTTTGAAACCTTCCAAAAATGAGAGACGAGCTCTCGCATTTAAGGGACACTTGCTATGTTTTTCAGGGATCAGGACCCGTTTTACTAACGATCTTACGATCATGATTTTGTGTAAACTTTGTAACAAGGCATCCGATTTTCCACCATCCACCAAGGTCAAGTTTCCCGCAAATACCGGTATTACTATAAATATAAACGGCGGGTATGTCAATTATATACAGATTTGACCTAATTTAGAAGGACTAAATGAACTTCATTTGAATTTTCTTTGACAGAAATAATCTAGCTATGCAGGTTGATCATTCCATACGAAATTTCAAGAATATATTTTATACCTCCGACAACCTAGTATGGGTCCCTTTAAGGTATTCAGTCCCAAATTAAAAACACTACTTTCTAGCCATACGAAATGCATCAATTTACACACGCTTGTAAGTACACTTCACATAAGTTGATTTACCGTGCCGGATTTCAAGATTATGCTTTAAGAAGAAAATGATTTACAAATATTATTTTATCATATATTCATATGCAAGGGAAGTAATTCTAAACCAAAATTCTTAACCATAATGCTTAATGTTTATATTTGGAATGGATATACAAGAGGGCCAGAATGGCCCTATATCGCTCACATGAAAGAAGTTTAAGACACGCCCACTTTTTTGACGAATCAAAAATTTGCAAACAAATTTTGAAAAGGGTCACCCAAGGAACATTGTTACCAAATTTGTTTCAAATTGACACTATGCTTGATTTTTAAAGAATGTTCTTATGATTTCTCTAAGTCTGATAAGCCACGCCCTGCCATGCCCACTTTTTTTTACCAATACAAAATTTGCCATCAATATTTTGAAAAGGGTCACTCAAGGAACATTTCTGTAAAGTTTGCTTCAAATTGGGCCAATAGTTGATTTTTAAAGAATTTTCTTAGGATTTCTGTAAGTCCGATAAGCAACGCCCAATTTTTTCTGACGAATAAAAAAAATGAGAAAAAAATTTGAAAAGAGTCACCCAAGGAACATTTCTGCCAAGTGTGGTTCAAATTGGGCCAATGATTGATTTTTAAAGAATTTTCTTATGATTTCTCCAAGTCCGGTAAATGCTGACCTGCCACGCCCACAATTTTGGATGAATAAAAACTCCGCCATCAAATCTTAAGAAGGGTCTCCCAAGGAACATTCCTGCCAAATTTGGTTTTTATTGGCTCTATGGTTAAGGAGAAGATTTTTGAAGAATTTTTTAACAATTTCTCTTGGTTAAATAAGCCCCGCCCTGCCACACCCACATTTTTTTACGAAACTATAAATTTATTAACAAATGTTGAAGAGGGTCACTCAAGGAACAATCCTGCCAAGTTTGGTTCAAATTGGCCCATTGGTTGATTTTTAAAGTATTTTCTTAGGATTTCTCTAAGGCTGATAAGCCCCTTCCTCCCTGCTACGCCCTCATTTTTTGACAAATGTAAAAATTTGTGAATCAATTTTGAAAAGAGAGACTCAAAGAACATTCCTGCAAAGTCTGCTTCAAATAGGCCCAATAGTTAATTTTTAAAGAATTTTCTTATGATTTCTCTAAGTCTGATAAGCCCCTTTCTCCCTGCCACGGCCACATTTTTTTACAAATGAAAATATTTAAGAACAAATTTTAAAAAGAATGGATTAAGGCACATCCCTGCAAAGTCTGGTTTAATTGGCCCAATGGTTAATTTTTAAAGAATTTTCTTATGATTTTTCTAAGTCTGATAAGCCCCTTTCTCCCTGCCACGGCCACGTTTTTTGACGAATCAAAAATCTTAGAACAAGTTTTGAGAAGGGTCACTTAAGGAACAATTCTGCCAAGTTTGGTTCAAATTGGAACAATATCTTATTATGGTTGATATTTAAAGAATTTTCTTAGGATTTCTCTAAGTGCGATAAGCCCCGCCCTGCCACGCCCACTTTTTTTGACAAATCAAAAATCCCCGAACAGGTTTTGAGAAGGGTCACTCAAGGAACATTCCTGCCAAGTTTGGTCAAAATTGGCCTGTTAGTTTTGGAGAAGAAGATGTTTGAAGAAATTGTTGACGGACGGACAGACGGACAGACGGACGACGGACGGTGAGTGACCACAATAGCTCCCCTCGAGCACTTCGTGCTCAGGTGAGCTAATAACACAGTTTATGAATTACTTGCACTTTTCAAATTTCGCCGATGGCTCTTTGGTGCTAATTAGGGATTGCATACCTTATCACCGACGATTTGTTTTTAAAAGTCCACTATCCCATTCTCATCAGTTCATTTGCGGATTCAAATGGGATTCGGGAGTTCAAACGAACCCCCTTTGTAGCCTGATCAAAAATAAAAAGGTTTCTTTGCGAAATGCGAAAAATAATCAATGATTCTGCTAAACGCTGTCTATTTTAAAGCAGAAATGATTAGAATAAAAAAAATAAATGGTTGTAGTGGAGCATGACATTCTGCTTTTTTCCACCTTCAAGCACCATAAGAAACTATTTGGAAAACAACGTGAAAAAAATGTACTAAAAATCATTCTATGAGAGAAGCCTTCAGAGAATTTCGTCGCTTTTCTGCAAAAAACTCGTATCTGCAGCTTGTTTTAAGCGGCAGATACGAGGTTTTTGAAGAAAAGCCGCGATTTGCTGTGCATACCAAGATGCTCTGTGATCTGTCTGTATTCTGGATCCATGTTGAATGACCTATTTTCCAGATTACGACACACTTATTTTAAATGCATTTAACAAATTCTAAATCGAATTCCTCGCGTTCAGAATAATTATATTGTAGTACAGAGACGGGCACTAGAGCATATCCTTTACACTGGTGGTGAACTCGGCCAAAGCGTGGGACGTTTTTTCGCGATCATAGTATTGCGTCGGTGTGGCTATAAAATATCGTAACTACGGCTTCGATAAAGCCGTAGTTACGAGCTTTTATAACAACACAGACGGTTTGTCAATACATATCAGTAAACCCGGTCTATTTTAGAACGAATTCATTGTTATTAGAAAAACTACACAATCAGATCTTTGAACTCACATTTAAACGCAAAATATCTGTACCTTGTTGTAGCGAAAAACGTCCTTCGCTTTGGCCGACTTCACCACCTGTGCTTTAACCCAGTACCATTAAACAAGCGATTTTAAAGAATAACGAAGAAGTCATGAACATCGATGTCGGCGATATTTGAGGCTTAGTCTACATTATTATATCAGATCATATACTTCAGACCGAGTTTTAGTCCAGTCAATAAACCCGAAAAATGGGCCAAACCTCAAACTAATTGCAACAGAAATGTTTCTTGCATTTTTATAATGTTAAATATCTGCAGAATCACTGGTTAAAAATCTACCAAAATCTATCGGGCGGAAATTGGTGAAAATTTGCTTCAAAAAAGGTGACCCAAAATTCTTGTTTGTCCAATTTTTGTTGCAGGCTGGACACGAAATAACATAAAATCACATAATTAACCCATCTATTCCACATTTTCTCATTGTTTTGTTGAAATGAACATATATTAGAGTAAAAGAAATGCAATGAAACACTATTTTCATTGTCTCTCACGATTTTATGATTTATTTACTATTAGATTTTCGTGAAGGATTACCCCACCCACCACATTTACATGTATTGAAATGCCACAAAAAATAAAATTTGCAGTTATACATAATATTTTGCTATTTTTATGATGCTAAATATATGTAGAATTAATGATTAAAAATCTACTAAAATCAAAGCGACAGAAATTGGTAAATGTGAGGTTTAAAAAGAGAGACCCAAAATTTTTGCATGTCTAATTATCTAGGCAGACTGGACACATAATGCCATAAAATCTCCAAATTAACCTATCCATTTTACCCTTTCTCATTGTTTTGTTTTAGGGAACAGAAATAAGACTCTAGAAATGCAATGAATCTCTATTTTCGTCATCCCCCACAATTTTATTATTTGCTTAATAGTAGGTTTCCGTGCAGGATTACCCCACCCACCACATTTACATGTATAGAAATGTCACAAAAAATTAACTTTGCAGTTAAACATATTTTTTTTTTTGCTATTTTTAAATTGTTCATAATCTGTGAAATCACCATTTAAAAATCTACCAAAATCAGCTAAAAGGAAATTGGTTAAAATATGGTTCATAAAGAAAGACCGAAATTTTTGCATGTCTAATTTTCATGGTAGGCTGGACGAAAAATATCATGATAATCAACCAATCAATTTCACCTTTGCTCACTGTTTTGTTGATTAGAACACAGATAAGAGTCTAAACATGCAATAGAACACTTTTTTCATTGTCTTTTACGATTTTATAATTTGCTTATTATCAAGTTTCCGTGAAAGATTACCCCACCCACTATGTTTACATGTATCAAAATGACAAAGAAAAGTAATTTTGCAGTTTATCATAATGTTTTGCTATTCGAAAATAAAAAAAAAAGATTCTATATTTACTCATTATTTCAATATCAGTTTTTTCAAGATTGATTAGTAGAAATTGTTTTATAGTCAGAATATTAGTTTGCGTGTTTGCAGCAATTTAGACATATTTTGAACAAATGCCAATATCAAATTTTGCACATTAAGAACATGTCAATACATGTATTTGTATACTAAGAACATGTCTGTTGGAATTTTAGATAATGCTTCCATCTCTTAAGTAGAAATAGTGCAAAGTTGTATGGCCTTTCCTTTAACTTAATACCTCAAGAAAGTACAGAAATAGTAGTAAAACGAGATACCCTTTGGGCCAAGACATGCTCTTCTATGTAGATAATTATCAAATCGGGTCATTGTTTTTTGTGTGTTCCGTTTTCCTTAACATGGGAGGAACTTTACCTATACAAATTATTGCTCATGCTATGATTGATATCTGTGAAGTGGCGAAGGCCTCCTTGAGCAGATGATCTATGAAACCAGTAGGGAGTAATTTGGTCAAATGAATCGTACTTGCAAGAGTACCCGCTATATTAAATTTGAAATTCTGACGACCTTGGGGCTAGTATCATACAATAAAATGTGGAATTTCATTTCGCAATTTTCTATTGAATCGACGCTTTCACATTAATAGTTTAGATGATATTTAAAAATCGTTTGAAAATAACCATATCAGGAAAATCAAAAGAGTCTGAAATGATATATGGTATTGGGAAATAATAAGCACAATATGGCTCTTTTTAGAATGAGCAGTATGGTATTGCAAAGTCTTGTGATCGTGATTCAATTTGTCTTATGTCCATAATTGATAAAAAATTATTCCTAATACTCATATACTCTTGGCAGATCAACTTCTATAAATGTAAATTGGATTTAAAAAAACAAGATGTGTTTGTGAAACACGACTGCCCCAGAAATGGCTATTTTTCTAAGATGTTAAGTTTTTGTGTAAAGGGTTAATAAGGGTTAAAGGATGACCTTGAGGAAGGTTATTGTGCATGGAACAGAAAGCTAACATTGAAAGGAAGTTGCATACCAAATGTGAGCTTTGTATGTTGAATACTTTTGGAGAAAAGGCAAAATGTTAGGTTTTCGGACAGACGAACAGACAGACGGACGGACTGACATGAGTAAAACAATATGCATCCGATCTTTCGATACGGGGCATAAAATTCATGCAACAAAGTATGTATGTAATGTTTCTAATCTGTTAAGTTTCGTAATTTTTAACCCAAGTGCTCATATCTGACTTAATTCAAGGATACAGGTCAGGTCAATTGACACTCCATTCTATAATACTTGTATGATACCGACAAAAATATCATTTTATAGTTTAATCTGACAAATAGTTAGATTTGTAAGCCTTGAGATGAACATACAACCTTGAGATCTTATGTTCTGTTCTTTAGTACTGAGCTTACAGATATGTAAGCATCTAAAATCTTTATGGACAAGCACAATTAATTTATGATCTGTCTCGCAAAAAAAATCATGTTGGAAGTGTGATAGCAATTACCACAGTCAGTCATTTAGCACTCAGACTAAGGTTGAAACATTTTGCTCTAAGATATTTTTGCTGAATCTAGATATTGTCGTCTGTATTTTATTTATTTATTTATCTTTTTTTTTTCATTTTAAAAATGCAATGTCTGGTCACTGTTATCTGTTCGATGCTATTTTTTCGTTTATTGGCTATAGCAGACTTCCAGCAAGCTCATTACAACTTGGAGGGATAGGGCCAAGTCCCTGATACCGATGATTTTCCAGCTTCAGTAATTTTACCACATTATTCAAGAGATTAGATGAAATAAATCTATACATGTATATGTTCACAGAGGCTCTCTATCTGCAGCCTAAAAGTAACATGCATGATGTCGTCCATATTTTGACATGAGAAATTTAACCTAATGAATCAATTGGTCCGAGAAAAATATGGAATCCATCATTAGGTTCTCCAGCTGCGTGAAATTACTGAGATACTCTGTAAAGAGGAGTAAAACACCACCCGATCAATCACATTCTGCCATACATCTTTCTATCTTACTGTCTAGTTAATTCTAAATGAAATTTTGAAAACTGGTTTATTTTTGTCAGTCTTCCTTCCGTGCAGCAAGTGGCTATTAGGCCCATATCATGATCTCTTCAAGAAAGAAGGACAGGCTTATAATCACGAGTTTGGGTGTGGACAAGTTAAACAGTAGTTTTGCCCAACAAAAATTTACTCTTTAATGTGATTGCAATATGTGTGACATGTGCTTTTATGTAAACGAGAAAACATGTATGAAAGGGGGTGGCATCTGATATAGGTCACCTCGGATTCTTGTCTTCTTAACAGGACCTGCGCTATAGTTAAAAGATAAAAAAATGTGAAGTGTTTGGTACCTAAGGGTTTATCTTTAAAATAGTAATCTCTTTGAAATAAACACAGTTAACCCTTTCCCAAACAAGACCTGGTTTTGACGTCCCTAATAGAAAAGGCTTGGAAAAATATAGAGACAAAAGAAGAAACTGCTGATAACCAGCAGTTTCTCCTTTTGTCTCAATATTTTCTGTGCCATGTTTTACACAAATTACTTCTTTATTATCATCAATTTTGTCATCTGCAGCAGGTTTCGAATTGGACCACCCTAAAATTTTGTCGTTAAGGAAAGGGTTAATTGAAAAACTTTAGGTTAAAAAAAGCAAATGTTCTACAGAGCAACAGATCAGTGCGGGTAAAGACGTTCTAAATTTGTTCATTCAAATCAAGGCCCTATGGCGTTGATACTCATTTGAATGGTAAAGAATTTTGTGCTAAAAATATACTCGGTTCGCCGTTATGTTTTGATAAACAGTCGGTGTTGTTGCAAAATCTCGTAACTACAGCTTGAATCAAGCTGTAGTTACGAAATTTTTATAACAACACCTACGAAATACTATTGTTTGTCCGAAATTACTTCATGCTTAATTAGATAAAATCGTCCCCTATTGTCAGGTCATAAATAGTTATTTGACAAAATTTCCCCCTTTTAGAACATCTACCTCTTTTACACGTAGCTCTGGTAAAACTGGAAAAATCCAACACCCAAAATACCCCCGCCCTCTACCTACTCCCTCTGTCTCTTTCCTTTTCCCTTAACCCTTTCCCAAACAAGACCTGGTTTTAACGTCCGTAATAGAAATGGCTATAATGGAAAACATTGAAACAAAAGAAGAAACTGCTGATAACCAGCAGTTTCTCCTTTTGTCTCAATATTTTCTGTGCCATATTTTACACAGATCTTATCTTTGACAACATCCATTTTGTCATTTGAGACACTTTTTGAAGTGGATCACCTAAAAATTTTGCCGTTTGGGAAAGGGTTAACAAGGGAAATACACATTCTATTATCAATTTTCTTTTTTTGGCAACCATTTCCATACATATATTCATAAATATTTGTGTATTACCCCCTTGTTAAGAGAGATAGAGATTTGCGAAAGGGGGGGGGGATTTACAGTCATAATCATTGAGAGGCTTGATACAATCAAAGTACTGATCATTTCATCAATGTTTTTGATGCTGTAAAGATTGTTCTAGAATTTATATTAACATGTTCATGAAGTGAATGACTAATCGTAGCTGATACACATTCTTTTTGCACTGAAAACACAGGATGTTTCATGAAATATTAGAAAATAATACTATGTAATCATGATCAGTGGGAAGCTTGCTGAAAATAATCAAAGTACACAGAGTACCCAAAACTCTGTCTTATTTGTCCTTTTCTAAACGCGTTTTATACAATAACGGCTCAATAGATTTTGGTAGATTTTTAGGACATTGTTCAGTAATGATATAGGTTCATTTTAGTAAAGAAATAATTTCTGTTGCAATTAGTTTGATGTCCAACCCTATATTGACTGGACTATTTGCAGTTTACACAGAACTTATGCAAACTCTGAACATTGGAATTTCGTCATTTTTTACATTGATAACAAACATTTTCTACTATTGTCTCAAAACTTTCTGTTCTATTTCTTACACCAATCTCTTTTAATACCCATTTTGTTATCTGTAACACCTTTTTTAATTGGACTATCCTAACATTTTGTCAGGAAAGGGTCAGCATAGTATGATAGGTAAGAAATAATACTTCCTAGAAATGAGAAATAGTTGATCTTTTCGCACTGAATTTCGTAGCCTAGTTATTTTACTTAATTACAATAATCCGTTTTTATGGCTTTTAATTCCTTAGTAAGACAGTAGGCCTACATACATTATACTTACCGGTTATTTATCCATTTTTATTGTACAAAAAATCAGGCTGATTCAAATTCGCATCCGATGCAGACCACAATTTAACTGATCCCCAATGAATATGTACGGATTTTTTGTGCGACGTCATTACGTATTAACGGCGTCATCCGCATAATTCCGATATCGCGTGAATCTCATTAGAGGTGGACTATCTTTACCTACATTTTCCGATATCCCAGCCCATTTGTACTGTATACATGTATATGTAGCAATCAAAACCCACCATTTCACTCGATATTCGAGCTATGGCCATAAAACTGGTTAATTGCTTTATTAATCAGGTTTTCATCAGATTTCCAGCATTTTTTCTTGGACAATATTTTTTATTGTTAATAGGGGCCTACACTTTTGAGATGAATTTATTACATGATCTTGATGTGTTTATGGTTAGCACAAATCTAGGAAAAAATAACTTAACATATTGTCTGTGTTATTGCAAAACCTCGCAACTCTAGCTTTACTGAAGCTGGAGTCACGAGGTTTTGCAATGACATCGACGATATACAGGGAAAACGATATTAGGGGCTAAATGCATTCAAGACGCATTTAAAAAGACTCCAAGCCATTATCTTTTTGGGGTTTTACTTCGAATTGTTTCAATGAGACGATTCCAATGAGTGCCCATAATATCCTCTTAGCTAGCCAAGATTGTACCCACCTACGTTCTATTCGCCCTTGGTGGATTTAGTCGGATTTTCTTGGTACCACGATAAGCCATCTGATGGTTGTCCAACCGGTTGTTAGTGTTCGACCTACTTTTTGGACCAATGAAATTGCAGTATATTTTAAAATTTCGCCACTATATTTCGCATAAACGGACTGCCGGCTACCTAATGTAACGTCTACACATAGCCACGCCCAGTCTCCAATGAACCGCTAGCGGACACTAAGTCAGATAGAGTCTGTATAGTAGATTCTACGCGATATAAACATTCAATGCGCTGCGCGCATTTGAATGTTTATTTCGCGTGGAATCTACTATACAGCCTCTATCTAATACTTATAGAGTAGCAACCAATCAGATGAAGTGCTCTAACCGATATCGAAATTCCTTTTGACCTTTTATTGTGACCCCACGGGTACTTCAGACGTTGTTTCTCAGCCATAAATACACGTCATTCAAACGCGATGCAGCATTGCATTAGCTATAAGTTATATAACGATTGAGAAATCAATTTCACTGAAAATACATTACATGATGACATAAAAGCCTTCTTTGTGGCGATATGACAGAAGAACTATCTGTGCAAGAGAAGAGATTCAAACATTGCACAATTGGAATTCGTGGAATAATTCCCCCTTTCAATAATATTTGACGAAAGGTTGGCCAATTTTTCGTGTTCTAAATTAAGTTTTATCGGAGGCGATAATTTATGAGCCGATTTACTGGTAAAGACCACCCTTGTCTAAAGTTTCATTACACAAATTTCACAGCCTAATGGAAAAGTCACTTCCAATTTGTCTGACTTGGATAATTAAAGTAAACTCAATGAAAGTTAACTGTACTAGTTTGTAACGTGATGATGGATTGGGTGCATTTTGATCCTTCTCAAATCGGTTAAAGTTTTGACGGTTTCAATTCATTTGAAAGCGACTGCAATAAAAAAATGGAGGTTCATGAAAAAAATTGTCTTATATAATACAGCATATTATAAAACATCGATGTATATTAAGAATTGTGTTCCTTAATGACTTTTCAGACAATTCTTATTACATGAATTATTGACGTCAGAACAGGCTTGGTTTGGGAAAGCGTTAACTTCTTACGGGATGATGGGTAATGGTGCATTTTGGTGCAGTTTAGGTCACAAATTCGGCCATGGTAAAACTATTGCGCGGTATCTTCATGAACAATCGGCCTAACTTCATCCAAGAGCTAAGTTGTCTTTTCCCTAACTTCAGCATGTTCATCGACTTATCACCAACGCGTTTGATCCAATGGGTGGTATGCACCAGCCGAGCCCGAATAGCTCCGTCGGTAAAGCCGGAGTCTGTCAATCCAGGGGTCGAGAGATCAAACCCCGTCTCGGCCTGTATTCATTCTGATATTTGACAAAAGTCTTTGTTTCTCACCAATAGGTGTGAATCATCGATATGAGAGAGCAGCTGGAGGCTCGGTTGGGATATTGTGGTAGTAGCCTACTGGTGCGAGAAATACCAGAAATCCATATTAGGTACTCCAACCGCCCCTATACGACCATAGCAGTCGAAAACAACATTAAACCCCGATACATCAATTTCACTGGTGACGAACTCGGCCAAAGCGATGGACGTTTTTCGCTACAATAAGGTACATATATTTTGCGTTTAAATGTGAGTCTAAAGATCTGATTGGATAGTTTTTTCTAATAACAATGAATTTGTTCTAAAAATAGACCGAGTTTACTGATATGTATTGACAAACCGTCGGTGTTGTTATAAAATATCGTAACTACGGCTTTATCGAAGCCGTAGTTACGATATCTTATAACAACACCGACGGAATTCAATGATCGCGAAAAAACGTCCCACGCTTTGGCCGAGTTCACCACCAGTGAGTTTAGAGTTATCGGCCGAGAAATGCGTGTCGTTTAATCAGATGATTCTTAGTTCTAACTCTGAACAGAATGCCATGGTTTCTTCAAACATTCAAGAAAAATGCTGTTGTTTGAAGAAACCATGGGATGCGGTGCAGAGTGAGTTAGAATCAGGAATGGCCCTCTCAAAGGCTCAAAGATGCTCTTTATCTAGTCAAAATCTGTAGAGTATAAGAGTATAATAATTATAGTGTGAGCGTTTCCCGAATGTCACGTGGGCTATCCTCCGTGTATTATAAGCGTGGCGGGTCACGTTTCAAAACAAAACGCATGTCCCTTTTTCGCGTGTCCGTTGTCGAAATGTTAAATATTTTAATTAGTAATCTCGTATCACACTCAATTTGTCAAGGAGAGAGACCAGACCCTTTAAATGTGGTTCCAAGGTTTTCGTGTGCTGGTCCTATAAATCATACGCTTGTTTTCTTTATTAGATGTTTTGTGGTATACATATAACCCTTTCCCAAGTAAGATCTAGATTTCACTTGCTTGGAGGAGAACTGGAAACAAGTAAGATGAAAGAAGAGAAAGTTGGTCACCAGCATTTTCTCGATTTCCATTAATAAATATTGCCCGTACTAATTAACGTGTACGGGGGTCTAATCGTCCGACTTTTGTTGCGCTGTACAAATTTTGTAACTCGTCTAAATTTGGTCTTTTTTTCTTCTTTTGGGGTAAAGATTTAATACGTCCCACCAGTGTATCATCTTACCATAATGTTCACATCTCATTCGTCAAAACTTGCAATGACCCTTAAACGCGATTTTAACTAGGAACTTTAACCCATTTCCAGAGTGCTGGTCAAAATTGAAAGACGTTGTAGGCAAAAAAGGAGATAAATTAAGAGTTTATATGTTTTGGTCTCTTAGGGAAGAAATATTGTGGAAAATGAAAACAATGCCAGAATTTATTTTTTTATTGTCATTTGAGTAACAGGTAAAATATATTTCAATTTCGATGCAGGTTACGCGAAAACCACATAAAAGAATATACGCCTTGCTGATTACTTTTTAACACTTTGAGGATTATTTGGATTTTGTCGCTGTGAAATAATTTGCTATCTTTTTTGAATGGAGTTTGAGTTTGAGTTTATTGAGGTTTTACGCCGTTTTCAACTACCAGGGTCATATCGCGGCGGCTGGAGCACCTAACCGTGGGTTCCTGGTATTTCTCGCACCAGTACAACCACAATATCCAAACTGAGCCTCCAGCTGCTCTCTCACATAGATGATTCACACCCATTGGTGAGAGACAAATGACTTTTGTCAAATGTCAGAATGGATACTGGCCGAGCAGGGGTCTTTTTTGAATGGACAAACCGCACATAAATGGACGTTGACGCATAGAAAACGTGGATTTTTTTTAAACGAACGCATAAAGAATGATGAAAGACATTTTTGGTGAAAAAAATATAATATATAAAAATCTAATTTATTATTTTAAATACGGTGAGCATTTTACACCTCAATTACAATTACAAGAGAACATTACTTCCAATGTTAGTCAAACTATTTATGTTTTTTTCTACCCGTTTCCATATTTGTCATGTAGTTTTGATCTTTAAAACGGCATTCATGTCAATGTTTTACTTTCATCAGGATGTATTTTTCACTTAGACCAAATTCATAGTTTCTTTTGCTAGTCACTATAACTATTATTTACCACATGCAAATTACTACGCAGGCTACAACCGGAAGCGCTAAATGATTATCATGGTAGATTTTATGACACAGTTGGTGAATGGCTCACAAGTTTTCAAGTGCCATTATGAGACGGTGTTTTTTTTTTTTTTTTTTTTTTTTTTTTTATTTTTTTTTGGGGGGGGGGGGGATGGGGGATTGCTTTCGGTGATTTTGGAATACCGGTACATATTTGAATTGAAAGGTGATGACAGGCCTGCCCCGCAATATGTAACATGAAATTCGCGAAGTACAAACAGTAAATTCTTAAAATAGTCCATGTACGAACTAAAAATCTGATTTTTAATCTAATATCGCTGATTTCTTCCAAAACCTCGTAACTACAGCTTTAACAAAGCTGTAGTTACGAAGTTTTCGAAGAAAAGCGACAATATTGTTAGCAGTATAGAATGGCGGCTAGTCTTTGTTAAAGGGACCGTGGAACAGCTTTATTTAGCCCCCTATAATTATCCGCATCTTGACGGTAATGAGATATGACGGGAGCGCTTTATTGGCCGCCTTCACGTTTCCCTTATTTCAGCAGTGTTTCGTAATTTTGTTATTTTTGTTTAAAATTAAAAGTATCTAAATTAAAATTTTGTCGAAATTGACAACCTCGATATTGTAACAATTCATTAGCCACAAAAATATCAGATAGGCCTACTGTATCATAGGGTGTTATTACCTTACGATGTTTCCATAGTTTGGCCCGTTACAATACGACGATATTTTGCAAAAAATGAATCTGCTATGTACAGAAGACAAAATGGGTTATAAAGAAATCAGAATATACATACATTAAAGCGCTGAAATTATTTCCCTGAAAATGAGAAAATAATGGTTACCACTAATAACACGTATTTTGGTACACAACAAAGAACAAAATTTGTTCTTTGTACATATGCTACAGGCGTTTCCAGGCCTATGGAAGCCACAGTCAAGCATTTGGTCACCTCTGGCTGCGAGCACTATTTAATAAGGCACCAGAACAATGTCAGGGCAATATCCAGCATAATAATATTTCCATTTAAAATACAAAAATAAACATTCTGAACGGTTTAGAATTTTGAATTAATGCATACTTATGGAAATATTTGACAAAAATGTTTAAAATTACCTCCCTTGCATATTAATATTTAGGAAACAAGTTTTGTGAATCATTTTCTCCCTGAAGCGTAGGCTAATCTTGATATCCGGCACCGTGAATCAACTTATGTAAAATGTATTTACAAGTGTGTGTAATTTGATGCATTTGTGGGGCGCCGTGTTCTAATGGCAGGATGCGGGCTTTGGGATCGAGGGATCCTGGGTTCAAATCCCGCCAGCGCCTAGGGGATTTTTCTGAGCAAAAAACTTACCACACGTTGCTCCTCTTCACCAAGGTGTATAAATGGGTACACGGGAGAGTTGATAGTCAAACGGGGCGTCCGTGGCCGAGTGGTTAGAGTCGCTGACTCAGGATCACTTGCCCCTCACCTCTGTTGGTTCGAATCCCGCCAGGGACGTATGAACTTTCATGTGAGGAAGCTATCCAGCTGGCTTGCGGAACGTCGGTGGTTCTACCCAGGTGCTCACTTGGGGTCTTCCTCCACCATTCAAAGCTGGAAACAGGTCAAAGGAAGGGAGTTCCTTCCTGGGCACGCCCAGTCGGTCATATGGGCAACCGGCAACCGAGGATAAATAACCTAAAACAATACAATGATAGTCAAAGAGCTGTGGCTGCCGAAGGCGCCGACTGTTAACAGCCGACTTGAGACTCAGTGATCGTGGGTTAAAGTGTAAAGTCGGTTGAACACTCAAGTGAAAATAGACTTTAAATAGAAACTTTTATACAAACTTTAACTTTATTTCGTATGGCTAGACAGTGGTGTTTTTAACGATGGCACCTATGAACTACAACGTGTTAGAAGAACAAATTGGCACCCATAAGCAACGTCTTAGGAGAATAAATTGGCACCTATGAACAACACGTCTTAGCAGAACAAATTGGCACCTATGAACAACAACGTCTTAGGAGTACAAATTCTTAACTATGAACAACAACGTCTTAGGAGAACAAATTGTCACCTATGAACAACAACGTCTTAGAAAATCAAATTGGCACCTACGAACAATAACGTCTTAGGAGAACAAATTGGCAACTATGAACAACAACGTCTCAGAAACACAAATCGGCACATCTTAACAAGAACGTCTTAGGAGAACAAATTGGCACCTATGAACAAGAACGCCTTAATAGAACAAATTTGCACCTATGAACAACAACGTCTTATGAGAACCAATTGGCACCTATGAACAACAACGTCAAAGGTTTAATCCCATTTCGTCTACTCCCAATTCGTCTACTATTTTGGACATAAGTCCCATTTCGTCTACTTTTCTAAAATTTGTATATCAATATAATTTTATATGATTTTTATCAAAATATTTGGATTTTTATTTCATTTGTGAATATATTGACTTAATTTCTTTTGTTAACACAAAATAATGTTGTTAATTGATGATTTGACATGAAAGTAGACTTTTTAGGACAGTAGACGAATTGGGACTCAATGGACTTAAAAAACAGTAGACGAAATGGGAGTAGACCAATTGGGATGTTACCAAATTGGCACCTGTTACGTAAATCATACAGTATATCAACTGATGTCAACTAGCATTTTCTTTTCTCATGAGGATTTCTAACATAAGGTAATCCACCCTAAAGAGTTTCAAGCGACTTCGGAATTTTTCGTGAAATGTCGTTAATATTTGTTAAGCATCCGAACTTATTCGAGATTGGCCATTAACATTCGGCGGTGAAATATTCCGCTCCACCTCCGAAGGTTTACGACGTCGCCCGAATAACTCCGACGCCGTGTGATGCTCATTTTAGTGGAGTTCATTGAGCCCCGTCAACACCATGACCAGTTTGGGAAAGGGTTAAACCACAGTGAATAAGTGATAAATACAAAGGATTAACAAGACATCAAAGACATCGGTGTTCACTGATTCGCTTATGTCTATTGGTCTCTGCCGCGGACTCCTTTATTTCGACGAACAATTCAATGGGCCTTAAATCTCTATTAACCCTTTTCCAACATGACGCGGTTTGTTGTAGTAGAATAAAATAAAGATCAAAAGTATCAGCAGGAAAAAAGGGAAATGCTGATAAGCAGCATGGACTTATTTTCATGCAATGCTTTTCCTGTTTTGATGTACACGTTTCTTCATCAATCTTGGTTACAACTAACACTTATTTGTTGTCCCTCAAATTGCGAATTTATACGACTCAAGAACTTCATTGTTCGGGAAAGGGCTAAGTGGGGCTATGTTGAAATTCTTATCAATGTTATTCATTTTGTGAAATCAATTGACTAGGACAATATCAATAGAAAATAAGCGACCGGTCAGTCCCTCTTGAAACCGTAATTAACCTTTTCCTTAACCCTTTCCAAAAATGGCAAAAAATGACTTCCACATTTGAAAGCGGAGGCAGACGACAAAATTGTATTTGATAAAGATAGAATATGTGTACAATATAGCACAACAAATATTAAGACAAAAAGACGAAAAGTTGGTTTTCAGCAAAACCAGATGTTTTGGGTAAAATGTTAGATTTTAGATTCTATCTTCTAGGAAAGGGTTAAACAATTAGGGCCACCCCTTTAAGACCCTAAAGGCATTTTATCTATGGACAAAGGACGACATTATGTTTAGGCGGGCTAATTTGTATTTGCACAAAATGTGAGGAATTCTTAGTATTTTGTTCACCTATTCCGAAATTTTAAAAAAGAAAAAAAAACTTTCGTCAATACATTCAAAGAGACAAAACTCATTTAAGGTAGTCCTCCCCTAGTGAGATTCACCCGACGTCGGATTTTTTTTTTCATGCGAAGTCGTTAACATGCGTTACGTATCGGAACTTATTCGGTCGACGTCGTAAACTTCGTCCGAGTAATTCCGACCTTGCGTGAATCCCATTAGGGTAGACTACCTTAATCACGCCATTCGATATACAGACCCATCCATGACTACTCTCTTAAAAACAGAGCACATTTTCTCTTCATTCCATTATGATAGAATGATACTCTGTTCCCACGGAGTCATTTCACGTCTAATCTCGGGGCCTTGGCGGGATTTCCGTATCCAATCGTTGGCTATATATATACACAACAAAACAATTGAAAACACTGATACAAATTTTCATAGGCTGGTGCTTTAAATTACCGGCTTCAGCCAAAAATAGAAGCGACGTAATGCATACGTAATCAAACAAGATAAAACTGAATGATTTTGATTCGATAATTCAAATGTTACAGGCTTCAGCCACAAATAGAAGCGACGTAATGTATACGTAATGATAATGCAAGATAAAACTGAATTATTTTGATTCGATAATTCAAATGATGTGCTATAATTAGATTATGACGACCAAATAGGCTTTTGGTGTATCAAAAACGGCAGAGGTCATATCTGATCGTTAATCAATAGACATCGGCTTTGGAGAGTAATCCATGACAAGATTTACAAGAAAGTTACTGACTTTGTATAATTTCATGTTAAGTAGCAGCCCAAATAAGAATCATACAAAATGGTAGAATGTGCGTTATCAGTGCAAACAGATTAACACTTTAAGGTAGTCCACCCCTAACGAGATTCGAACGACATCGAAATTATTCGGGCTACGTCGTAAACAATCGGCGATGTGGAACGTTCCGCCGTCGAACTTATACGAGTTTGCCCGTTTGGATTCGGATATGTAACGAGTTTTGACGACGTGAATCCCTTTGGAAGTGGACTCCCTTAAAATCAAAACTGCTTTATCTTTAGTCATAAAAGGAAAAAGATTTTTGAAATTACCAAATGTGTTACCAGTGTCATTGTCGATTGTTCAATTGCGTCGCCTGTTTTTATGCTATGTTTTCAGATTCTTAAGAAATATTTCTAGATAGAAATATGAATTTTGAATTTTAATTTATTTTTCATGTAGATATGCATGAATCCGTGAAATATAATGTTTTCATTTTACTCTATTTGCATTATGTGACATACAATAGTTAAACAAGCGAGAAACGCAACTCTTATTTCATTTCCTAGTGTGTTTTTCCCCTTTTGTTATCATCACTTGTAAATAGCCAATATAATATTTCAATACATTAATATAAAATTAAAAGTTTTGAAATTAAAGTTATAATAAAGGGAATTCTACACATATTTTGTTGATAGAATACAAAAGTACTCATGGGATCCAAACGGAACCCAGTTGGTAGGATGTGTATGTAAAATATGTTGGTAGGATGAAGATTAAACAAATCATACCCCACCAAGCTGTTTGATTATGGAAACGCATATGGTACACCCTGATAAAATGATAAAGTCGACTTCAGGTAAGTCGACTTGTCATGATAACAAAAGAAAATTAACTCTACCGGTTGTCTACGTAAACTAATCTTTCCGACATAAGTTAGTGCATCATTATTTTAAAATATGTCATGTCGACGTATGCTTTGTCATCTTATCCACATAATTTGTACATCGATCTTCCCTGACTTATCTAGTTTTAGTAGGCATGTTGACAAAAATCCTTTATTTCTTTCCTACATCAATATTTTTGTCAAAAAGAAACAAGTCGCATTCACGTGGTAATCAAGCATCTGGAATATATATTTCCACTACTTGAACATTTAATATCAGCTTTGCGTCATAACCTACGACGACAAAAAGCTGCTGTGTATACTATTTCGTACCACCGACCCATACAGGTTCAGACATGTATGCCGTGCTCCACATCGACATCTTACCGGCACATGGAGGCACCTTAGTCCCCCACACAGATACACAGGAACGTATATTTATTTCTCTGGACACACCATTCATAAACATTAGCAAGTATCCAATGACCAAATTCTGAGATGTCCTAGGCAGCCTAATGAGATATCACTATCCCAGAAATAGACATGTTGTACAAGGCCAGCGAAATATGTATTCCAGACCCATTCAGTATAATATAAAATGTACTACGACGTGGACTATGACTGTAGAAGACTAGTATGCCTTTACTTTGTCAGTTAATTTTGAACTGATTTTCTGTGCCTACTGTAATCTGACTCTGTTGGAAATCATAGGGTGCCTTCCTGGGCTGGTGGCGAAATGCCTTTACTAGGAATCAGAGCCTACCTTGGCTAGTGAGCTCATCATTGTGTGTGTACACCTCCCTTGTCCAGTGAAAATATATCCGTGTGGATGATGTGTTCGGATATTGGTGAGCCTATTCAGATATGATTGTGTGGGACTACGGTACCTCCTTGCACCAGTATTAGGCCAGTCACTTTAGCATTTAGGGTACCACTAATTCTAACAGAAATAATTTTGTAACTGAACGAAAGTCTTTTATATCATGATCAACATATCAAAAGTCCTCAGAGCAAATCTGGGGGGAAATGGTGTTAAATCACGCTAAAAGATGCCTTGATATGATCGTAATACACTGGTCCATCCTAACCACCATACATTTTCTCGAGTACCACGTGCTTCTCTTACACTATACTTTTCACATATCATTTTTAATTTGATTGAATTTTATATGAAAATTGAAAGATGTATTCCTTATAAATAAAATTCAAAATGATAGATATAACGAATAAGTAAAAATAATTTCGCTTTAAATAGAATTATCTTCGATCGATTTTTAAAAGTACGGAAGCTCAATTTGACTATAATATTATTACATCTGTCAGATATAGATTATTCAAATCGGAATTACACAATTTGCGAGTAAATCATCCTTTACTTGCCCCCAACCACTTGGTTTGAAGTCCACACATGGTTTTTTGTTATTATACGCCCGAAGAGTCGTAATTTGTTATGGCCCGATCGTCCGTCTGTCCGTCTATCCGTCCGTCTGTCCGTTAGCAATTTCTTGTGTGCGCAACTTCTCCTACAACTTTGATCGGAATTTGATCAAACTTGCCATAATGAATCTTCATGGTATCTAGTTGTGCACACCGCTTACGGAATTCAGATAACTCTTTTCGTTCTTGAATTATCTTCCCTTGAATAAAAAAATGCCCATTTTATTGTGTGCGCATTGTGTGCGCAACTCCTCCTACAGTTTTGATCAAAATTTTATCAAACTAGCCACAATAAATTGCCATGGTATCTAGTTGTACACACTGCTTACGGAATTTAGATAACTGCTTTTGTTTCTGAATTATCTGCCCTTGAATTTAAGGACAAATGTCCATTTTCTCAAAAATACCCATTTTCTCGTCTGCGCAACTCCTACAGATTCAATCCGAATTTAATCAAACTAGTCACAATGAATCTCCATGGTATCTAGTTGTGCACGCCGCTTACGGAATTCAGATATTTTTTTCGTTCTTGAATTATCTGCCCTTGAATAAAAAAGAATACCCATTTTATTATGTGCGCATTGTGTGCGCAACTCCTCCCACAGTTTTGATCAGAATTTTATCAAACTAATCACAGTAAATATCCATGGTGTCTAGTTGTATACATAGCTTACAGAATTTAGATAACTGTTTTCGTTTGTGAATTATCTGCCCTTGAATTTAAGGACAAATGCCCGTTTTCTGAAAAATGCACATTTTCTCGTGTCACAACTCCTACAGTTTCTACCAGATTTAAATCAAACTAGCCACGATGAATCTCTACGGTGTCTGGGTGTGGAAGCATAATTTGGAAAACTTCTCATGTTTGAATTATCTGCCCTTGAATTGAAAAGAATGGCCAATTTTACTGACAAGCCCCTCTCGGGCGCATTACCATGCTGATGGTAATGACATTAACATTTACTACACATCAGACGTAAAAAGTGGAACAAAGAGAAAGAAAATATGGGACATTCACAAAACCAGAAGAACTGTAGGATTCGACATTTGTAGATCATAGATGCATTTTCTGGTTGTGACACCACTTCACATGTATAATTATGGTGTTGGTAAAGGGGTTCTCCTTAAGAAAGCGACCAATAACCAAATGATCATAGACCAACTTTCTCTTCTCTCTTTCTCGAAGATGTTTCTCATAGTGTTTTAGAAAATGTTGGGGAAATGATATTTGTACATATTTACAATGGAGAAACTACAAAACACTTGAATAACATAAGATTTCAAAAAATTATTTATAAGACACAAACAAGCTCCACATTTGTACAAGTTAAAAGTCTTCCGCCAACTGAAGCTGTTGCCAGATACCACAGTTTTAGAGCCTATCTTCAAGTCCAAATGTTGGTAGGAAACACTATAGAACCAACTGAATGGGGCTGGAACAAAATCAACAACAAATTAAATCCAGTCTGCTTGTCTTGTCTGATGCACCCAAACGCCTGCTTAAAATGATTACGTGTAATTGCAAACTGAATTGTGATTCCAAAAGGTGCATATGTAGGAAACATGGTTTGTCCTGTTCAGTGGGTTGTGGAGAGTGTCGTGGTATAAGCTACACTAATGTGCTCTTAATTAATGAAGATTTCGAAATGGATTGAATTTTTAAGTAACATCCATATGAACATGTATCTGGAAAAAAAAGCCTTTATAACATTTAATACAAACACACTGTAGATCTAGATCAAGATCAGGCTGTGTGTACGCACTGTCTGGTCACATTAGTATGACTCGAAATCCATTACAAAGTGATAAAAATGAATTTTGTGCTAAAAATAGACTTGGTTTAACGTTGATTCAAGCTGTAGTTACGAGATTTTATGACAACACCTACGAGATACTATTGTTTGTCTGAAATTACGTCATGGTTATCTGGATAAAAGTATTCCCTATATGCATTATTGGCCAGTGGCTTTCTAAAAAGCAAAAACCAATCAGTAATGAAAAACAGTCATTGATTTGACGTCTGTGAAGAGAATCGAATCGTAAAATAAACTGCAAAAGATGAAAGTGATGACAATCAGATTTTTATCCTTTTGTTTCAATATTTTCTTTGTTATAATGTACACAAATCCGATCTTTTTGCAAATTGTTTTTGTCGTCTGCAGCAGTTTTAGAATGGGAAGTCTAATATTTACGTTCAGATGTCGGTTTAAATGTATTTGATAAGTCAACCTTAGTCAATGAGTGGGTGGGGTAATTTCACCTGCAAATTCATTTTCCATGTCTAATTGAAATAAAGAAAATATCAAAGTCTGTTTTTTTTACTTTATAAACCCCTAATATTACGTTATCTATAATATGTTTCATCTGCAATAACATATTTGGTTTTAAAAGATGGGTTTCTAAGCCTACACGGAAAAACATTCTTTTGGCTTGCCTTGTAGGGGTCTCTTCGTTAGATCGATATTTTTCATATTTCCCCTCGAGTAACATTTGAGGACTTTTTTTCTGGAATGAGTAGATGGCTGTAGATTATAAAAATGTTGGTTTCGTTTCTGTTAGAATTAGTGGTGGGTTGGGCCTATTTTTCGGCTAAAGTGACTGGCCTATATAGCTATGAGTGTGTGGAGAAGTGCGGTGTGTCGCCAGGTCTATGGGAATAGAATTGTGACTACTTGTGTGCTTTCTTGTGTACTTGTAGATATGAGTGTGGTATGCCAGACTGCTTTCTTGTGAGATAAGGGGATACTACTGTGGTAGACAAGTGTGTCATCCTGTGCCTATGGAAGAATGACTGTGTGGGGACTAGGGTTCCTCCTTGGAACTAGGGTGCACATCTTGAGCCTATTGGGAGATAACCACGTGGGGGATTTGAGTGTCCCCTGGGCTAGTGATGTGCGGAATATGGTTTATAACTGTACATGTCTGTGTGGGGGACTACGATGCCTCCCTGTGTCGGTAAGATGATATCGATGTCTGAACCTGTATGGATCGGTGGTAATATAGCCATGTCTGATATACATCCCTGGTAGGTACATGTCAGCGTTTGAAACTGGGTTATCTTTGGGCAACCAACCCACTATTGGCCAATATTAATTGTTCGGGACTGGGTAAACTTTCTCTGGGCTGTTGTGGATATGGCTGTGTGAGAATTTGTGATGTTTTGGTCAATACCTATACTGAGCAAAAGTGAAAACGCTACACCTACTTTGCTTGTCATATTTCGTCTACATACAACAAGTAAAAAAATCAAATGAAAGTGTAACGCATTCTTCATTCACTTGGCTAAACCAAACACTAAAAGTTTTGTGGATTTTAATTACGAGGATGAAATACGGACACTTTTAATGTGACAGGGGTCCGTTTTTCAGGTGTACAATTTGAACGCAAATTTAACACAATTTCAACCTTCAGGAAATCCAAGCAGAAGAATGCAAACCATGCCGGACTGCACGGAATGGT
This sequence comes from Fragum sueziense, assembly GCA_963680895.1. Taxonomy (NCBI): domain Eukaryota; kingdom Metazoa; phylum Mollusca; class Bivalvia; order Cardiida; family Cardiidae; genus Fragum; species Fragum sueziense. Next base: position 13,051,289 of record OY804609.1, on the reverse strand, counting down.
AGTCTGACAAGTTACCAGTCAGGAAATGTAAAGAAGCTTGCATAAAAGTGTTTCAGCGTTTAAAAAATGGTGTTTGAAAAGCAGGATTTTCATCATGATCCAAGGCTTGAAAATTTTACAATGCAATCCCCATAGGAAATTCAAATCGCTATTGCATGGACATCTGGGACCCAAACCTAGTCGAAGAAAAGGTTCAAAAATCTTCTGTAAGACCTGCATGATGTTGCAAAAAATCCCAAACGAAAACCGTGATAAATTTGTGAATAACAAACATTTTAAATTCCCTATTTGTTTATGTAAAAGGGAAGTAATTCGCAAAATCGACAGATTAGACCTTGATTTAAGAGTTTGCGACAAGAAATAAGTGAGATTTTAAGCGTTTTTTTGGCAACCTGGGCATGACCAATTTCGAAAAAATAATGAAGAGTTTTCTGCGCATGCGCATATGCGGCATTTGATGAAATTTGCTCTAAACACATTAAGGGCTGTAACTCTGACATTAAAGGAGACAAGGCAATGAAATTTCGACTAAACGATTGCTGAAAGCCTGGGAAATAACGTTAACATATAATTCATGCTATTAACTCGATACTTTTCCATAAATAAGAAATCTTGCAGTGTAGCGTTTTCACTTTTGTTCAGTATATATGCCAGTGTGTCGAATTGAAGTAAAAATCAATATAAAGACAAAAGTCAACATAATTTGATAAGTCGACATGGGAACTAACACCTAATATGATAATGTCAGTTTTCAATGACATGAATATATTGTCATGATCTGTACTTGTCGTCTAAAACAAAAAATGACAAGGCAGTTAAATCCGACATCTCGACCTATAGCAAGTCATAAAGCCATAAACAACGAGCATAGTCAACATAGCAGTTTTTACAAAATACGTTATTATGTAGTTATGTCGTTTTATTTTAAGACGACAAGTCGAGTTCTGTTATTGAGTAATGATCAAATTAAGACAACAAATCGTGTTCTGTTAATACGTCATGATCAAATTATCATATTATTCTTTAAATTTTATGACAACTTGGTGTGATCATGTCGTCCTATAAGCTCACATCTTCGCATCCAATGACATCATCAGGGTGTACCATATACGTTTCCATAGTTTGATACCCCACATTAACTGGAAATGTAAATATCATAAAATGCTTAAATATTCACCCAAAGTAGCGCACTTTAAATATTAGTAGAGTTAATCCAAATTAACTCCGGACAACTTAATTTTCGTCGACAAAGTGCTTTAGTTGAGTAACATAAGAGACCCTTGCCGAAGTGGGGTCATTAAATTATGCAGATGTCCCTGGGTAATGTTAGTGGATTATATCAATATCGGAAGATGAGAATAAATAAAAAAAAAACAACATGAACAAGCGATGAGATGAGACAATATGCAAAAAAAACTAACAAAGATCCAAATCAGCCTGTATACATACACGGCCTGTGGTCAATAGGCTTACTCAAATTTTGCCGATTTTCAACAGAAACCTCGTAACTGCAGCTTAAAACAAGCTGCAGTTACGAGGTTTTTGTTGAAAAGCGACTTTACCTTACGATCCGCGTGGCGTCTGGCCAAAACTGCCTTTTGGCCCCCATGATCGATCTAGGAAAATCATGACTATCTCTTCAATTAGATCTGTATCATTTGGAGTATAATTTTATAGCCATAAAATATTTAATTGACTCAGATTGGAGCACTTATCCAGTGTTTTCCCACCCACACATTTCACGCTATATGACCAAAGACGGATGCAATGCTCTATACCACTGACTAACTTCGCACATTGACCTCAATTTAGCGTTTCAGAACTTAGAGAAAATATACACCGTGTGTGAAAAGTCGTACACCCTGGTGGAATGAGCCTTTTGAAACTTAGATTGTTACTACAGTAACGATGGGCGGTATACCAGGGATAAATCGATAGGTACTCCAGTATTTGTAATAAAACCGAAATGCTGTTGGGAATTACCTTAACCATTAACCTGGTGTTGACGTATCTAATAGATCAAAGTAATGGGAGCGCTGTACTTGGACGTCTCTGATTGAGCCAGCGGCATTGTAAAGAAATTATATACATTTCGTTCTTCAATTGCTTTAAATTTGTGATTAGATTTGGTCTAAATCACTACGACCGTTTCTTACCTTACGTAGATTGAAATAAATGCAACTGACGACAAAACAAGACTTATATCGAAACAAGAAAAAGAAATGGGTAACACATGACGTTAATAGAATTGGGTAATTAATTAAAAAGTGTTTGTTCATAGAAAACAAATGTTGAGGAATCAATTGTCCTGTATGGCCGCATCAAATCAATTTTGAATTTTGACGAACTAAAATTGAGTCTAAGGTATTTTTTTTTTGGCAATAAAATTCATTTGGAATGTCAAAAACCGGTATTATACAATTGGCCGTAAAAACACGATACAACCCCCTAATAAGTTGCTAATAAATACCCATTTTGCGACAAAAATATATGAAAATGCTGGCACAGAAGCAAACATTTTCTTCTTTTTGTCGTATTATTTTCTCGGCTATTTTATAATCTGTATCAGTTGTATGTCTACTGCAGCTTTTATGGCGAAGCAATATCAAATTTTGTCTTATGAGAAAATGTTAAAGTTGTTTCCCATCTATTTACGATGACAGTGTACTATATCGGGAGCAGTCTCTTGAGTAAAGATCTGTCTAGACAAAATTAGACCCAATTATTTTATACACTCTTTAATCTCTCATCCAATATACCATATATAGAGCATAGTATAAACAATATCAATTTGGAAATACATTTGTGTGAGTCATTCATGTTATTTATTATTAGTAATACGTTGTTACATACGTAAAAGAGATACAAGAAACAGTTTGTACTTCTATCCAGGCATGTATAGCATACTATTCAAAGTATGGATACTCAGTATAAATTCACATAATTTGAAGAACTTTCAAAATAAATTTACTCACGATTTTCCAATAGGAAAAACAAAATGATCGGATTTGGCATTGAACGTAACAACAAACAGTAGGCCTATGTCGCCTTGGAAATGTGAGGAAAGGCGAAAACAAGAGCAATTAGCTTTTTTCCACTAAGACCCGCCCCCCACCCACACACAACAGCCACCGGAAGTCGTCCTTAGAGGCAAAAGGCGAAATCCATCCCTGTTCACTGCCTTGCTCTGCGCTTGCGTTGATCTTGTGGAAATCGGAAAATGTATTCTCTTTACTTCCGTCATTTATCTCCCGATTCTTGCATTGATAAACGGTGCAGTTTAAAACCATTTAGATTCCCTACAGATCTAATACAATGTTAATTTCCCATAAACCCACTTTTGCCACCGGAAGTTTATCCGAGTCTTCTCTGATGAAAATTCGCTATTTGATATTCGGATGTCGCTATTTACACCAGAGCGCTGTCCAATTCAAACACAAAATAAAATTCGGACTCAAGTAATGTCGCTTATCCGACTTTTCTTTTTTCTTTTTTTTTCTTTTGAATGGGACAGCGCTCTGATGTAAGTAGCGACATCCAAATATCAACGAACCAAATTATCATCAGAGAATGTTCGGATTACCGGAATTGTTCTGAGGGTACAAACTAAAACGATAATGGAAATGGCTCAATTGATGCATTTGGATATAAGCAGTTTGTGTCACAGAATATACACGTATAAATATGCGATTCCATTCCAAAGTCACCAATGACTCATCATAACATTTGTTTTAAATCTTGAGAAAAACTGTGTAAGAAAAGGAAGTTCAACTTTTTCCCAAATAACAAAATTGCGGATAAGTTCAACTGTAAATATCTTTCGGGTGATAAAATGAATATTTCGGAATACAGATTATAATCAAATATATCATTAACATGATACAATTTCGATGAACAAATGGAAATGTTGCCTTTTAGGATATTAACCTTTTCTCCACTTTTATTCCAAGTGTTCTTTTTCTTCTTTTTTTTTGTTAATTGTTATATTCAGTGTTTTCTTTTATTTCTTTATCAGAGACGTTAAAACCAGGACTTCGTTCTTCTAACGAAGTGCCGAGAGTTTTTACACATTTGAACGGACTTACAAAACAACCAATCTAATTGACCCTAATTGGCCCAATGCATATTTCACGTTCAAACAGATGTCTTGTTAATTAATCTACGTAAAAATACCCCCAAGATTTTTTTAGTAAAACAGAAACTACATATTGTTGGTGAAAGGGTTACATGAATTTCAGAATCCATAATCTAACCTCAGCTATGTTATCAATGTATTCGAGGGCCGGGCCTTCTTTATATTAATCCAGTTGTATACGCTATGTAACAAACATCGTTAATCCATATCGGCTATCTAGTTTAAGTCCGCGTCATTGGCATTTTTGATAGGTCAGCCAACTACGTATTAGATAGAGGCTGTTTAGTAGATTCTACGCGATATAAACATTCAATGCGCGCAGCGCATTGAATGTTTATATCGCGTAGAATCTACATGTATTATTCAGACCCTATCTGACCTAGTGTTCGCTAGCGGTTGATTGGAGACGGGGGCGTGGCTATACCTCGTATATAGACGTCACATAAACTAGGTGGAAGCTCGTTTATGCGAAATATAGCGGCGAACAAAGCCAATAGATGTACAATGAAATTATTTTAATGGAGGGGGTGCGGTCACATGTTGCGCCTTCTCTAGTGACGGTATTTGTGTTACAAAAACAGGCCAGGAAAAAGGAAGAAAAAAAAGAGCTTCCAGAGACAAAGTCATGCGTGACCGGAACATCCCCCAAAAGAAGCCCTTTGCAGAAATATGGGTTCTATATCTGAAGCTTTTGTATCGTGTTTTTCCAAGAAAATGGAATACACAGATTCGACGTTGCTTTAATGTTGGGGTCTTTTTTTTATAGTTTCGTAAATGCTTATAATAGAACTACAGACATCGTTATTTTGACGTTAATCCGACAATTTTCTACATGTACAGATTGCCAATTTGGGGATCGGATTCTAATTCGTTTAAAAACAATTGTGTTAAACTTGCTTTACGTTCTCATAGCATTGTTTAGGCCTACAGTTAGAATAATGTTATACTAAGCCGTCGAATTACAATGTACTTCAGAAAAATTGAAAGTAAAATATTTAACTTCATTGATAACCAAGCAAACACGCGTACCGATGAATCTTTTGTTACTTTTTCATTGAATAAGTCTTTATACGCCGAAAACCACATCAAAAGTTTATTTTCTTTAGAGGTGTTAACAGGTATTTGACGTCAATACGAGGTCAAAGTCGGAAGTAGGAAGAAAGATTTTAACTTTGTAACTTCATCTCAGCAATGAAAATACATATCTGCATTTCTTCGAAAACCTCGTAACTGCAGTTACGAGGTTTTCGAAGAAAAGCAACTACAAGTAGTATACTCATATACGGTCATTTAGAATACACAAGAAGCGTTTTACGGAAAAGGATTACATTATGGTTTTATGAACCCATGTGTGGTCACTATATAAATATTAATATGCAAATAAAGTCATAATACCAAGTGAAAATGTTTATGAAATTGATCACATAAAATATCGTTTTGCGTCATTGAAATTTGAAAAGACTAGTCCTCTGACATTTGTCCATAGGCTGACCTGATAACACGGCCTAGACCAATATACTCTTAAACCAATAAGCCAGTTCTGACCAAACTTGGCAGAAATGTTCCTTGTGTGAGCACGAAGTGCTCATGGTGAGCTATTATGGTCGATCACCGTCCGTTTTCCGTCCGTCCGTTAACAATTTCTTCAACTATGTTCTACACCTAAACCAATCTACACCTAAACCAATAAACCAATTCTGACCAAACTTGGCAGAAATGTTCCTGGTGTGGGCATTTTCAAAACTTGTTCGTGAATTTTATATTCGTCAAAAAATGTGGACGTGACAGGGCAGGGCTTATCGGACTTAGAGAAATCACAAGAAAGTTCTATAAATATCAACTATTGAGCCAATTTGAAGCAAACTTGGCAGGAATGTTCTTTGAGTGACTCTTTTCAACATCTGTTCATAAATTTATAGATTCGTAAAAATGTGGATCTGGCAGAGCGGGATTTATCCGACATATGGAAATTATTAGATAATTTTTCAAAAATCTTCTCCTTAACCATTAGGCTAATTTGTACCAAACTTGACAGAAATGCTCCTTGCCTGACCCTTTCCTAAACTTGTTCGCAAAAATAATATGGGCGTGGAAGGACGGGGCTTATTGGATTTCGAGAAACCGTTTGACCTAGGATCATGAAACTTTTCACAGTTGTTGTCCATGACCCAAGAAAGTGCTCTATAGTTTTTTGGTCACACAGATCTTAAATTCATTTCTGTGCTGCAACTTGAAAATATTTTGACCTATAGCAATCCCAATAAAAAGGACCTATGGCGAAAACAAAAGAGTCAGGTGAACGATATGGGACCATTCTGGCCCGCTTGTTTAGATTTGTTATTAAAACAGACTTAAGGCTTGCCGAATGATCAACAAAAGAAGCAGTTTTTAGATGTAACCCCGTGATGTTACCGTTTACCAATTAGTTTATACGTTGAATCGTTTAGTTGTGAAACGGTGATAGCATCTTTCCGTTGTATAGATAAGTTAGAAATGTAAATAACATCTTGATTGGAAAATGAGGCTTCATTGAAAATAAAAACCGCAGCTACCTTGTTCCGGCTTTCACATACACAGTGATGACATTGCAAATAATACTGAACAGTTTTAGTAAATCATATAGTACTAGAAGTCATTGAATCTAGGTACAATAATACAATGACTAGTGGGGATTGAAAATTGAAACGACAACGCAGCTATTAAAAACTAAACATGAAATTGTGATTGAATAGGGTGAAAAGTAGGCTACGGAGGAAAAAGCAAAGAATGATGGTTTTATAATGTAACATTATAAATGGGAATTCTAACAGATTGAAATGAAAAGAACAAAGGGAATTAAATTGATGGAATTAATTTGACCACACATGTTTCAAAAGAATTATAGCTTAAATGCATGATTTGAGATGAAATTAAGAATTACGTATCTGTTTGGCAATATTTCGCGTTGAGAACACAATAGCACACATTTGCATAGTTACGGTGGTTATACATCGAAAAATATCTACATGAACAAAGTTTGCTCGACCTGTGCCTAGCATGTTGGCAAATGCTCTAATTGCTTTCCACAACCATTTGATTAGTGACATCACATTCTGAGATTTCTTTGAGAAAGAGTTAAGGTGTTCCACCCATCATAAAATACAAAACCTTCGGCGACATCCGTGGAAACAGATACTTACGACGTTGTGCGGATTTTTAAAATCCGGAAACCATTGTCAATTTTCGTTGTCACAGAAAACGCCGAAGATGGAAGATCAAAATTGCACGAAGTGTTTGGTATCTAATGATAGGAGTAATACATTAATTGGACGTTAAGAAATCGGTAATCAAATATGATTATCTGTTTATTAAATTTTTCATGGTTCGAATAAGGAGAATATAATGAGTAATTGACCATAGGCCCCTATTCACGCGAAAATGAGACCGCGGTCATTATTTCGAACATTTTAAAGGGACATTTCATTCCAATTTCAATTTTTTAAAGTATGTCTTGATGCCAAGATTGGTTATTCTGATGAGTATAAATACCATTAGTTTTTTTCAGTTGTTGCCAATAAGCGAGAAACACACATTTAAAGTTGAGACATAATCGATAAATTGCATATAAATCCGAACTGTTGTCCACAGCAATTTGTTCAATTTTAACACAAAAATATATATTTCTCGTAAACGGCGCAATATTTTGGCTTGAAATTTTCAAAATTTTCATAAGGAAATATGCTCTTTCAGATGAAAATAAAAGTACAATTTATGACAAAAAATTCTGAAATGTCACTTTAAGGTGACAAAAAATTCATTCACTTGAAATTGTCGTCTGAAACATCTTTGAATTTGAACAAGTCTATATTTTTGCAGTCTGGTAATGGGATAAGAGTTATACAAATAAAGTGGGTGGTGCTTCTCCATTTTTTTAGAGAAGACTGTTTGAACACTGTATTAAGCAAAGTAATAGTTTTGCCAAAATAAACTACACCTATTAGTATGTAGACTTTTAACTAGGGTCAGTTCGGGTAAATACGGACAGGCGGGTAATACGGACATCTCACTTTGAGCGTCTATATCAGGATTTTTTACCGTAGAGGCATAAAAACGGACCGATTCTGTTTAAATTTTAACCATTCTGTAACTCTTTAGTTTGTAAAGCAATCGTTATTAATTGTTTGAAACGACGTAAGTTGTCGTTCATTCGGAACATCCCCTGCTTTCCTACATTTTCCGACGAGACTTGAAACTGTGGGAGCATTCAAAACATGAAAATCATTACATAAATAAAGGTCGTTTTACTGACTTCTTTGATGCTGATTTTGTTTTAAAAAAATTGTTAATCATTCAGATTTGACCCTATACAATTGTTTCCCCTGAGAAAATGATGAATTTTGAAAAACAAGCCAAAATATGAACTGTCCGTATTTTACCACCGGTTTTGCTAGGGTAGGGAAAATACGGACTCTATTTTTGCAATGGCCTTTCGTACGGGCGGAGCAGGTATTTTGTGAACGCGACAATAGTTGTGGATGAAGTAATATGACCCGGTCTTACTGGACGAGCAAGTGGAGAAAGCTGCTGAATGAATCGCCGACGTGTCAAAAACGTCCGTATTTACCCGAAAAATCATGTTTCTAACAACAATTATGTGTCCGTATTATCCCCATCTATTTTATATAGTTTTATATAGTGTCCGTATTTTCTCGCCCTATGTCCGCACTTTCCCTACCTCGTCCGTATTTACCCGATTTTACATCATGTACATTTTTGTCGTTTTTTATATGTTTCCGTCAATATAGCGTCTTTCCACGATCACCAGCGTCAAGACAAGATATTGCCCGACCCAAAAAACTGGCACTCGGTCTTGTGGGACCAGCAGGTAAAGCACACGGCCTAGTGAACCACCGAAGTGTAAATAGCGCCCGTATTTACCCGAATTGACCCTACGCGTACATTGTATTTACCAAAGTACGAACTTGTACGTGAATCATTTGAGTTACACACCACAAAATTCGCACGATGAAAGACTGTTTTTCCCATTTCTCTTCGAAGACATACAGTGCACCACATACGCATTTAAAGCTGGAGGGTAACAGATGGTCTAATTGCAAAAAATGATTTTTCTTTAAATATGCAAAACTTTTGTGTTGTCCACCTCAGAATGGTTAATAATATGCGATTCAAGACAGAGATTGAGCCGAAATTATAAGAGAGATAGCCGAATTCAGGGAGAATCCAAACCCAAATTCAACTCCGTCACAGATACGGTTGAATTTATTTTTTAACTGTTACGCATGCGCATACAGCGCGGACCAAGATTCAAACGAGATTCATACTTGAATTTCAATATGACGTCATCATGTATGTTGTGACGTCATTTAAGAAAGTCGCATGTCCTACTGCTTTTGACCTACTTTCGACATCGCTTCATGAATTTGGTATCAAATTGCGAATAAATTAGTTGTTGCTTCAATAGTTTGTCGTAATCATTTAATCAGGTCATATAAAGCTTAAAAAGTGTACATTTCGTTTGTTTTTGACAAATTTTGGGTCCAAATCTGGGAAATAGTAGCTTTAAGAGCGCCATCCACACGATATAGTTTTAGTACATCATTATACACTACAACCCGTGTTTCTTTCCAAATTTTCAAACGCGAGCATTATTTTGTGCCCCAACAGCAGGCAAGATGCATATTTGTCGTGTAAAATTGCGTTTTAATGTTTGAAAAAACCATTGCATTTGATAAAGAATAAGGTAGGACCGGGAATGACGGCTTCAAAGGCTTGAAATGACCAAACAAAATTATCAAAATCAAGCGTTTTTAAAGGCCAACAGCATCCAGAAATTCTCTATAGCGCTTTTCGTTTTCTCTTCTTCAAACTAAATTTTCTGGGAGCATTGCTGTTGTTCTTGTATCACGTTCATTAGTGATTTCTTTTTGGTCAAAATATGTTTTATAAAGCTTAAAGGAATCCCACCTCTTTATTTTTTTTCTTCAAGGCAGCCTTTAAGTTTTTCTCCATTCCTTTACGGATCAAAACTGACTCGTTTCTCTATTTTAACTGTTTCGATATTTATCATATAGTATGGGAAAAAAGGTAAATTTGGATGAATCAATTTGTAGTTTTATATGAAAAATGATTCAAAAAGGTCCATGTTCAATTGATGTCTAACGAACCGTAACAGTTTTGCTTGTAATAAATTTATTTTGTCGCTGTATAATTTATTTTCTTTTCAAATGAAACTGTAACGTAGTTTGGCGATAGTAAAACATTTCAACCTTTTTTAACAGCAAATATTTTAAAATTTAGACAAGTTGCTGACGACATAATATTATATTTCTTTATGGGTATTTTTTCAGGTTATGAAATAAAAACAAACAAACGTAAAAATATATTTTGTATCAGTAACCTGTATATCTTTTATTTTTGCTTTTCTTTTTTTTTTCGTTTTTTTTCCGAGCACAGTCTGTCATGAATGGCAATACCAAGGCTTGTCTAGGGAAGGGTACCTTATGTCGATATTCAAAGATATCGACCTAAAATGTATCTTGTAACAGTTATAGCTCACGATAAATGGCATAGCATCTCTAGCTATAAGCTAGGTGTACTATGTCAGGTCAGCTTTCGTAAGTCATACAAAATTCAATAAACGCTACCTGCCTGATACATGTACATACAAAAATGCATCGATTATTATGTACTATAACGCAACGTGGACTCAATTGTGTCTTTGAAAGACGTCATCCTTTCTTACATACTATATTGTTTCTATATTGTTTATATACACTGTTTACATTGTATGTAAATTGTATTTTGGGCCGGTGGCCTTATTACTTAATAAAATGTTGCCATTGTCATTGTCATTGTCTTACATATAATTATCCTTGTTATTTTTCATGTACATGTATTTAATGTGCCAAATACACGTATTAGAAGAATATAAAACATGTAGGCATGTAGCAAGTTTAACAAAATATGGTCGGATCATTTCTAATTTGTTTAAATCCAGTAAAATTTCATTTGTCCGATTTCACCTTTTAATAGCTTGTTCGCATTCACCATAAAAGTTATGTTTACAATCCTGACCCATTTATTGGATCTACATTATGAGACTATATCGAACTTCCTGTCGCACACATATAGTGTAGAAAATTTCATCTTTGTACATTTAAGTTATCAGTAAAGATCGTATGTATACAATGCATATTGAAAGTTATGATGTGGAAGAAAAAACTTTTACCATCACCGAATTACTCTTGCAAAACTGCACTACTTACACGAAATCTAATGGTCTGTCTTCGCAAATATATTTATGAAGATCCCGAAATAGTTTTTTTCTTCAGTTTTTGTACCTCTGAAATCATACACGGATCTGTCTTTGTTTTCCGCATTTCCTAGACATAATTGAAACGCCATCAATTACGTCATATTAAGATAGAGCGTAATGACATTGCATCTGTTTATCGGATTCATTACTGTCCGAAGCCGAGGTCTATTGATTAAACCATCAAATATGACATCCGCCATTTTTGATACACCAACAGCCTATTTGGTCGTCATAATCTAATTATAGCACATCATTTGAATTATCGAATCAAAATCATTCAGTTTTATCTTGTATGATCATTACGTATACATTACGTCGATTATATTTTTGGCTGAAGCCGGTAATTTGAAGCGTCAGCTAATGAAAATTTGTATCAGATTTTTCAAATGTTTTGCTGTTTACAGCCAACAATTGGATACCGAAACCCCGCAAGGTCCCGAGATTAGACGTGAAATTATCCCTTGGGAGCAGAATATCATTTTATCGTAATAGAATGAAGAGATAATGTGCCCTGTTTAAAGAGAGTGCGGATTCATAATTATGCATGTTAGAATTCAAAGTCAATGGCGCCATTTGAGTTCGGATAAGTGTTGGATATCTTTTTTTTACTTTTTTCAACTTTTACGACCACAAATTGGATAACGAATGACACAAACATGACACAAAAAGTATTGAGAGGAAGAAAAAGAACAGTTACTGTAATAACTAGAAATTGTCGTTTTCTCTTAATATTTTCACGATGGAACATGCATCTCTTTGTTTCATTTTGTGTTGGAAAAATTCCACTTTGGAATGCTTAATTTTCTTGCATGAGAAATGGGTTAAACCTCGCATTATAGCCTAATCCATAGAAACTATTTTACGCTAAAACAATTTTATCAGGCAAAAGATACTATGTTTTGGTTCATCCCACTTATTCAAAGGCATCGTTTTGTACATCAAAGTTGATTATATCAAAACATTGTGATCAATAGGCCAACATGTTTAACCCATTCCCAGACAAGTCTTGGTTTCGACGTCCATAGTAGAGATAATATAAAATCATTTTTTAAAAGAAAAGAGGAAAATGATAAATAACATTCTGTTTTTTCCTAAACATATCCTTTGTTAAATCATACAAAATTTCGTCTCGTAGCACCATTACTTTTTTCCTCTGCAACACCAATGGATTTGGACCAGTCTAGTCTTATGTTGTCTGTATAAAGTTCAATTCTTTCCAGAATAGCGAAAATTATAGAGTGGTCAAATTGGAAATCCGATGCTGAGGACAAAATGGATGTTATACCATATCATTGGAAATATTTAGACAAAAGCAGAAACGACTGATTAGCAGCCTCTTCTTCTTTTGTTGCCATGTTTTTGCTAACATTTGATCTTTCAATTAGGGATTTTTAAAACCAGGTTCTTTATTGAGAAGGGTTAACCAAAGGCTTTTGTCACTCTCTTGAGATTGCCTACGAGAAATATGAATGAAGTATAGACCTGTATTGTTGTATGTTGTATCAATAATTGTGTTGCCTAACAAGAAATTAATATCTCTAAAGTGCCTGGAATGCCGTTTTGTGTGAGACATTCAGATACACCGATTTACTCATATTGATGACGAATTAGGCAGAAAAATATCAGGAAACAAATAAAAGAGAGATCCTAAATATGCAAAGACTTGATAATTTAGGCATTCAGAACTATGTGTTTGCAACTTGGTAGTCCGGGCAAAGGTATTTAGTTGGTAATCCACGTCATTTAGGATTTGAAATAAAAGAATAATTGCAAGGATACATTTAAAAGTTTTTCTCTTTCTATCTTTAATCGAGGAAATTTAATACAAAGTCGGACGTTGACGGCACGTCAACTACCTTTTTTCCGTTAAAGTGACATTTCACAATTATTGTCACATAAATTTTACTTTCATTCTATCTGAAAGAGCATTTTTTCTTATGGAAATTCTGAAAATTTCATGTCAAAATATTGAACCGTTTACGAGAAATATATATTTTTGTGCTAAAATTAGACAAATTGTTGTGGACAACAGTTCAGATTTTAATAGAATTTGTTATTTCTGTCTCAACTTTAAAGGCACAATTTTCGCTTATAAATAACAACTTCAAAAAACTGATAGCATTTCTACGCATTAGAATAAGCAATCTTTGCATCAAGACATACTTTTGAAATGAAATAAATGTGAAATGTCACTTTAAACGCACGATTTCTGTTTGTTAATGCATGCCGATAATGGCCGGACAACACACATTTTTGTATTAAAACAGACTTTTCCCTATCGACAACAATGTCATCTATTATCTTTTTCCATTTGTGAAACGGTTATTCTTCCCATTTGAGTCTGGGGTTGGATTTTACCAACTGGTCAGTCTTTTTATTAATTTCATAACAACTAAATGACAATCTGATTGGCAGAGAAACTTATATGTATATAGTATTTTCAGTTTGTTTATTTGGTAATCATAAGTTTAAAAACAGAACAATTAGTTTTGAATTATATTCATCCACGTATGTACCCGATAGATACATAGGTACCACCATACTACTGATGATCGGCGACATAGTTAAAAATAAGGAGCCTGTCTTTCATGCTCTTTGTTTTGAACAATGTCACCAGACATCATCGGAGAAGCCTCTCCGAATTCCGACTGTTACAGAGGCGATATCCTACTGATAACCGACGACATAGTTCAAAATAAGAGCCTGAAAGACAGGCTCTTGATTTTGAACTATATCGCCGGACATCATAGGAAAAGCCTCGCCTTGGTTTATCCCAATTTTTCATTAGTAATCCTAAAGTTACAGAGGCGGTCAGGGTGATTCATTTCGTTAGCTTGGGTTTACTTTAAGAGCCGCTCCGCTAGCCTCGCTCGCATAAACAAATATTGGACAAACAAAAAGGTGGCGGTCGCCCCGTGAAGTTTTATTGGTGAAATATTGACTCAGAGAGATCCTCTGAAGGTGTATGTATTTACTAGCGTATCGACGATTGGGTATCATTTAACTCGCGAAATTCTTGCACCTTTTACTGTGTTTATTTCTTTGTCAATGTGATATACATCTCATATTTTTTCTATTAGAAAAAAAAAAATCATATCTAGATGAATTATGATATGAAAATGTTATAATGAAATGTTCGGTAAATATTTTGTGAATAATTTGTAGAACAGTGACATTGAGGGATGTTTTATTTATTATGTCTTAAAATGATTGGCTTAGAAGACTTAAAATAATACTAAAATATTAATTTAATAAGATACGTAGTAAGTAACACAATGGAACCCAGCTGTATTACAGACGACGTGTTGTGTCATGTTGACCGTGGACAGACGACATGTATCTGCAGACACAGTTATAGCTTTAGCTCGTCTGATACTTATATGGATAATAGTATTAACAACAAACCACGAATCCGAACATTACCGAATAAGTGGCGAAAGTTTAACGATTTTAATTCTTTAAACAAAGAAAGTACTGAAAATTGTGTTGGATTAAATGATTGTGTTAAACACTGGAAAAGTGCGACGGACAGGGGCGTGTGGGCAAAAAGACACAAATGTACATATAGAAGCTTTCAGATGCATATTTATAACATTGTCGTTTTGTTGTCATTATTTATGCTGTTTCCATCCGTTTGGTAAGTAAATAGTCATCAATTCGTTATCTTTAATATTTCTGATTTGATATATTATAAATTAACCTAATGAAAAAAAAAATACCACTATTGCTGAGGTCAAGAAAAATCAATTTCGTTTCATTTAATGACATATCTGCACAAAATAACGTCTTAGATCATGTACAAATATAGTTATGTTTATATGGAAAATACCTATCAGAAAGAAAACACAAAATATGTATTCCATAACAGAAATGTAGATCTATCATTGCTAAATTAACACCGTAAATTTTCTTACAACTTGCACTAAATATATAACTATAGTTAACGAAGGTAATCACATGACTTTAATATTATGGTATGATATTTAGTACTTTTTCAAACTAACTAACAAACATGGGCGTTCCTCAATTCTATATTCTAAACTTGATTTCCCATATCGAAAGACAAATTAAAGTTCTCGCCATACTCTTTGATTTATTTTGTTAACAAGTATTCTCTTCAATTTCTTGTCAACGCGATCACTTTTCAAGAATGTGCTTGGCTTTGACAAAGAACTGGTGTGAGATCTTGGTATCAAAATAAATGGGAAAGTGTGACGGGTGCTTTGTTATGTCTTTTTATACGGGAAGTAGCGTGTCTAAGTAACTAGTTTGGGAAACATGCATCTTTATGTTTACAAATGTACAGGAAATTATATAATTGTATTTTGGTCACGTGATTATTGCGGGTGAAAATCGTAGTGGAAATAGTTGACCATTATGTTTACCCTCAATTCAAGCAGGGTTAGAGGACTTGATTAAAAGGTTCCTAAGCTATGTCGGCTAATTTCAATAGTAAGTCATAAATCGTTCAACCTATGACTTGTATACGTTGTCACTGATTTGAATTTATGGTGTGATTTTGTAATACTTACAATAAATGTGATAACATATAATAAAGGTTCAAGAGGTCTCCCTTGTCGTAGATCATGCTTATCAACACAACTCTTTCTAAAACGACAAGATTTTGACTAGTTCAAATTTGAAGAGTATGCAGATAGGGAAAAATAGACAGGTCTATATTCAAAGGTGTTGAAGGCGACAATTTCAAGCGAATGAAATCTTACATTTTTGTCTTTCTGGGTAGAACACATTGTGGGAAATCCAAAAAAAAAAAAAAAAAAAAAAAAAATGATTGTCACAAGCAATCACTCTATTTTCCATAATATTTTTTTCAGAGAGTTTGTCTCGTGAGGTGTCTTAACGTGTCATTATGTGAAAATGGGTTTACCTCTTTCCCTAACGAGGCACGATGTAGATCTGTCAAAATTAAGAGAAACAACAAACGAACAAACACTGTGATTAACCCATTACCAGACAGCAAAATTTTGGACTGTGCCAAATTCAAAGACGACATTTTAAAATCAATGAAATGTAAATCATATTGGTCTTTTTGGGTAGAAAATATTGTGGGAAATGAAGAAATTGCTTGTCACAAGCAATTTCTTCATTTTCCACGATGTTTTCCAAAGCTAGTGTGATATAAAGCGTCCATAGGCGTCATTGTGCTTCTAATGGGTTAAATTCTGTTCAACATTTTAATTCTTCATCTTAATTCATTAAAGCAGAGAAACTATTTGTCATTTTATCATTTTTTCTGTTGATCTTTTGATGAGTTAATTATATCTCTGCATAAACGTGTAATCACAAACAGTAGACTAGTGGGGCATATACGTTTCTTTTGGTATTGGTCTCGAAAATGACCCGGCAGATTATCTCTAGCAATAGAGCTAGAGATGCTAAGCGATGCCATTTATCGGGACGTACAGTAGTAAAGGAGGCCTCATGAAATAGACTAAAATAGATTTGAAGATATGAAAACTAATAATGTTAAATATTGAGTTTTAATAACGGAATTTAAATTTCTTTAGACTTTCTTTGGATTTCACGAAAGTTCAATCGATATGTATGCAATCTATTTTCAAATGCGTTTTCAACATTTGATGCTGTTAAACATATGTTTTTATGTTCTGAATAAAAGAAAATAAATGTTTTTTTTTTGTTTGGGAAGGGCTTAATGCAAGTTTTAGATAAATTAAAGAGTCCATCGTTTTCACCTGACCCGATGGAGTGTACATAAAATTGGTTGGACAAGTGGATTAACCCTTTTTCAAACGACAAAATTTTGGACTGTTCGAATTCAAAAGCTGCAGCAGCCGACGAAATGAATGTAAATAAAGGTAAATTTGTGAATCATATATCACAGAAAACATTGATACAGAAGAATAAAAGGCTGATTATCAGCATTTTCTTCTTTTGCATCAATGTTGTGCTAAACCAAAGTGAAGTGAAGGCGTCAAAAAGCGTCAATGTTTGGGAAAGGATTAAAGGACCAGATACGGAAACTATGTAATCGCGATTATTGTTGCGAAGATGTCGTAAATTACTTGGTGTTAGATAAATTCATTGCCCCCACATTCCTCTGTTACTCTGGATGGACCTTCTAACTTCGCGGCATGAATATGGGAAATGGCTGAAAGTGTGAACCTTGAGGTGATGTTCATCAACGATTCTAAATCCAAGAATACCTTTAATATCACACATCAATCCATCCAATTGGCCGAGACAAACGTCTCGTCCAATCAGATGGCTTGCTGTGTAATTTTGATTGAGATAACCGATTTAGAAATGTTGGATGTTGGCTAAAACGTTTGGTGATAACATATTCTATACCAAAAACGTCTCACTTTAATGTTTTCGGCCATGACAGGCATTTTTAGGTTTTAAGCATTTCTCAGGTCAAGTAAGATCTAATTTTTGCGTCCTTTTACAGAATAAATGCTAATCAGCATCTTCGCCTTTTTCTTCAATGTGTTAAAAGATTTCATTTTTTTGAAGACGTCAGCTGATATAAGGCTTTGAATGTAATGGCTTTCGTTACAGAAAGAACTAAATGTAGCCCATTTTCAAATGATGTGTCATCTATATTAGACTAGTTAATATAATGTTTGTCCGTCAACATGTCAATATTTGGACGGTAAGGATGCAAAATAGAAACATTGTGAAACTATTTCAAAGGATTCGTGAAAAACTTCGGTTTCCTGCCTTAGACACATATTTCCGACGATGTTTTGGGATTCAAACAGGGTTCCGTGATGAGATTAGCTTTTTTAGCTCACCTGAGCAACATGCTCAAGGTGAGCTTTTGTGATCACCCTGTGTCCGGCGTGCGTCGTGCGTCGTGCGTCGTGCGTCGGTCGTCGGTCGTCGGAAGTCGTCAACAATTGCTTTAAACATCTTCTCCTCCTCAACCACTGGGCCAATTCTTTCCAAACTTGGCAGAAATGTTCCTTGGGTGACCCTTTTCAAAACTTGTTCGGGAATTTTTGATTCGTCAAAAAATGTGGGCGTGGCAGGGCGGGGCTTATCAGACTTAAAGAAATCATTAGGAAATTCTTCAAAAATCTTCTCCTCCTCAACCATTGGGCCAATTCTTTCCAAACTTGGCAGAAATGTTCCTTGGGTAGCCCTTTTCAAAACTTGTTCATGAATTTTTGATTCGTCAAAAATTGTGGGCGTGGCAGGGCGGGGCTTATCAGACTTAAAGAAATCATTAGGGAATTCTTCAAAAATCTTCTCCTCCTCAACCACTAGGCCAATTATTTCCAAACTTGGCAGAAATGTTCCTTGAGTGACCCTTTTCAAAACTTGTTCGTGAATTTTTGATTCGTCAAAAATTGTGGGCGTGGCAGGGCGGGGCTTATCGAACTTAGAGATTTATCATGTGAAAAATCTTTAAAAATCAATTATCAGGCCAATTTGAATCAAGCTTGGCAGAAATGTCCCTTGAGTGACTGTTTTCAACACATGCTCATGAATTTTTGATTTGGTGAAAATTGTGGGCGGGCCAGGGCGGGGCTTATCAGACTTCGAGAAATCGTAAGATAGTTATTCAAAAATCTTCTTCTCCTTAACCATTGGGCTGATTCTTACCAAACATGAAAGGAATGTTTATTGGGTGACCCTTTTCAAAACTTGTTCGTGAATTTTTGATTTGTCAAAAATTGTGGGCGTGGCAGGGCGGGGCTTATCAGACTAAAAGAAATCTTTAGGTAATTCTTCAAAAGTCTTCTCCTCCTCAACCACTTGGCCAATTCTTTCCAAACTTGGCAGATGTGTTTATTGGGTGACCCTTTTCAAAAGTTGTTCGTGAATTTTTGATTCGTCAAAAATTGTGGGTGTGGCAGGGCGGGGCTTATCGGACTAAGAGAAATCATGTGAAAAATCTTTAAAAATCAATTATCAGACCAATTAGAATCAAGCTTGGCAAAAATGTCCCTTGAGTGACTGTTTTCAACACATGCTCATGAATTTTTGATTCGTCAAAAATTGTGGGCGTGGCAGGGCGGGGCTTATCAGACAGAGAAATCGTAAGATAATTATTCAAAAATCTTCTCCTCCTTAACCACTGGGCTAATTATTACCAAACTTGAAAGGAATGTCCCTTGGGTGACCCTTTTCAAAACTTGTTCGTGAATTTTTTATTTGTCAAAAATTGTTGGCGTGGCAGGGCGGGGCTTATCGGACTAGGAGAAATCATGTGAAAAATCAATGGGGGGTATGATCACTTTCAGTGATATTCTAGTTTACAATAATTTAATTTGACATAATACTGACATACATATTTGTTTACAACAAAATTTATATTGTACACAATCAAATACACGAAGAACTCAGGTGAGCGATATCAGTGCCTTTCAGGCACTCTTGTTTGTATTTTTTCTTGGGGGTAAACTATCAGTCACAGTTCGCAAAGTTAAAAAAAAATATTACGTAAGCCCAACCAAAATGAGATTCAAGCGACGTCGGGTGTTTCTTGCGACGTTGTTAACATTCGTTAAGTATCCGAACTTATTCGGTCGATGTCGTTAACATTCGGCGGTGGAACGTCGCCCGATTAATTTCGACGTTGCGTGAATCTCATCAGGGTTGGACTACCGTAAGCCAAGTATTGAAGGCACTCACGTTATATCTTTCTAAATCTGCTAAAAGCCTGAAGAGCGATTCCCAGCAGTTTATAGAGTCTTCTACCTCTTTAGCAACTATCAATAGATCGGTTTTCAATGATTGACGATTGACGAATTAGACGGAACGATATCATATAGTTTTCATTCCAAATATCTGACTCTTTCTATGCGAGAGTCAAAAATTTTTGTTACCCAACCGGCGGTAGCAAGGCCACCTTTAAAATGACACATACATTCATTCAATATTATAGTCATTTTACATTTTCCCAAAATTGTTTGTATTGTTAATCATACACTTGCTATCAAAACTCCCCATTCACACAAAATTAAAATGTGTACAATAAAGTGTTACCGCGGTCTATAAATGGATCAAAAGTACAACTGTTACTTCAATAAGAGCAAATAGAAAAATGAAAAAAAATCAAAGGCGCGGGTTGAAAGAATCAGAGAGACCACGAAAAAGTGAATATTTACAAATATCGAATGTCAGTTGAAAGGCTTTAACTGAATACCGCTAAAGAAAACCCGGGGTACTTAACGCGTGTTTAAGACATATTTACCAAACGTTAAAAAGATTTACGCATTTTTCACCACTTGATCGTATAAATACAGATATAGAGAGAGTCATAGAGTGGCCAATTGAAATGCTTGTTGAAATACCAGTGATGATTGAATGGCTTTGCACTCCTGTATTAACCCTTCCCCAATCCAAACAAGGCTTGTCTTTCAGGTCCCTAATTGAAAAAAATATGGTTGAGAAAACATTGAGACAAAAGAAGGAAATGCTGGTAAACCAGCATTTTCTTTGTTTGGCTCCATGTATTCTTAACTATATTGTGCAGTAAATACATGTAAATCATTACTGTATCAACGCTCAATTTGTCGTCTGTAGCAGCTTTCAAATTGGACCATCTGATATAAATTGTCGTTTGGGAAAGGGTTAAAAGAAATACCGCGGTCTTCTGTTCCAGGCATTATTTGCCATTTGTTGGGTGGGTCCATCATATGAAAAGGGGCATTTATTAAGTATCGTAAATAGACGAAAATATATTTATATGAAAATTATAAAAAAAATAATCCCCTTAGAATCAAACACAGCTTGGTTTTGAGTAACTAACTTTAAAGGCTTTACTTGGAAAATAAATGTAGCTAAAGAAGAAATTCCCGATACCAGCAATTTATTCTTTTAAGTGAGTAATTTCTATTTCATATTTCACGGAATTCTTTTCTTTATCAACACATATGTTGCCGATTTGCAACTGTTTTCAATTTGGAAATGTTGTTTGTGAAGGGGTTGAAATTCAAATTATCACACAAGAAGAATAAAAGCCTGTGAAAAGTAATGAGACACTGCCCAAGGTAAATTTTGCTTTGAAAAAAAAAATATATATAGAAATTGATTCACCGAAATTTATCTGGAATAGATTAGACATGAATTATTTTAAAATCAGCACAATTTTGGTGTGGTCCAAAGTGTCAGCAGATGTAAAACGTAACATAATGACAAAAATAACGTAATAATGTTCATAAATCATTGTAAAGAAAACATTAGGGAATGTGAAGGTACTTTGGTCATTATTCTCTTTATTTTATCACGTTAACTCTATTGTATAAATCATCATCAGCGATAATTTTGGGAAGGAGTAAGTAGAAGTTAAAATTTTCGTTTCAAACGTGCTTAATTGGCGTCTCCATAAGCTTAAAACATACTCGCGGTAGCTCACCGCCCAGTTAAATATAATAATTTGTCCAACTTAAATAGAATAAACATAAAATGGTCTCTAATTTGTTTATATTGGTAATACGAAATAATACATCAATTTATTCGAAAAGTGTACTTAAATCCGCAAATATTTGCCAAAGATTAAATAAATTTCAAATATACATTATATATGCACGTGAAATATACACTATGAAAATGTTGATTAGAACAATTTTTCATATTATTTGATGCGTGCGCATTGCTGTAAACTCTGTCAGAGCTCCAGATAAGAGGGGGTGTTGACTTTTCAAACTGCAAAAATTCTGTTATTTTTCATCAAACCCTATGTTATGGTTACTCATTTGTATCGTCTCGTCGAGACGATTCGAATGAGTACCCACAACATAGGGTTTGGAATAGAAATACCAAAGTTAGAATGTCTTCTCCCCGACTTATCTGTAACCCTGCTCTGTGACCAAATGGCAGCAATCAGGAATTTCCAAGAACAACAACGTTTGTGTCACAATCAATCGTAATTGTTGCCTTAATCTTATTGAAAAAAAGTGTTGAAGTATTTATTTTAGAAAATAATATAGTTATTTGGTTAAAAATCAATTTATATAAGCTTTTCTTAGTGAGACATTTATGGGGAAAATCGTCAAAACGGTTTTGACCAAGTTGTTACGAATGGTACTACACAGAATGCTCGAATTAAACAGGTCATTATTCTAAAAATGCCACCCATCGGAAGAAAATGAGGATTCAAGCCTACAATTTGGTGACACTACAATATCAAAGGTCTATAATAGTAGAATTAGTCTCAATTAATATACAGATATATTCATATTCTATCTCTTCCGCACGAGCGCACTTTCAATTACATATGCACAGAATGGGCATTTTACTGGATTTTAATTTATGTATAATCAAATGATCTCTTTAGAGATACAATTATAGAAAATTAGACGGACATATGGCAAATAATTGTTCATGTGATGTGCACTATAATTTGAACATTAAATTTTGGCCTATCTATCTTTGCTCCCAAAAGCGTTTGTATTGACGGCATTAAAAAGTGTTGGGAAAACATTGAGTCAAAAGAAAAAAAAGTATTGATCATCAGCATTTTCTACTTTTTCTAAGTATTTTCTTTGCTATGATTCAAACAAGTCACATATTTATGACCATCTAGTAAGTATTCTGCAGCAGTTTTCTAATCGGAACAATCCCTTTTTGAGAAAGGGTTTATTTTTTATTGTCGTTGAAAGGGACAAAACAATCGATTTTTCTCCACAGGGATAAATCGGATCCAATGATATTGAAATTGAAATATCACGTATAAAAACAAACAAATAAAGAATAAATAGCAACAACAATAGAAGCAAACCCCAAAACATATCTTTGATACCTACTTAATTAAGCATCGGTGTATGATTTCAAATTGCTTCTTATCTCTTTCTTTATTGACATGAATTGCTTAGAACTATGTATTTGCTTTCAGCCGCAATTACAGTTTTGAGAATAATCTTGCATCTTTTAATCCACGATTTGATTTAGCTTTCTTGTTTACTGTTTTAAATCACTGTAATAAATGTGTTTAGTAAAACGTTTGGCAATACAAACTGTCTTTAAGGGGAAAATCGTTTAAATTTTGATTGTCCATGCCTTGATTAAAATGTCGCAGAGTTCGAGCTATTGCATGCAAAATCACAGATTTTGATATTCTGATGTTACATAGCTATATTTAGTTAACATGTTCCATGATCATTCATCGTGTTTGGACTATGTATGATAAAAGAAATTTGTAGACAATAATTCCTGAACCGTGAAAATAGCCAGGGACAGTGTCATCTTTGTTGTTTAGATGTAAAATTCGTCACTTTTATGTGGTGTCTGAACGGTTAGACACACGTTAGGTGTTTTATAAACCCATTTAAAACCTTTTTATCCTTAAAGAAATGTTAACAATTGGATAGGTTATTTGGAAGCTTCTATATATTGATAAAATGGCATAATATATTGATAAAATAGCACATTGCAAATGGCAATGCATTTTGTGCTAAAATAGAATAGGTTTTCCGTTATGTTTTGATAACATCGTCGGTGTTATCATAAAATCTCATAACTACGGCTTGAATCAAGCCGTAGCTACGAGATTTAAAATAACATGGCCCACGAAATAGTATTTGTATGTCCGAAATTACGTCACTGTTTACTTGATAAAATCGTTTCCTATTGTATCATGTTTGTTAGTCGTATACACCGAAAGTGTTCCAGCGAGAGTTGAAAGGAATTCTTTTCAGCATTTCTGCTCTTTTGCGTAGCCTATCCTGGAAACATTAAAACTAAGTGTTGTTTTGCAAAAGAGTTAAAGTATAACTCAAAGTTTATAACTGCAGACGTGTATACAAACGCTTTACTACTTGTTGTTGAAAATGACCCAACACAAGCCCTTTCTCTTTCAAGAATAAACGAGTTATAGACGGGTCAATATACTGATTTACCCCCAAAAAATTGCAACAAAAGGTTTTTAAACTGTTTTGGTTAGTATAAAGGGTCCTTTATAACATACTAAAAATCTACCAAAATCTTGGTTACGGAAAAGGGTTATTTTCAAGATGGCGTCCAAGATGGCCACCGAAACACTAAAATCGTCATAGCTCCATTACTATTTGTGCTAGGCTGGTAAATTTGGTGTCTATCCATAGGTTTAAGGGGTCAATGAATTCATTTAAAGCATCAAAACTGGTACAAATTGATTACATAATAAGTAAGTGGTATGTAGGACCAATGCTGGTCACCGAGGCATTGCTATAACTGGGATTAATTTACGGCGGGCCATGCTTTAATTGAATCAGGTGTCAATATATATTCATATGAGGCATTACCTGAAAAGGGGTCTGATATGACATTTGAGACCAGCATTGACCAAGATCAGCCTGATCAAGATCCATGTTGTTCTGCAATAGCTTTATCATGACAGATAGCAACTGTAAAGTACCAGCATGGATTGTAATCAAACTGAATATAGGCTTATACACTTTGAGGTCTTGTGAGTCAGTTTGCCATTCGATTGTTATAAAGGAGCATCAAGTAAGTATGTTTTGAGAATACAAACTAAATTTTATTGTCCTTTTTTAATTTGAAAATAAACGAAAGCAATTGAAATATTTGTATGATCTGCGCACAAGCTTTTGCGACACGGCTGAACATCAGAAACGTTCTTGAAAAAGTTATTGATGTCATCAGTCCTTGCCAAGAAAGGCTACACTAGTAGCTTGTTTCAAATTGAGATAAAGTGCATTCAGAAAGCCATAAATGTTAAAAACACTGGCAACGTAAAGTTTTGCTTTGGAAAAGTAACCGTTAACAGTCCATTAAAAAGCCAAAGTGAATGTTCATTTTGCGGGAACACACACCTTTAACTACGGCTTTTAAAGCTGCAATTACGAGCTTTTAGAATAAATACAGCAATGTGTACAGTGGGTAACAAACAAACTGTGGAGAGTGCTGAATGAAAAGCTGATGGTGAAAAACGACAGTTTCTCCTTTTCGCCATTTTCCTTCATGTTATAACATGCACAATACATTCATTAAGTCATTAAGTAATGTCGAGAATTGCCTTCCCTTATTGGTTACTTGGAATTAAAAGGCTGACTTGAATTATAAGGAACGAATTAGTATCCCACCAGTTACTAGATAGCCAAAACTTTGTGTAGTTTCAGCGACATCAGCCCTATGGTTTCCAAATCTGGATATTCTTGTCAATTTCCATTGCCACGGAAAACGGCAAAGTTGGAAGCAAAAATGCACAAAGTGTTGGTATCTAATGATGGTCGGAATACTTTATTGCCAATTTTCACTGCGTAGAAACGATCTGCCCTTAAGTGTAAAGATTCATGTGCAAGTTCTCGTGTATATTTTAAATGTTTTTATTTTAACAACCTAGCATTCATGAGTCCCTTCTAGAAATTGATTTAGCGAAATATAACGAAGTTTAACTCATGGACTAACAGTTACAATTATAGCAAGTGTCAATTAAAATTTGACAAATAATTATATTAAATATAATATGAAATCTGCCTTAGAATGGTAAATAATATGCTGTTATTGTTCTTGCCCATTTGTTAAACTTTTATTACAATTATATAAATCATTGATTGATTGATAAAAATTGATGTCAATTTCCACTGGACAGAAACGATAACTCATATTTCATATCTTGTGTATATGTTTCATCTGTTTGCATCGACCTTTTCAGTAAATTTGAAATTTTACACGTCTGCTAAGAAATACATTTCTAGTGTAACTTAAGTATTCCGATCAATAAAAACAATAGAATATATGACAGTGTTCTAAGAGAAAAAGATGTAGCCTAATTTAGTAAATGTGACACACTGTTTTTGATTTTTTTACCGGTCTTTGTTAATTCATCTTTAAATTCTATTTGTCAGAGAAGCACAACTGTCCAAAAAGGAAATTGCAATTGCACCAGTACTATCTAAAATATCAAATAAATGGCATTGGGCATTTTACTGTCTAACATTAATTTTTGAACTCATATAATATATGCGAATTAATCAAAGGGTTTTTTCATAAAAGATATTGAATGGCTATATCTTTATTCTGTAAATATAAAATCCATACCGGTCCGTGGTTACTTAATTACGATGCTTTTTCATATTAATGAAATGTGCTTTTTTCCAAAGTTCGTTTTTCTGTTAGACTTGATTAGCATTACCATGCACGGACAATGCAAAACGTCGTATTTTGATGTCTTTTTGTAACAAAAAACAAAAAATGTCATCGTTATCCTATGCCATATCATAGGAATTATTTTATTTCTGATTCAATTTGATATAATGAGGTAAACATGCAAATTGCAAAAATGCGGCTAGTTTTATGATATTGATCTACTGCACATTGTACACTGTCAAGATATAGCAGAGTGGCTAACACTGAAGTCCGAACTTTTGGAGTTTTTGAACATTTTTATGATCGCTGAATGCACTTCATCTGACAGCCGAAACAATCTAAATTATAGTAATAGCATAATCTTTCTTAATACTAACTGAATGATGACACCAATGTCTTCTTCAAGAACCTTTTAGACATCAATGTTGTTCCTTTTTGTCATTTTGAATGTCTTAGTGACTACAAATACCTCTATAATATACATATATGTATTGACAAATATAATTCAAATCCTGCTATGGCATGTTTCGTGATCAGCTAAGGCCTGATACAACATTTTTCTTATTTGTCGTTGCGCTTGTAGCAGTTTTAATACTTTAAATGAATTCATTGACCCCTTAAACTTATGGATAGACACCAAATGATGGATTATGATCCATGCTGGTACTTTACAGTTGCTATCTGTCATGATAAAGCTATTGCAGAACAACGTGGATCTTGATCAGGCTAATCTGGGTCAATGCTAGTCTTAAATGTCATATCAGACCCCTTTTCAGGTAATGGCTAATATGAATATATATTGACACCTGATTCAATTAATGCATGGCCCGCCGTAAACTAATCCCAGTTATAGCGATGCCTCGGTGACCAGCATTGGTCCTACATACCATTTACTCATTGTGTAATCAATTTGTACCGGTTTTGATGCTTTAAATGAATTCATTGACCCCTTAAACCTATGGATAGACACCAAATTTACCAGCCTAGCACAAAAAGTAATGGAGCTATGGCGATTTTAGTGTTTTGGCGGCCATCTTGGACGCCATCTTGAAAATAACCCTTTTCCGTGACCCAGATTTTGGTAGATTTTTAGTATGTTATTAAGTACCCTTTATGCTAACCAAAACAGTTTAAAAACCTTTTGTTGCAATTTTTTGGGGGTAAGGGCCCTATTTTCATATATTGACCCGTCTATTAGGACAATAATTCGCCCGTATAGCTCACGATAAATGGTTTGGTCAATGTTAAAACTGTGTATTTGTTATTTAGTGTTTGTATACAAGTCTACAGTTATCACCGATAGACTATATTAAGTGCTATTACATTCTGTTTGTATATTTTGACCCATTAAACGTTTCATTATTTGTTTTGTCTGAAGTAGCCTGAACGGGATCCTAGTTTTCTCTAAATTGATTATTTTTCGTCTTTTAAATTCTAAAATTAGAAATAGAAAGATAGCGTTGTTGTATATAACAACACAGACAATGTTGAAGCAATGTAAAAATAACATTGTTTGTCGCCATTTGCAATACCCAGACGTGTAGTTTTATTCATTTACTTATATATTTATAAGTTTTCACTTCCAGTTGCCTTGACAACATCCAGACGTGTATTTTTGTTCATTTATTTGACTATTAATTGATTCATTTACAATTTCAGTTGCCTTGACAACAACATCCTACAACTCAACATTCCCACAGATGAACCAGTGATCGATCCTAACACCATCTGTAAAACGTTTCCCGATCTGTCACATAAACAGTATAGACTGTGTTCTAAATATCCGGACATTACCCCCTCCGCTAACTAAGGACCTGGGATGGTATTCATCAATTAATCTACTTTCTAGTAAAGCGTTAAAATTACATAACAAACCATCCGATTGGCCGAGACATAAGTCTCGTCCAAACGGATGGCTTGTAATATAATTTGGATGATTTGATTTTTTAAGAAATATTAGAGAATACCGCCAATGGCAACACACAAGACCTTCACCATTTTCCTCGACTCCTTTTAGTAAAAGACAATATGTGTGCGCATTGTATTTTTTATCAATTTTCGTTTCATTGACAACAACATCCTGACGTGGATATATGTATTCATTTATTTATCTTATTTTTCAATTTCAGTTGCCTTGACAACAACATTCTACAACTCAACATTCCCACAGATGAATCAGTGATCGATCCTAACATCATCTGTAAAACATTCCCGACTTGTCACATAAACAATATAGAATATGTTCTAAATACACAGACGCGTATTTCTATTTACTCATTCTTTTGTTCATTTATTTATCTATTCATTTTCAATTTCAGTTGCCTTGACAACAACATCCTACAACTCAACATTCCCACAGATGAACCAGTGATCGATCCTAACACCATCTGTAAAACGTTTCCTGATCTGTCACATAAACAGTATAGACTATGTTCTAAATATCCGAACGTGATAGCCTCCGCTAACTTAAGACCTGGATGAAATGCACCAACCAGTCTGATTCTAAATGTACCTTTAAAATTACATAACAACCCATCCGACTGGCCGAGACATACGTCTCGTCCAGTCAGATGGCTTGTAATGTATTTTGAATGATTTGATTTTTTTCGATATATTTGAGAATACGGCCAATGGCAACACACAAAACCTCCACATTTTCCTTGACCCCTTTTAGTAAAAGACAGTATGTGTGCGCATTGTATATTTTTTTTACAATTTTCGTTGCATTGACAACAACATCCTGACGTGGATATATGTATTCATTTATTTATCTTATTTTTCAATTTCAGTTGCCTTGACAACAACATTCTACAACTCAACATTCCCACAGATGAATCAGTGATCGATCCTAACATCATCTGTAAAACATTCCCGACTTGTCACATAAACAATATAGAATATGTTCTAAATACACAGACGCGTATTTCTATTTACTCATTCTTTTGTTCATTTATTTATCTATTCATTTTCAATTTCAGTTGCCTTGACAACAACATCCTACAACTCAACATTCCCACAGATGAACCAGTGATCGATCCTAACACCATCTGTAAAACGTTTCCCGATCTGTCACATAAACAGTATAGACTATGTTCTAAATATCCGGACGTGTATTTTTATCTACTTATTTATTTATTTATTTTATTTTCTACAATTTCAGTTGCCTTGACAACAACATCCTACAACTCAACATTCCCACAGATGAACCAGTGATCGATCCTAACACCATCTGTAAAACATTTCCCGATCTGTCACATAAACAATATAGACTATGTTCTAAATATCCGGACGTGTATTTTTATTTATTTATTATTCATTTTCAATTTCAGTTACCTTGACAACAACATACTACAACTCAACATTCCTACAGATGAACCAGTGATCGATCCTAACACCATCTGTAAAACGTTTCCCGATCTGTCACATAAACAATATAGACTATGTTCTAAATATCCGGACGTGTATTTTTATTTACTTATTTGTTTATTTATTTTATTTTCTACAATTTCAGTTGCCTTGACAACAACATCCTACAACTCAACATTCCCACAGATGAACCAGTGATTGATCCTAACACTATCTGTAAAACATTTCCTGACCTGTCACATAAACAATATAGACTATGTTCTAAATATCCGGACGTGACGGCCTCCGCTGACCAAAGACCTGTGATATATTGACCAACAAATATTTTTCCTGGATAACCTTTAAAATTACACAACAATCCATCCGACTGGCCGAGACATACGTCTCGTCCAGTCAGATGGCTTGTAATGTAATTTGGATTTTGAAAAATAAAATAGAAATTTTGGCGAATACGATCTCTGGCCACACACATAATTATTATCAACATCGCCCTTTTGGTTTTAGCAAAAGAGTGTATTATGTGCGCATTTTTTATCATTTCTTTGTATCTTTATTTATTTATTCATTTCATTTTCAATTTCAGTTGCCTTGACAACAACATCCTACAACTCAACATTCCCACAGATGAACCAGTGATTGATCCTAACACTATCTGTAAAACGTTTCCCGATCTGTCACATAAACAATATAGACTATGTTCTAAATACACAGACGTGTATCTTTATTTTTTTTTAATTTTCAATTCCAGTGACTTGGCAATAACAGTCTAATTCCTAGTTAACCTTTAAAATTACATAACAATCCATCCGACTGGCCGAGACATAAGTCTCGTCCAGTCAGATGGCTTGTAGGGTAATTTGTTTTTAAAAGGATTCGATTAAGAAGTGTTGGTCAATACCGTCCCTGGCCACACACGCAACCTCAACCTTTTCCTCGGCCCCTTTAAGTAAAAGACGTGTGCGCCTTGTATTTTTTATCAATTTTCGTTGCCTTGACAATAACATCCAGACGTGTATTTCTATTTTTTGTTTATTTATTTATTCATTTCTCATTTCAGTTGCCTTGACAACAATATCCTACAACTCAACATTCCCACAGATGAACCAGTGATCGATCCTAACACCATCTGTAAAACATTCCCGACTTGTCACATAAACAATATAGAATATGTTATAAATATCCGGACGTGTATTTTTATTTATTTATTATTCATTTTCAATTTCAGTTGCCTTGACAACAACATACTACAACTCAACATTCCCACAGATGAACCAGTGATCGATCCTAACACCATCTGTAAAACATTCCCGACTTGTCACATAAACAATATAGAATATGTAATAAATATCCGGACGTGTATTTTTATTTATTTATTATTCATTTTCAATTTCAGTTGCCTTGACAACAACATACTACAACTCAACATTCCTACAGATGAACCAGTGATCGATCCTAACACCATCTGTAAAACGTTTCCCGATCTGTCCCATAAACAATATAGACTATGTTCTAAATATCCAGACTTGTTTTTTTATTTATTTATTTTTGTTTCATTTATTTATTTCAGTTGCCTTGACAACAACATACTACAACTCAACATTCCCACAGATGAACCAGTGATCGATCCTAACACCATCTGTAAAACATTCCCGACTTGTCACATAAACAATATAGAATATGTAATAAATATCCGGACGTGTATTTTTATTTATTTATTATTCATTTTCAATTTCAGTTGCCTTGACAACAACATACTACAACTCAACATTCCTACAGATGAACCAGTGATCGATCCTAACACCATCTGTAAAACGTTTCCCGATCTGTCCCATAAACAATATAGACTATGTTCTAAATATCCAGACTTGTTTTTTTATTTATTTATTTTTGTTTCATTTATTTATTTCAGTTGCCTTGACAACAACATACTACAACTCAACATTCCCACAGATGAACCAGTGATTGATCCTAACACCATCTGTAAAACGTTTCCCGATCTGTCACATAAACAATATAGACTATGTTCTAAATATCCAGACTTGTTTTTTTATTTATTTATTTTTGTTTTATTTATTTATTTCAGTTGCCTTGACAACAACATACTACAACTCAACATTCCCACAGATGAACCAGTGATCGATCCTAACACCATATGTAAAACGTTTCCCGATCTGTCCCATAAACAATATAGACTATGTTCTAAATATCCGGACGTGACGGCCTCCGCGATACAGGGAGTTCAGATTGCTATACACGAGTGCCAGTTTCAACTTAGAGAGCATCGATGGAATTGTTCGAGTCTCGAGAAGAAAAATAAGAACCCGCATTCGAGTCCTCTGCTAAAGAAAGGTAAAATTTTCTTCTTTTACGACCGTTTTCTTCGAAAACGTCTAATTGTAGCTTGAAGGGACCCATGCGTGGACATACAAACTTGTAAAAGTATATTCCAGAAATGGACTGGTCAACCTGCATAGCTAAAACATTTCTGTCAAAGGAAATTCCGAATTAAGTTCAATTAGTCCATCTTAATCAAGTCTATATATAATTTACATACCCGTCATTTATATTATAGTAATATTTATGGGTATAATCGTACCTTAAATATTAAAACAAATGTGGTACCAGTGCTAAAATACCATTCTTTTTGGCCCTAGATAATGTAATGCACCACACAACAATGTAAAATGTGACTGTCCCCATGTTGTTCTGATCCCTGAAAAATCTAGCCTGTGCCCCTTTAAAACAAGATGCAGTTTCGAGTTGTTGAAAGAAAGCAAAGACATGTAACCAATTAAAGGATAAAATCATTGAAATGTTTCAATATAAAAGATGGTGTAGACGACAAAGCGAATGATGATAAGGTTTGTTTTTGTGTTCAATATATAGTACGGAAATTACTGTTGCAAAAGGAGAAAATGCTTACCAGTATTTTCTTATTTTGTCTCAATGTTTTCCAAAATACTCACTTTTGGAGACGCCAAAACCAGGGCTTGTCTGTAAAGATAAGTATTACCGAAATCAGAACTGCAGATGGCACATATACGACACTAAAAGATAGGAGAATATTTTAATTAAGGTTTACAGACCCTGAAAAAATCTACACATTCTAGCCATACGAAATGCATCAAATTTCACACACTTGTAAATACACTTCACATAAGTTGATTCACCGTACCGGATTTCAAGATTATACTTCAAGAAGAAAATAATTTACAAATATTATTTTACTCTATATTCATATGCAAGGGAGGTAATTTTGAACATTTTTGTCAAATATTTTCATAAGTATGCATTAATTCAAAATTCTAAACCGTGCAAACTGCTTATGTTTGTATTTGGAATGGAAATGTAACACAGTTTAGGAATTATTTGCACTTTTCAAATTTTGCCCCTAGCTCTTTGGTGCTTTTGAGGGGTTGGATACCTTAAATAACACGAAAAACATTTATGGTAGAGGGTATTTAGGGGAAAAATATTAATATCAACACACATTTCTGTCGGCAACAACTTTCACATTGGAAATGTGGTGTAGATTTCCTCTCCAAATGGGAAAGGATAAAATTAACACACAAAAAATCCGAAGGAAAAACATGTAGAGATAAAAACAATTTTTCACGGGATAACTGGCGAAAAGATCGGGTTCGATAACTTTTGATATTTCGATAAGAAAGACAAACCTAATTGGGCGAATTAACGTGCTTTCAACCCTTAGTAAAAATGTATACAATTTTTGCTGCATTTTTAGAGATACATGTATAAAGAGTTCATCACAAATATATACTACTTACATTTTCGTCAAAACAAAATGATAAGACTTTATAGAGTAAAAGCCACACCATTTTTAGTAAATAGATAATATTTCTTTTTTCTCTACTAGATAAAGGCCCCTATATATTTATATGTATGAAATGGAATCTGGAGGTAGGGTTCGTGTATTACTGTAAACCAGGAAATGGTTTCGCGCATTTTAAGTTAGCGTCTTTCGCGGTAGGGTGTGATCCGCGAACTTAAAACGCCGCGAATAGGCTACTTTCAATTGAAACGCGAACTTTAATCGCTTTGATGTTTTTGTTTCGGGAAAACCTATTGGGGAGATGTTTTGTTTACATTGTGTTTGTTAGACGTATTTGTTACAATGTAAATAAGGGAAATAACTTTTTCGTGGTCATAGAGCAGGACAACAAAGCTGTTATTTGTCGTTTGTCTTCTAAGCCAGTGATTGATATTTGCTTTGAGCCTGAAATTGAGAAACGGGGTCGTTTTAGGTTTGAATGCCGAGCATAATAGCAAACATCGATTTAAGTTTAAAATCTCGTAACTGTAGCTTGAATTAGCCACAGCTACGAGGTTTTAATTGTCCTTCAATGATATTGAATAAAACTGTCACTATCGCTTCTCAACGCTATAGGTAAATAGGTGTGAATTTAATATAACGCTCAAATTCTATGCATTGTGTTACAAACTGTAATCCAGTATACTATAAAGTGTGAAAATAAAACAATGGGTCGGTTGAAACTTACTTCGATCAAACTGTCAATGGCGACTAAAATATCGTAAATACAGATTGAACAATGCTGCAATTACGAGATTCTCGTCAACCACTCACAAATTATTAATATGTAATTATCCGATTCCCCTTATTATTCAACATATCATTTTTTCAATTCCTCCATAGCGTGTTTTGTTTCGCGCGATTCGCGGACAGCATTGATCCGCGAACTTAAAACGCCGCGAATAAGTACGAGTGCATGAAAACGCGAACATTTCTTGACGCGAACTTATCCTGGTTTACAGTACTTGAGACAATTATGGATATTCGCTAAACTTACTCTCCATTGCCGAGGTCTTTTGATTAAACCATCAAATATGACCTCTGTAGTTTTCGGTACGCCAACAGCCTATTTGGTCGTCATAATCTAATTATAGCACATCATTTGAATTACCGAATCAAAATCATTCAGTTTTATCTTGCATGATCATTACGTATACATTACGTCGCTTCTATTTTTGGCTGAAGCCGGTAACATTTGAATTATCGAATCAAAATCATTCAGTTTGATCTTGTTTGATTACGTATACATTACGTCGCTTCTATTTTTGGCCGAAGCCGGTAATCTGAAGCGTCAGCCAATGAAAGTTTGTATCAGCTTTTTAAATTGTTTTGTTGTGTATCGCCAACGATTGGATACTGAAATCCCGCCAAGGCCCCGAGATTAGACGTGAAATGACCCCGCGAGAACAGAGCTCATTCTATCGAAATGGAATGTAGAGATAATGTGATCTGTTCATAAGAGAGTAGCTAAACTGTGCGTACGTACAGTCTGGTAAAGGTATATGCTGCTTTAAATTAACTCCTTAGCCTATAGGTATTACTTAATGCGAGAGAACATTATGGATGCTGGTCGGATTATTTAACATTTTCTCGAAAAATAGACGTATCCAGAAAAATACTTTGCCAAAACATCGAAAGAAAACAAGGAAATGATGATCATTATTAAGTTTTCTACATCCATCAACATTCCATGTGTTATAGTGTACACATTTTCTATGTTTGATAACAATTAGTTTGTCCTCTGCAACTCCTTTTAAATTTGACTTGTTTCAAATTTTGCTATTTGGAAAAAAGGTTAAGAGACATATTGTGTTAGTTCCATAGTGATCTCAAGTGGTACAGTGCTATTTTTCTGTGTCCATAATCGTTTGTATTGTTCTCTAAACTTTTCGACTGCATTTATCGTTACTATAAACAATAAAGGGTGGGGTTAGCCACTCTTTGTGATGACGTTGACTCAAACAATAAGACGATACATGCAATTAGTCGAACTACTAAACTGGAAACGCTAAATACGACCCCAATACACTTTACAAAATATGAACATTAAATTCTTCTTTTATTTATTCTTTAGAAGATATATGTTCTCTAATATGTAGCTACGTCATGATCTGTAGCAAACACTCGTATAAGAGCAACATGGATCCATGCAGGTCTGACTGCTAGTAGGTACAGCATGATCTTGAAACATGACTTTCTCAATTGCTATAAGGGAAGTATTTTCCAGATCCCGGTTCAAGTATATAATGCATGTTAAACGAGAGTGTACCAGAGACATTTCTTAGGCCAGTACCAAGTGATGATGCCGTTTCGCTTGTCATGGGTAGCATTTGGGCTCTATATACATCTGTATGCCTACAGAACAAAAGTAAATAGGAATAACTCAAATTGCTCTATAACCAGTTGCATTTTGTGCAGGAATTGATGATACAATACTGATAGCATCTGGAGATTTTTTTTCACGTTAATACAAGATAATTATGTTATGAAGGATAGTTGAACAGTCGATTACCATGTAATGCAATACACTTGAACACAGATCTCAAGTACGATAACTGATTTTGTTGGGAGGTAAATGTGTGTCGTGGGTATACTGTTTTTAAGGTAGAAATCACGCGACGCAGGAATTATTTATCGAATGTTTACGACGTCGTCCGAATAGGTTCGGATACGTAACGAATATTGATGACGTCGCATGAAAAAATCCGACGTCACGTGAATCTCATTAAGGGTGGATTGCCTTAAAAATATACACATTTTCGTTGTCTTCCTATCTTATCCTACGCTTTTCGACTTTCAACTTTGAAAAATAGGCCAAGATAAAATTACTACGCCTTTCATAGGCGCAAACATATTGAAAGCACAGACACTTAGTTTCAGGATTTTTACAATAATTTCATCAAAAATGTATATTCCTATATAATGAATATACTCAAGGTCGGTCATGGGGGCCATGTGTTGAAGTAATGGATGATATTACTAGCACCCCTGGTTTACGTTACAGGATGCTTTTCACCATAAAAAATTATGAGCCAGTGGTGCTTGTAATACTTCTGTTACTTAAAAATGGCCACTGTCCGGCCTTCGGTATATTTATTGCAGAGGAATTATACTTTTTTGTAAATCGTAAAAGATTCTAAACCCAAGTGCATGTGATTGAAAGTTCGAATTATGTTAACCATATTGCACAAACGAGATAGACCGGTTTCGGAAAAACCCTTATCGGTAGATAATGACAAGTTTTAGTTCATTTCTAATTAGTCCAGTCACGATGTTACGGAAGTACCAAAACATCGTCGCTTTTCAACGTAAACCCCGTAACTGCAGCTTGTTTTAAGCTGCAGTTACGAGGTTTTCGTTGAAAAACAGCGACATGTTACTTATAGACACAAACGATGGAAAAGGCACTCTTAATTTTCAATTCAGTTTTGCATACGATGGTTCGAAACTTTCAGGTTTGAGACATAGGCCTATGCAAGATTCGATTCACTGCATGTCGTATTACAGTAATTTAGAGTCCTAACGTATTACAGTAATTTGAAGTCCTAAAATACTTTGTTTACATAGCTTAATTTTGTAAACGTGTGCCATAATATCTCAACCAGACTATATTAAGCATTGGTCTTTCATGCCTCCTTGTGGCAATAAAATCTTATCGTGTTTGAGTACTTAGGGAAGTCCATCCCTAAAAAGATTCAAACGCCGTCGGATTCATCCCGCGACGTCGTAAACATTGTGTAAACGACGTCGCACGAAAGATTCCGACATTGCATGAAAATGAGGAGATCGCCTGTTAATACTGCGCGTAGGTCGTAATTAAACCCCCAGTCTCAGTGTGTTCCTAATTGTGGACTAATAAGCCCCTCTGGCTGATTATGACGAATCCTTGAATTCCCCGACAAATTTTCATACATATCTTACTGCGTTTATTAGCCATGAAACATCAGCATTACATGATTCCGGGACCGTAACCCTTTTCCAAACGGTCAGAATTTTGACTCTGCTTATTTTAAAGGCTTTGCAGACGAGAAAAATGTTATTTATAGAGGTATTATTAGTGTATGAAATAGCCCAGAAAATATTTAGACCAAAGGAGAAAATGCTGATCATCAGCATTTTCTTCTTTTGTCTCAATGTTTTCCCATTTTCATAAAGGAACGCCAATGTATCTTATGAGGGAAATGGTTAATGTGTTTTTTCTGGACTCAGGTTTCCATGTTTCTGCTGATTTTGTATGTCACTAGGTCTACAAACCAGCTGATTATCAGCTGTTGGCTATAGGTAATTTTCTTATAAGCATGCAATAGAAGTGTAACGGCTCCTCAACGTGCGTTTATTTAGGACGTTTTGACTACAATATTAAACTGATCCAGAACCTAGAAAAGTGCCCTAATGTCATTTAGACAAACGTGAACCTTGGTCTGGAAATGAGGGGGGGGGGGGGGGCAATTATGCCATTTGAGACCAACATGGATCAAGATCAGCCTGCATAGACACGCTGAAACGTGACACTGGAGCTAAGAATACAAATGAGCTTGCCTCACTTATGGGAGATCGTGGTGTATGGTCGAGTCTTGTGAAGTCCCGGCTGCGGCCGCCCTAAGTCAAGTAAGTCAAGACACGCAGACTGATCAAGGCCCGTGTTAGTCTGTAATTAATGACTTGCTGCAAAAGTAAGAGAACTGCCTGGATATAAGTAGGAGTGAAAAAAATGGATATAAGTCAGTGAATTTAGGCACAAGATGATTTTGAAATCTGGTTGTCTAAGAGTTTTTTCCAGATCCCGTAAGTCGGAAATATTTCAAGGAACTGCAGATACATTTCTGGTATTTCGTTCTTCTTCAATCCAGAAGATGTAGATTGTTATAAATCGACAGAGTGGCGATAAGATAAATGTTAATGTCGGTATTTATTTTTGTAGCCTTTTGATTTAATGTTTTTTTTGTAAGGTTTTGTTAAAAATCGCTAAATGATGCAGCATAAGATGAAGCATGGCCCAAATAAACGCGTGTCCCTAATGAGTACACATTCATAAATCCAAAAAGTCTCGCATAACTTCTCTTTTATTATGCTCACCGAAAAAAAATTCGGGGGAGCATATAGTCACCACGCTGTCCGTCCGTCCGTGTGTCTGTGTGTCCGTCCGTCCGTCCGTCCACAGCCATATCTCAGCAAACCTTGGACCAAATTCAATGAAACTTCACATGTGAACTCCCTGGGTCAATACCTAGGAACTTTTTTCTCAGTTTGTAAATTTAAGGCTGCGTCATGGAAACAGGGGCCTTAGCGTAAAAATTAGTTTTTCTCTTATTTCTCTTCATCTAATGGGCAGAATTTAATGAAATTTTGTGCTCATGTAATAAATAGGATGTTCTAGACCTTATTTTATAGATAATGTGTGTACAAAAAAGCTGTCATGGAAAAAGGGGGCTTAATGTATGATAGTTTTTATTTTGTGACAAACACTTATTCGGGGAGCATAATCCGTCTGTGACGGCTCTTGTTTACATTGCTGGAAGCACAGATAGGATATTGTGGTAGTATTGGTGAGAAAATGCAATGTATCAATGGTTAGGTCTCGGACCACC
The DNA here is from genome assembly GCA_963680895.1 of Fragum sueziense. Taxonomy (NCBI): domain Eukaryota; kingdom Metazoa; phylum Mollusca; class Bivalvia; order Cardiida; family Cardiidae; genus Fragum; species Fragum sueziense. Next base: position 13,012,032 of record OY804609.1, on the reverse strand, counting down.
GCGAAAACAGTCAAAAGTGGCGTTTAATCTGATTCGATCAACCAACATATTTCTATGACAAGAATTTCTTCGATACTTTTAACTAGATATCCTAACGAGTGTTAATAATTGAAGTCGTGAGAATTAAAGTCAAATTTAGTCAGTAGACCTAGACGTATATCAAATTGTTGCAAACATTTAGATTGCAAAGAAAGAGTTGATATATCGGCGATTACTTGTAATTTTCAACTAATGCTATTTAGCAAAGCACTCTGGGGAATTTCAAAAGCCAAAGAGGCATGTGTACATGTATATATTTAAAACCCATAGAAAGTATCAAATACCAAAAAACGCAAATTGTTAAAAATGATAAAGAATTTCAACAGATATATGTAATAGCTATATCCCCAAAGAATAAATAAATTTGATATACTTTAAAATGACAAATTAGGTTTAGAGTACATAATGACAGTTTACACTTACCAAAATAATTACACGTAGACCAATTCTAATAAGAGACACTGCAGACTATAAAATCGATGTTTTAAGGAAACATGTATATGAAATAAGATATATTTAAGTCATTACAATAGAAAATATTGAATGAAAATGAGAACATTATTATCATCAGCATTTTCGTCTTTTCCCTCAATATTTCTCGGGTTTCCCTATCGAAGACGTGTGACAAATCCAGGGATTTTTCGACAAAAGGTTAAACCAAAATATAAAATATGTGAACAATTTGTTTGTACCTACTCTCTGCCAATAAATCGTGATTTGAGTGGATCTTAAGATATCGATAACCAGTTATTATTTTGTGATTAATTCTTCTAGCTTTACTGCTAAATTAATTCTGAACAGAACAGAACAGAACAATATTAATACTGTCATATTTTATGCAATAGTCTACACGCGAAGCTCTAAGGTCTTGTCACATACGATCTTCATCTAGATAACGTCCACATCGTGTCCAAAGTATGCTCCTCGAATGACCATTTTTACGTGCTCCGGCTGTGTTGTACGCGCGGATTCGTGCATGTAGCCCGGTTTTAACCAGCTTCACCAGAGTTTCATTCTTATGGACGCGATGGTGAAGCGGAATAATATGTGACCGGTCATTTATTCAAAAGTTGAACGTTTATTGATTTCACCGATAGAAAATGTTTCTTAAACAGAAGAAATTCTTTGTGTCGAAGTCAGTCGAGTCGATATGTCGGATAAATGGAAGTGTTTGTAAAGTCACCAACTTCATCCGTTATTTTTTTCATATATCTTCCGACGTTTAGCCCAGTTAGGAAAGTCAGATTCTAGAGTAGGCAAAGTTCCTTTTCTAGAAAAGGTGAAACTGTGTTTATTGTTTGAAACAATTAACAGCGATTCCAAATGGAGTATTAGCAGTTAATTCTCTTTGGAGGCCAAGAAAATGTAGGAACAAATTTATATTGATTATTTAAATTTTAAAGTTAAGAAAATTTTAATATGCCAAAACTAAGGACATTTTTAAAGGGACATAACATTCCAATTCTAATTTAAAGTACGTCTTTATGCAAAAATTGGTTAGTCTAGTGCGTAGAAATGCTATCAGTTTTTGAAGTTATTATTAGCGAAAAACACACCTTTAAAGTTGAGACAGAAATGACAAATTCCATATAAATCTGAACTATTGTCTACAACAATAAACAATATGTTGTATCTAAGTACAGAAATTATACATTTCTCGTAAACGGTGCACTATTTTGGCTTGAAATTTTCAGAACTTTCACAAGAAAATATTTTCTTTCGGAAAGAAATAGAAGTAAACTTTATCAAAAAATAAATGAGAAATGTCACTTCAAGAAAAAAGAAAAGAACGAAAACTCGGTTAAGGATTTGGCTATGCACATTCGCATTTTCGTCAGTTGCCTCAATGTTTCCCCATGCTTTTTATATCAGGCATGTAAATACCATTACCTGTTTGGGAAAAATTCAAAACGGTTTCGACAAATGACAAAAAAATGATAACCCATACACCTGCAGATAGCGAAAATCGTTTTGAATTTCTTTTAAAAGGGACTAAATACCTTCAATCACGAAGCTTGTTAACACGAACTCTTTCACAATGGTAATATTTAGTAACTTCTAAACTTGTCCTGCTTGATAAAGAAACCGGTACAGATGACGCAATGAATACTGCTCAACGCTCAACATGGACTTTTAATGTGACAGTTCACATTTATTTCATTTTTAAAGGTATGCATTGATGTAAAGATCGTTTATTCTAATGCGTAGAAAAGCTATCAGTTTTTTTGAAGTTGTTATTTATAAGAGAAAAATACGCCTTCAAAGTTGAGACAGAAATGACAAATTCTATATAAATCTGAACTGTTGTCCACAACAATTTGTTTAATTTTAGCACAAAAATATATATTTCTCGTAAACGGTTCAATATTTTGGCTTGAAATTTTCAGAATATTCATAAGAAAACAGGCTCTTTCAGATAGAATAAAAGTAAAATCTATGTAAAATAATTCTGAAATGTCCCTTTAAGGTAAGGGGCAGATGAACTTATGTCGAAAGGAGAAAATGCTGGTTTTAAGCATCGTCTTCCATTTTCTTCTTTTGGCACAATGTCTGCCCAAGCCTTTTTAACGACGGAAGTCGAAGCCAGGTAATATTTGGGAAAGGGTTACAAAATTGACAGAGTTTGCAGGCATTACTTATCCCTGGTTGCGTCTGAAAGGCTCTGTCGCTCGACTGAGCTCTAATTACGTAGCTGTGAGTCAATAACTCTAATAACATGTCATGCGATACACCAACTGGCGGAGTCTAGGAAGGCTCTCTTGTTGTTGTCAAAGTAGACCGACATAAATTAATTTTTATCCTCATCTCTAGAGTCTTTAGACTGAAATTTATGGGTTTGAGCGGAAACGAGTCCCCAAATATGGATACCATTTTCGATGCTTTAAAGAGATCCTTCCAAGCTGGTCGAACATACTAGGGACGGTCGGAAAGTAGTTGGACTTTTGAGTAGTTCTCTAAAACCATTCAACTCTTTAACAAAATTCTTTCTACACTGTTTAAACAAATTGTCCATCTATGTCTATGCATTTTCGCCATCTTCGTAGGAGCTTTATTATTTCCACTATTAACCATGACGTAGACCCACTGTATTAGGTACAGTGTAACATTCGGTATCAAAGGCGCTCTGGTCTCAAATGTCATCCCAGCAAGCATTTTCTTCAGTTCTAGACACAAATAAAAGTCACGTGGGGGAGGTATGGGCTATAAGAAGAGTAAAACAACTAATGTTATGTGTAATAGTTGTTAATCTCCTCTGTAGATGCGGTGGTATTGGAGCGTGCGCAATCCTGAAGAAGAAAACAGTTTTCTTTGCAAATCTGGGACGCGTTTACATCAGCATTTATTAGCTCACCTGAGCACGAAGTGCTCGAGGGGAGCTATTGTGGTCACTCACCGTCCGTCGTCCGTCTGTCCGTCTGTCCGTCCGTCCGTCTGTCCGTCTGTCCGTCCGTCCGTCTGTCCGTCCGTCAACAATTTCTTCAAACATCTTCTTCTCCAAAACTAACAGGCCAATTTTGACCAAACTTGGCAGGAATGTACCTTGAGTGACCCTTCTCAAAACTTGTTCGCGGATTTTTGATTCGTCGAAAAATGTGGGCGTGGCAGGGCGAGGCTTATCGCACTTAGAGAAATCCTAAGAAAATTCTTTAAATATCAGCCATTGTTCCAATTTGAACCAAACTTGGCAGAATTGTTCCTTGAGTGACTCTTCTCAAAACTTGTTCTCAGATTTTTGATTCGTCAAAAAACGTGGCCGTGGCAGGGAGAAAGGGGCTTATCAGACTTAGAAAAATCATAAGAAAATTCTTTAAAAATCAACCATTGGGCCAATTTGAACCAAAATTGGCAGAATTGTTTCTTGAGTGACCCTTCTCAAAATTTGTTTGCAGATTTTTGATTCTTCAAAAAACGTGGCCGTGGCAAGTAGAAAAGGGGCTTATCAGACTTAGAGAAATCATAAGAAAATTCTTTAAAAATCAACCATTGGGCCAATTTGAACCAAACTTGGCAGAATTGTTCCTTGAGTGACCCTTCTCAAAACTTGTTTGCAGATTTTTGATTCGTCCAAAAACGTGGCCGTGGCAGGGAGAAAGGGGCTTATCAGACTTAGAGAAATCCTAAGAAAATTCTTTAAAAATCAACCATTGGGCCAATTTGAACCAGACTTTGTAGGGATGTGCCTTAAACCAATCTTTTTGAAATTTGTTCACAAATATTTTCATTTGTAAAAAGTTGTGGCCGTGGCAGGGAGAAAGGGGCTTATCAGACTTAAAGAAATCATAAGAAAATTCTTTGAGAATTAACCATTGGGCCAATTTGAAGCTGACTTTGCAGGAATATTCTTTGAGTCTCTCTTTTCAAAATTGATTCACAAATTTTTACATTTGTCAAAAAATGAGGGCGTGGCAGGGAGGAAGGGGCTTTTCGGCCATAGAGAAATCCTAAGAAAATTCTTTAAAAATCAACCAATGGGCCAATTTGAACCAAACTTTGCAGAATTGTTTTTTAAACTTAAACTTAAACTTAAACTGTTTATATTTGATTAAACGCCTATTTTTACGACAGTTCATATTCAATGGCGTTTTACAAAAATGATTAAATATATATTGCTGATGGGGGTCAAAACCTCATAACTACAGATTGGAAAAGCTGTAGGTACGAGATTCTGACATCCCACCTACGATATATCTATACACAAAACACAGTGTTAAAAAGATAAGTCATATTTTCTGTTCACCCTTTCCCGAGTAAGACTAGGTTTTTTCGTCCAAAGTAGGTTATGAATAATGATGGAAAATATTGAGAGGAAAGAAGAATTCACCGATATTTAACAATTTCCATTTCCCCTTAAAATTTTCTATGCTATAATTTGCACTTGATATACTATGTGTGTAATTATTTTGTCGTCTACAACTGGTTTAAAGGCGAGCATTTCAAAATTGTGTCTTTCGGACAAGGGTTAAAACAGAGAATTAAAATTTGTGAAATAATGAGTTTTCAACTGTTTCTTGAAACTTTCGATTGTTTCACATGATTTCAAACTGACTGGAAGATTATTCCAAAGTTTCGGTCCTATTGTGGCGAAGCTTCTGTCACTGAACGTCTTTCTGTTGTTAAAGGGAACTTGATAACATTTGTCATTGGAATGTGACGATCTCAGTTCACGCCCGCTGGGTTTGGCCAAAAGCAGATCCGTTAAATAGTGACACTTTTCAACATTTGTTCATAAATTAATAGTTTCGTCAATAAATATGGGTGTGACAGGGCGGGGCTTATCTAACCAAGAGAAATTGTTAAAGAATTCTTCAAATATCTTCTTCTCCTTAACCATTGGGCCAATTAGAACCAAATTTGGCAGGAATGTTCCTTAGGTGACCCTTCTTAAGATTTGTTCGCGGATTTTTTATTCGTCCAAAATTGTGGGCATGGCAGGTCAGCACTTATCAGACTTGGAGAAATCATAAGAAAATTCTTTGAAAATCAATCATTGGCCCAGTTTAAACCAAACTTGGCAGAAATGTTCCTTTGGTGACTCTTTAAAAAATGTGAATTTTTGATTTGTCCGAAAAAGTGGGTGTGGCAGGGCGTGAATTATTGGACTTAGAAAAATTCTAAGAAAATCCTTTAAAAATCAACCATTGGCCCAATTTGAACCACACTTGGCAGAAATGTTCCTTGGGTGACTTTTTGTCTTAAACTTCTTTCAGGTGAGCGATATAGGGCCATTCTGGCCCTCTATTTCTTAGATTTCTCTGAATTGATTCAGAATTGCACTTTGCAATGACAGTTTTTACCATTTGACATGAAATGAGTAACTACCAATCCTCCTGAATCCCCAACAGCAACACACATGACTATCAGCCGAATGTAACAGCTTAATCTTTTCAGGGATGGGGAACCAGCTCGTTTTTATGACTGCTTTGACTGATTCTTTATCCCAAGTTCGGAATTATGAACCCTTATTTAATCTTCAGTGATGATGTAGTTCAAAAACTAAACTTCTTTGCCATTAAAATGACTAGAATGTTCTTTTGTGTTGGGTACCCTTGTTGTTCCTCTAACAAATTGCCTGTGATACATAAAACACCTATCACATGTAAGTGGACAGAATATCGTATATATACAACTATTTTTGAAAATAAACTGACTACATTTTTGGCAAATGGATGGAGATTCCACCAATATATAATGTGTTTATACAGTTGCAAATGTAGAGACAGCAGCACGAAAAGTCCAACTACTTTCCGACCGTCCCTCGTACACGCTGGAAAAGATATATTCAAGAAATATTGTATGGATATGTCAAACTGTTTAGATTATTTCTGTCGAAGGACACTTCTAATGAAGTTCATTTAGTCTGCCTTTATCTAAGTATTCATATCCGTACTTTCTATTTATGAATAATTAAACTTTTTGGAAGCTGGACCTTGATAGATACGAGGGGCGTTCAATTAAAAGTGGTACTAATGGTCCACCATACCTCACGGTACTATAGAACTAGTTGTGCTTGCGACTATATGACGGGAAAATTACTGTCTATACTTGGTCAAAATTTGAGACAAATTCGTTGACTCTTTCAAAAGTTATAGAACTTTTAAGTTGGTTTAGTCATATACACTGGCTATATCGCTGTGCGCAAAATGGAAAACGAATTAAAGTAGGATGTACGGGTCTACATTAAAGGTCGCATACGCTTTGAAATATCTGCATCACGTGTATATAATGAACTATATCAGATTCTTGGACATTCGAACGTTGAATATACGTCAGTTTTTAGGGAGATAATAAAAATTAAAATTGGTAAAACTGGCCTGAATGATACCCCCCTCTTATGCAACCCGGGTAGAGCTAGTACTAAAGCAGATGTTGCTGTAGATTCCGACATGGCCAAACAATACGTATGTTTCAATGTGCAAGAAATAGCAGATAAAGTTGGTTTTTCAACGGAGACATGTTATACAATTTTGACGAAAGGGTTGAAACAAAGAAAGGTTCATGCCCATTGGGTCCCCACCTGCTGCCTTAAGGACAGAGAGCCACCCGTGCAAAATATGCTTTGAAATGATGCAATAAATGCAACAAATGTGGGCTTTCTGAGCTTTATGCATATGATTGAACAATAATCTACTATGATGAGCACAAATGGCGTGTCATTAGCAGGCAATGGTTGAGAAAAAATCGGACAAGGTCCGTATTAGCCAAAAAATTAAAAGCGCGGCAAAAGTTTTGTGTGCGGTAATTTTCAAATATAACGGGTGTATCGCTCAAATTACTGTTTCAATTAGTACAACTTTCGGCGGTCATTCATACAAGAAATGTATGTCGGCGAAAGTAAAGAAATATCACGAAAAGAGCAGGTCTAGGACCGGCTAAAGAGGCATGCGCCAAATCCATGATAACGGAGCTGTCCACAGGTGTCCTCTTGTCCAAGACTTCCTGGAAGAGACACATGCTGCATAGCGTCTTCATCCACCCTTATAGCCGGGCTTAAGCCCGTGTGGCTTTTTTGTGTTCCCCATGATGACGAAAAAAAGCCTCTGGTCGTCGTTATTGTTGTGTTCATGTTCCATATGAAGTGCAATTTTCCAGTGTCAGCGGGATGTTCCAAAAGAGGCCCATTTATCGGCATATAAGTAATGGATATCAATACTTTAGAAGTGTGTGGGTGTCAAAGAGGATTACTTCGAAGGATTGAAGAAACTTAAAATTGAATTGCGACATAACTATGGCTTATAGAAACCCAGTTCCAAAATTAATTGAACGTCCCTCGTAGTAACAAAATTGAATCCGGCGATAGTACTCATTACTTTGTCCTTAAATAATGTAATGCACAACACAACAATACTTACTCTACCTCATTATTGTTCTGATCCCTAAAATATTTAGCATGTTCCCTGTTCCGACACTATAGTCTGGTCAAGATATTATGGCACATGTTTACAATTTTTACCTAAGTAAACAAGGGGAAAAAGGGTCGTAATTTCCAACACAATATTGCATGTGTTGGTTCGAATCTTGCAGGTGTGAAACACCTGCAAGATTCGAACCATCACATGTAAAATTACACCGGTTTTTAGTTTGAAATTGTGTTCTTTACATGTGTAAAATTTGTAAACATGTGCCATTTTATCTTGATCGTAATATTATAATTCGCATGCGTCTGTGTCTCCATCACTTCCAAAATTGTCATTATGTCTATGCTGGTGGGTCTACATCTTCGCAAGCCAAGGGTGACATCTACGACATAACGTCGTTTCTGTATTTACCCTTGGTGTACTTACTCCAATTTTCTTGGTGACTTGGAAAGCGTTTTCTTTGGTTTCGCTGGAACCAATCAGATGACTCGATACATATGTTTGTTACGTGTAAACAATTCATGACAGCGGACGGGAAAAGGCATTGCATTTGCAACTCACAAACGCGAAGATGAGCGATATTTCCTAAGAACTTCACTGTAATAGACAACGAGTTTCTATCTTTATTCGACGAACTATTGTACTTGCGACAATTCAACCAAAAATCAGCTAACTTTTACCGGGTCCGTATGGCATAGAACGCGAAAGAGAACGCGCGTTAATGACGTCATCCATATAGAACGGCTTACCGTCAAATCGCGTTTAGATCGCGACGTTTGATTCGTTTCTACTCCATATCAACCAGTAGGACGACCGCAAGAAAATCGGACTAAATCCGCCAAGGGTTGGTTACAAACGTAGGTTGGTTCAACCTTGACTAGCGAAGATGGTGGGTCTATGGCAATATTTATTAGATATCATTTCTATCATATGATACGAAATACAATCTCTAAGTGTCATTCTTTTCAAATGCACATTTCAAAAGATTTCTTTGCCTATTTTCTGTAAACGAATATATCGTCGCTTTTCAACTAGAAAACTGCAGTTGTGAGAATTTTGATGAAAACCAAGTGTAGAAGATCTAGAGTATAAAACAGAAAGGTATAGAAAGTAAAGGTAACTCAACCTATCAACTGCTGTAGTAATTGTTAAACACTTGATATCGCCGCTAATCTACCGGGATTAATTGCCAGTAAATCTGGCACAAATTAACTCAACGAGCTAACCACCCTTTCCGAACAATGACTGGTTTGAGCGTTCTTGACTATAAAATGTAAATATGATATATTTTTAAATAATGTGCATGCTGGACAAAACGATTATGCGTAAATGAAATAGGGAACGATTTTATCCTGTTAATCTTGACGTAATTTCGGACAAACAATAGTATTTCGTAGATGTTGTTATAAAATATAGTAACTACGGCTTGATTCAATCCGTAGTTATGAGATTTTATAACAACATCGACGGTTTATCAAAACATAACGGTAAACCCAGTCTATGTTTAGCACAAAATTCTTTGCCATTGTCAAAGTTATAATTATTATGATGAATTCCAATTACTTTTCTTTGGTATCATTTGTTGTCTAGGCTGGGATCTGGTCAAATGCATGCCTTGTCCAATGACATACCGATACATGTAAGTCAATTGGTGTTAAGTGGTGTCAGTCGTATAGGATCAATGCAAGACTGGCATCAGTCTGGGAATTTAAAAGTAACGGAATTGAAATTCTCCGCCCTGAATGTCTTATTTCTAAGATAAAGCAATGGATTTTCTGAAGGAGTATCCTTGTTGCCTGAACTAATTTTGAAGTGACATGAATACAGAACCTAAAACCACGCTAAAGATCCCTTACGTTATATCGAAGACTGAATTGTTAAAAGTTTGTTAACTTTCCATCAAAGAAACTAGAACTAGAAAAACAAAATGCCAGGATGTCACAGACTTGGATTGGATTGCACAGGTGTGAACATGCTAGTCTTTGTCTTTGCTACAACGCCTGATATTATACCAAAACTAGGAATGATGGTAATTTGAAATGTAGAAGTGAATGTTTTTGTATAAATGCACGATAATATGCCATCTGACTGGACGAGAAATACGTGTCGACCGATTTGATTATCTGTTGCGCAATTTAAAAGGTATATGTATATCTAACATTAGACTTGTGGGTTTTTGAACGCTAGGCCATACATCTCGAAGTAAAATGACCCCATATGACATAGACACGACGTATTGCAACTGCATTAATCTAATCCACACCTAATGAGATTTATGGGACGTCGGAATTGTCATGTGACGTCGTCAACATTCGTCGTAACGTATCCCAATTTATTCAGGCGACGTCGTAAACACTTGGCGGTGGAACATTCCACGTCGGATGTTTACAAGTGGCCCAAATAATTCCGACGTCAAGTCAATTTCATAATGGGCGAACTAACTTAATGTGACTCGGCTGAATACAATGTAGGCGGTTCTACGGTTTTTATAGCGGCGATTCATTAATTTAGGAACCATGTTTCGGCGGTGATAAAACGATCATATATAAATCCCTATAGTCGGAGATAATTAATAATTTTCATAAATAACAATTATGAGTCAAGACAAATAGCCATGATTCATTTAGCCCAGGGGTAAACATAAAACTCTTATTTTGGTAATCAAGTCTGCAAATAGCTTCCTTGGAAGTGAATATTATAAGTATTTTCAAAGAACTTCCTTAAGTAACCAAAAGTAATATAAATGATATACATGTAAATTCATTGCATGTGTATCATTATTTTATGGTATTCACTATTCACAATAATGGCATTATAAATGACGTCATAAGGAATTCAGCACTTTCGACGTCAACTGCTCACAGTTGGCTAGCCAACCTGTCTTGAGGACAAAAGTATCGATAGTTAGTTTGTTCTGACTGCAGACCATACAGGCTGACTAGGTTCGAAACATTTCGCCTTATGATGAGACTACGATGGACATATATGTGTTCAACCTTTCAAATATATCAATTTTCGAAAACGAAAAGACACATGCTTGACCTCATATAGGCCTGACCTGTTTCTCATAATCTTGGTTCTGAGAACTTCCCGGGAGATCACGTTTAACGTTATGTGTATGTTAGTGTTTCGTGTATATGTAGCTCAATATAATTCTTCATTTAGATATCAGATACTAGCAAGTTTTATCCTTTATTGTCTACATTAATGTAGTCCACCCATAATGAGATTTACACGGCGAGCTACGTCACACGTCAGAGATTGCACGAATTTAACCCTTTCCCAAACAAGACCTGGGGCCCGTTTTACTAACGAACTTACGATTATTTTTTTGCGTAATTACTTGTAACAACAAACTTGATTGGCCTAATCCGATTTTTCGTGCAATCAGATGCCTTGTTACACTGTTTTCACAACAACATGATCGTAAGATCGTTAGTAAAACGGGGCCCTGGTTTTGAGGTCCCTAATTGAATAGGCTTGGGAAAATATTGATGCAAAAGAAGAAACTGCTGATGACCAGCAGTTTCTCCTTTTGTCTCAATATTTTCTGTGCCATATTTTACACAAATCATATCATAACTTCCGTTTTGTCATTTGTTACAGTTTTTGAAGTGGATCACCCTAAAATTGTGTCGTTTGGGAAAGGGTTTATTAGGGTTGGACTACAGTAATATGGTTAACACTTACTCACAGCCCTTTCATCGTTTAATTTAAATACTAGCTCCTGGAAAGAAAAAAATCAACTTGTCGCACTTTTCCCGAAGGCGTTCCACAACAGTACCCTCTAACGTCTTCCAACCCAAAGCTTGCTTGGGAAAAGGTTTAAAAACACTTTTGTTATTGCAACAATCGTCCTTGACCTTAACTGCTCATCCTCAAAACAAAAATGATTCATAGATGCCTTATATCTACTCATTTATTGCTAGTCGCTAATTATATTGAATATAATCAAAACCACTTGTTCTGATAATTCAGCTTAATCTAACGTCTCGAAGGTCTATTAAGAATAAAGAACATGAATGAAATACAGGACGTATTACTATTAACCCTTTCCCAAACGGCGAAATTTAAGACTGGCCCTAATTAAAAGATTTAATATGAATCGAAATGATATAATAAATGATTAACTTTGTGGACGTTTTAGTGTGGAAATTTTGGCGTGAAATATTTGAGATGCTGTTCGTTAGCATTTTCTTTTATTTCGTTTTTTTTTTTTTTGTTTTGTTTATTTTTATCAGTTTTAAACTTTCCTATTAGAAACGCAATAGACAAACCGCAAATAATCGTTGATCCTTGTACGTCGAGTTAAAAATGTTGCAGATTTACATTACGCAGTCCTTGCAATTATCAAGGCCCAGACAGTCAATTGGAAAGTTGACATTTTTGGGCTATGCTCAATGTCCTGCACCCTCACTTACTTCCGAATTCGAATCCAAACAACAGCTGTCACTGTAAGATGAAAATGCCCCCGACACCGCTTTGATTTTAAATTATGGCCAATCTATGTTCAAGGTCAAGGTCATCCAGGGGTCAAGGTCACCAAAGTATGTGCCTACAGAAAGGTAATGTACCAAGGAATGTTGTGGTTAATTATGAAGCGAATATGTTCACATGCGGCAATCACGTGATTTTGTTATGGTATGTTTTCCTAACTTTTGTAAACAAAAACAATCAGTAAGTTCACATTTTTCTCAAATTTTGAATAAAATACTTAACACTCAATGTTGAGATACGTGTCATTCGATACGTCATATTCTCCGGTTTATTTTGATACCAAGATCTTCCCTCAAATCCCTGTCAAAGCCGAGAACATTCATGCAAAGTATTTTTGAATGTCGTGATATATTTTCCTAAGAAATGTTTGTACTTTGCACGAATGTTCTCAGCTTTTACAGGGATTTGAGAGAATATCTTGGTATCAAAATAAAGCGTAGATTACGACGTATCGAATGGTACGTATCTCAATACTGAGAGTTAAGTATTTGATTTAAGATTTGAGAAAATGTGTACTTACCGAGTGCTTTTGTTTACAAAAGTTAGGAAAACATATCATAACAAAATCACGTGATTGCCGCCTGTGATGTTAAGTAATAAGGAAGTTATGGCCAATGTTAAAGTTTTTGGACGGAATGACGGACAGACGGACAGACAGACGGACAGACGGACGGACGGACAAGTCAAATTTATGATGCCTCCCTATCGGGGGCATAAAAAACGACTACGTATCTGCAAGGTAGAAAATTGTTTATTGTCTTCCCCTAAATGAGATATATCCATCCATAAAGTTTCGTAATTGTACTACAGCTATCATAGTTTATTGGATACTAGTGCGCTCTGGATAAAAAGATGGTTGTGCCCCAATCACGTAATAGCAAAGTTTTTTTCAGCAGCTGTATAAAACGTTACATAGATGCAAAGATACTTTAATCTTTATTAGTCCTTTTATACAGGAATCAACGCTTCTTACAAGTTCTTTGACCTTTCTAGACGAAAAGCAGTCTGTTCCGCCTTTGTGTTTTGCATGCTATTGCGATCTGTCTGGACTTTTCCTATTTCAATATTGTGTTTACGTTTGTTTTCAATTGAGTTGTCAAAGACAATTGAACCGGCTTGTTGAAAATTCATCCTTATTGCATGGCACCGGCATGGATCCAGACCAGCCTGCACCCATGCACAGTCTGATCAAGACCATATCTGTTCTTTCAAAGCTTCGTATTAATTTGTGGCAATTTCAATGTATACAACAGAAAAATCGATCCTTATCAGAATTCACTATTGCACTAATCGTTTTAAATACCAAAGGGACTCTTTTCCTAGATCCGCGATCAATTCATGTTATGATAATAATCATACTAAAACCTGTTTTTATCAATTTATACTTTGATTATCCCCATATTTCTGACCCATTTCGAGCTAGCCTTCTTTGAGAGAGGCATTTCCTTTATTGCGGATACTATACGACGTAACATCCGTCATTAATTAGCTGTCATTTCAACATTAATTAATGATAATAATTATTAATTTCATACAGCAGAATCGGTAATTAGGAAATAATATCCCTAAGGCAAGGTCACGTGTAATTGCATAAAAGTAATCATAGAGTAACAGATTACGCGTAGAGTGGGTAAAGGCATTCTTGATTAATTATTTCAAATTGAAATCCTATGTTGTGGTTACTCATTGCAATCGTCTCTTCGAGACGATTCTAATGCATACCCATAACATAGGGTACGATAAACACTGACAGAAATTGTGCAGTTTCAAAAATCATAACCTTCTTTGATCTGAAGTTCTTGGTTATTGGCCAACCACTCACGAATTTGTACTTTTATAATGGTACATATAGGTGTTTTTATCATGTTTTGCATCTTTCCAGGAGTAGACATCTTTTCTACATAACCCGAAATATAGTGACATTAATTTTATGACATCTGATCAGCATTCATGTTGTTTTTCACCTTCCGTGCATTGTGTCCGATATGAGAATACTAAATACAATGTAAGTGATTGTTCTTATTAGACTTTACTCACGCTCAATGGTCATATTGTTGCGGATAGAGCAACCAACCATCGGTTCTTGGATTTTCTCTCACCAGTACTACTTTTTTCTGTGCATCCCTTTCCGATCTTCCTGTTGGTCGCAAACCAAGGTTTACGATTGTCCAATTATTGGTCTAAAAATCTCTGCTTTTCTGTCAAAATGTTGTTTTTTTTTATCCCAAAAGATTTATCCCAGCGTATACAAATTGTCGACTTATTTTGTATTTTCTATTATTAATTTTCTGAATTCAGAATTAATTTCAGTAATCCAGTCATTACAGGTAAAGTCATTTTATAAACGATATTGGGTAGCCGTCGAATTCATTCGAGGTCGATGTTTATTGCAAAGATCGACCCCGATCTGCTCATGACTTCAGTGTCCAATTTGTATACAGTCGACACTCGGTATGTCGACATCGGATAAGTCGATTTTTCGCTTAAGTCGAAGTTCAAATCTGGTCCCGTCCTCATCAATGGACATAATTTTTCAAACAAAGTAATTTCGAACTCAATATAGCTATTGAAATATAGTAGGAAAAGTACAGAAATTGCTCGAAACGAGCAATTTCTTTCCTTTTCCTACTACATTTCAATAATAATCGTACTTGATTCGTTTCAAAAGCGGTCAAATATCAACTTTATCGAAGCCGAACAAAATCGGATAAGTCGAACTCCGGATATGTCGAGATATTTTGACGACCCTTCGACTTCGACACAACGAGTGTCGACTGTATTAAATAATTTTGTCAGGTTTGAATGTGTGTGTGTTGTGACCATATTTGAATGTTGCGACAAAAGGAAGGAATGCTGGCTGATAATCAACAATTTACTCTTTTCATAAACGCTTTCCTGAGCACCCACAACTTCGTAGGTACGTGTAAAATCAAAATCAATTTTTGTTTCGATAAGGATTAACCCTTTCCCAAACAAGACCTGGTTTTTACGTCCCTGATAGAATAGGCTTGGGAAAACATTGAAACAAAAGAAGAAACTGCTGATAACCAGCAGTTTCCCCTTTTGTCTCAATATTTTCTATGCCATATTTTACACAAATTCTATCTTTGATGACTTCCATTTTGTCATATGTGGCAGTTTTTGAAGTGGATCACCCTAAAATTTTGCCGTTTGGGAAAGGGTTAAGCGTTGGACGGGAAGTCCCCCAACAGGGAAAACCATTTTCACCGGGATGGTCTTCTCTTGTTAATCAGATGATTTAATGACAAAACCTATCCGCCAGAAATAACGAGCGAGTTATTTATGACTTGAGAATTAACTAGTCTGTTATTTATCCTAATCCGACCTGAAACCCACTACATTAACATTTTATAGTCATACTTTGCGGTCGGTTTCAATCTAAAAGGGGATTAACGTGAAATTGCCAATCACTAACGCGTGTTAGCAAGGTGGAAGGAAATCTTATCCAAGTAATCTTCGAGAAATTATACATACATCTACATCTTTATCAGAAAATCCTTCGAACATAAATGAAAAATTAATTAATCATTTGTAAATCATTATGTACAATGCGGTGGCCTAGAATTATGTACTAATAATAAAACTTGATAAAATGAAACTGCTGAAAACCAGAGGCGCGTTCTTTAGAGCGAGATTTTTTAAGATTTCTTAAGATGTTTTTGATACAGCGTTTTTGAGACCGAGATTTTAAGCGAGGTGTTCCGAATGTTCCATACATTATACAAATGACGTCATCATGACGTCATTTGTATGAAGTATGACGTCATTTGTATGAAGTATGGAGCATTCGGAACTCCGCGGTTTTTGAATCATGGAACATTCGGAACAACTCGGTCAATTCTCTCCCATATAGATTCTACCGAATTTACTGAGGGGTTCCGAAATAAGTATAGAGTAATGGCGGCTCCCATTGATTGACTTAAAAATCTTTATCAAAAGAACGCTTTATCTTAAAATATCTTAAGAAATCTCCAGATATCTTAAGGAATCTCGCTCTAAAGAACGCACCTCTGTATTTCTTCTTGACCTCATATTTGTTTCCCTTTTGTGAATTGCATTATTATCTTCTCTTTGCACTAAACACTTCAACGTATGTCATTGCTTATTTCTTGAAGTCCTTCTAACTTTGTATTGTCTAATAACGTCTAATAATACCGGGTAGAGAAATTCCACGTTAAAAATAAATGACAGCTGGGTAAAATATATTTATGGTTTGAAAAAAAATCTGTATGAATAGCATTCTCAAATATTACTACATATAAAACATGCTAGCAATTTATGAAAGCAGATTTCCGACATATAAAACCATTCAAAATAACATCGTTAAAAGCTTTTAACTGTCGTATTAAAAACTATCAAATAACCATAAATGATCCGTTTCCAAACACATTTAACTCAAGCGGAAATTCCGAATGGATTTGACTTCATCCAATAAGTTTAAAGAAATAATCTGTTTCCGCCTGATGAACGCATGACTTCCGGTCGAATGAAAACGTATACAACAATTTAGATAGTTTACTCCATTCATCTTTTTCCCTAAAATTTCTGATCTCGGACATCATTTAATGCAATACATGTATTATGTACCACAGTATGAACCAAATTTCAGGATAGATAAATGAGCCAGGATCTGGAAAAACGTTCCTTATAGCATTTTCAAAAATTGAGTTTCAAGATCAGCCTGTTTTCAGATGCAGTCCAATATGCATCCATGCTGCCCTCTTTAAGTTACTACAGGTCAAGAAGAAGCTATTGGAGAACAACATGGATCCTGATCAGACTGTGCGTATGCACAGGCTGATCAGGATCTAAGTTGATCTCAACAGCCTTAAAGGACGTTTTTCCAGATCCTGGCTCAAATGTTTTTCAACGCAACAAATCTGAAAAAAAGTGTATATTGCAGTAATTGTATAAAGATACTTACCAAACATATGTTTGACGGTTTCATGCACCATTTCGCATGTTCGATAATTTATTCTCGGATAATTGCTCAGAAACTACATTTTCTACTATATTTTCTACATTGCTTTATCCCTTGACACCAAAAATAATCGATCTCTGGTTTTGTGAAAACGGATGTAAGGGTATTGCAGTATGTATTGAACGAATTACATACGCACTGCAACAGTATTACCCTACCCAAAAAAGAAAATTTAAATGTTTTGCCAAAGGTAAATGAACGGTTTCTGGGAGATGATTGTGCATTCTAAATGCCGCTCGAATCAGAGCCTTTCTCATAAAAGCTCTGACTCAAACTTTCTTTTGTGAATTTGACAACCGTTTCTAAATCGTATCGGGATTTCATCTTCATGATATAATATACAAAATATTCTGGCTCTCCGGTCTTAACTTATGATACATATTATGTCGTCGGTGGGGGATCAAAACCTCGTATTAAAGCTCGAAAAAGCAAGTGTAATTTGGTATTCGACCGACAAACCAAGTTTGATTTTCCACATTAGTGTAGACTTTAACATTTTGTGGGATAGGATTGAGTAAGAAGGGTTAGTGAAAGCAATATTTAAAGGGAAACACGAAGACGCTCAACATCTGGCAATTTTTAATGCAGTATCCGTGGTGAAATTCTAATCCGTTCACTGAATCGTCAAACAAAAGTAAATACATAAAAAGCCTTGAAATCAAAAGGTAATACAGCGTTAAGCGAATTTGGCTTATCATTTTCGAATTTTAGTTTCCTTTAGACTGCATTAATATGTTAAATATTACACGTTGGTTAATGTATACGATTGACTTCATCTCTTGTATGAATTTAGCGCCCTTCAATAAGTTCTCATAATGATCTTTTAAGTGAACGAAGAGGTATCGCTACATGGCGAAAGGGTAACTTGTATTAAAGGAGTTATTAAGTTACTTAAATAGAATTACTAGGCGTGGTTTGAAAATTAAAGATTGTTTTTGCTTGTACGACTTAAAAGTATTTACAATGCCTTTCAGTCAAGCTACTGTAAAAGGCTGATGTCCCTAAAATACAATGCCTGGAAAAATATTGATAACCAGCATTTTCTCATTTTGGTCTCAATATTTTCTGTGCCAAATGTCATTTGTCTTATGCAGCAGCTTTAATATTGGACCTCCCTAAAAGTTTGTTATTTGGGAAAAGGTTATGGAAATATCATGAATTTTAAACATACATATCTTTCTTCTGCAGGGAAATACATGACAAAGGAAGGATAATTAATGATTTGCGAGTCCACGACGAAAACATCGTCAATATGCATCACTGATTAAAATTTAGATATTTCTATCCCACTTGTAGAAGTATACGTATGGTTTCTGTAAAATAGTTTTGTATTAACTTCAGAGTTCTACTGCACTACGTCATTTTTAGTATTCAAACCAGTAAACTTGATAACATGACTTCATTTTCAGATATATCCCAGACAAATGTTTCGGTTATAATCAGTTAAAACAAAGTGATATTACACACTGCCTCATACATTGTATGTGACGTACTTTTGGGCACTTCTGAAAGAGGAAAGCCCACCGCCGTGTGTGATACAGTAACCCAGTGCGTCTGGACGTAAATAAAGAACATCCCTAATGGAGAAGTAATTACATCGTACCTAATATAGCCGTATCAACAGTCCGCCGGACTTAACATTCGTCATGCACATATTGAACTAACCCAATCAGGCTTGGACTGTTTACACTTTGATATCAGGGTGAACGGCTTAATATAGCTTTATAAAAAGACACCGAACTTATTTTTTTATTTTCAGAATTTCACACACATACCTAACTTTCGAATACATGACATAAAACGAAAACAGAAGAAAACAAACATCTTTTAAGCGTTATCATAGGGTTAATTCCCGTTTTGAGGTCTTTAATATTCTTAAAGGCCTAATAAATACGCAAACGTCCGAGTGCGAAGCACGAGAGTTCTTTTAGTATTGTGCGGGCCTCTGCGAATGTCAACAATCGACAAAATACGTGATTCGACGCTATCAATGCATACGAAACATCGATTTACAATGACAACTTACATAAAACGTATTGATAAATGCGAAAATAAGAACTGAGATGAGAGCAAAAATGTTCACCATTGTTGTTTCGTTTTGAGAAATCTCTCAATATGTTTTATCTGTTACGCGTTACGCCTGAAAAACGACATTTCTTCAAAATTTTGTGTCAAAAGTAAACGGTACTTAAGACGTTGAGAAATTTGCAATTGTTTATTTTGAAAGCTCATAATTACATTATGGAAGACATTCTGATATAAATCCGGGCGTTAGCGGCACATGAATTTATTGACCATTAGTGTTCGACCTACTTTTTGGACCAATGAAATTGCAGTATATTTCAAAATTTCGCAGCTATATTTCGCATAAACGGGCTGCCAGTTAGTTTATGTGACGTCTATACATAGCCACGCCTAGTCACCAATGAACCGCTAGCGAACACAAAGTCAGATAGAGCCTGTATTGTAGATTCTACGCGATATAAACATTCAATGCGCTGTGCGTATTTGAATGTTTATTTCGCGTAGAATAAACTATACAGCCTCTATCCAATACTTAGTGTTCATCCTAGTTTTCAGACCAATGAAATTGCAGTATATTTGAACATTTTGGCGCTATATTTCACATAAACGCACTGCCGGTCAGTTTATATCCCGGATATACATAGCCACGCCTCCGTTTCATGTGCGGTTATGAAAAATGATGTATTTTTCGGGAAAATGGTGTATTTTTTTGGAAAATGATGTAATTCCAGTAAGATCCGCTCGAAAGTATCTCCGGTCGGAGGCGTGGTTTGAAGAATGACAGTAGAAGCGTATGTTTTCATTGGTTGACGAACACTATGTCAGATAGAGTCTGTACAGAGTGTCACAAAAAAAACGGAACCCTATTTCAAAGTCAAATATTTGAAAGCCAAAGCATAGAATCTAATTTTTGAATTTGCAGTACTAAAGATACATTATTTTTGCATATGTGTTCTAAATTTCACTTCAAAATATGTATTGGTTCAAAAGTTATATAAAATTTGATAAAGACACTAAAAAACCGTTTTAACACGAAATCGTTTTTTGCGTCTTGTTTGTTCGTGAAAGCGCACTGACGGTCAACTGTTGAGTTCTTCACCGTTGTACAAGAACGTACCAATTTTCTCAAAATTTATTAATATAAAAGTGACGCATGTGCAAATTAAGTCCTTAAGGTGGTTGTTTTAAATAATTTTAACCCTTTCCCAGACCACAAAAAGTTAGAATGGACTGGATTGAAAGCTGTTGCTGATGACAAAATTGACGCTGATAAAGACAGTTTTTGCGTGAAATACTGCACAGGAAATAAAGAGGCAAAAGGAGAAAATGCTGGTGACCATTATTTTCTTCTTTTGTCAAAATACTTTCTCAAGCTAATTCTCTCATGGATGTCAAAACCAGGTCTTGTTTTGGAAAGGGTTAAATTACTTGGCTTTGAGCGATGACCGGCATGTTATAGAGTAATAAAATAACTGCATATGATTGCATGTATTATGAATCTTTGATACACTTTGATATTTTGTTTGTATTCATTTTTTCTTTTGGTTACACCGCAGCTCTACTTTAGCAGTTTATTTGTTAGCGGTAAAGATGAAACGAATATGCACTATTGTAAGTAAAATGTTGCACTTGTATTAAACGAGTCAAGTGTAGGCGAGCGCTGCGAACGAAAAGATAGATATCGTGTTAGAATGGTTTTCCGGGTGCATTCATTTGAATGCCAATATTTTCGAAACTAATAAACATTTTTCAACCAAATTTTGAATACTGATAGAAAACTGTCGTTTCTATTGCATATTGAAATTTGGAGGAGACATACTACTTAATACATGAGCAATTCACTTTCAAAAATGGGTTCCGTTTTTATTGGGACACCCTGTATAGTAGATTCTACCCGACATAAACGTTCAAAGTCTGCGCCTTTTAAACGTTTATATCGCGTAGAATCTACTATACAGCCTCTATCTAATACGTAGTCACCAAAGCTACAGATAAGGGGCAGGGGTAATGGCTTTTCGACGTGCAAATTATGTTTCAATGTTCATGAAATGCTATGTTGTGGTACTAATTGGAATCTTCTCTTCTTATATGAATATGACACTTTAGATTGTCTTTATCTTCCCTATTTATGTTGATATGAATCGACTTTCTAAAGTCTTTAAGGCTCTGCACATGTTGCAGTACTGCACACGTGGCTCTTACATAATAATCCCCCAATACTTGCCATTGCTTTTTCCATAGGGTTATAAACCAGGTCTAGTTTTTTTGAAAACGTTTCATTTCAAATTCCGCTATACTTCAGGTTTTCGAGAATCCGCCTTCGCCTACGCCCTATCCTCGGCCGGCGTGACCCATCAAGTATCGAAAGCGTGCAGTATGGGTAAATTTAAGTCCTGCGGCTGTGATCTCAGTATGCAGGGAGAAGTCAGGGAGAAGTTCGTCCTCATAATGTCGAGTTTGGTGTGGAGCTTGCTGATAATATAACACAGAAAATATTAGACAAAGAGAAGAAAATGCTGATTTTCAGCATTTTCTTCTTTTTGTCTCAATATTTTCTAATATAAATTCTATTAGATACTTCAAAACCAAGTTTCGATTTGGAAAGGATTAAGGTCATAGGGCTCGGTGTCAGTAGGAATGCACAATTATTGTCTTTAGCGTCATTAAAACTAGATTTTGTGTTGAAAAGGTTTAATTTTGAATTATAAACTATATTCCAGGTTTTCGAGAATCAGCCTTCGCCTACGCATTATCCTCGGCCGGGGTTACACATCAAGTATCTAAGGCGTGCAGTATGGGTAAACTCAAATCCTGCGGGTGTGACCTCAGCATGCAGGGAGAAGTCAGGGAGAGGTTCGAGTGGGGAGGATGTTCTCATAACGTAGAGTTTGGTGTGAAGTTTGCCAAGAAATTCACGACGGCACGGGAGAGGGCGAGGGATATTCACGCCCGAATCAACTTTCATAACAACCGCGCTGGAAGATTGGTAAGGAAAATAAATATGGCTTATTTCTTAAAGCCCGATAAAACATATGATAAACTCTTGAAACGTCAAATCACGGTTGTCTATTCCATTGATGTAAACAGCAAAATTCATATGTGTCTGAAAGTTAAATATTGCATTCCAAATAGACAAAATGCATAAACAGTAAATACTTATTGAAGACAACATATTGCTCTCCCAGCAATCAAAATGCAAAACCACCCCTTGAATCAAAACGTGCCCCAGTGTATGTTCAAGTCATGATATTATGACACATATTTATACTTTTTCCTCAGTAAAGAACGGAAAATGCTTACACAATTTCCATACAATTTTGCACGTGTCGTTTCGAACCTTTCAAAATTATAGTGGTTTGTAGTGCGATATTGTGTTGTTTAAGTATGTAAATATTGTAAACATGTGTAACAACATCGTGACCGTACTATACAAGATCCTTTTTATTTGAGTCTCATATGTCATAAGACCCTTTGAAGAGCACACGTCATTTCAATTTCGAATTTCAGATGGTAATGCATAATATTCAGAAGCAAATACCACTGTATGTTTACGACGTCAACCGAATAATTCCGACGTCGCGTAAATCTCAAAGGGATGGAATAACTTAAAAATAGAATTCTAACTTTCAGATGGTAATGCATAACGTTAAAAACCCAATGTACGTGTCACGGTATATCTGGTAGCTGCGAGATTCAGACAAGCAGGAAAATCTCTCCAAACGCCAGCTTTAACATCTGCAAAACAATGTTTGTTTGGAAAAGGGTAAAAAATTATTTTTGAATTTTGAACTTTCAGATGGTAATGCGTAACGTCAAGAAGCAGTGTAAATGTCACGGGATGTCGGAAAGTTGTGAGATACAGGCGTGTTGGAAAGTGTCTCCAGAGTTCAGCTTTAATTATCATAATAAATACAATTTTTATATGGATAATGGTTTAAATACTATTTTCAAATTTTCAAATTACAGATGGTAATGCGTAACGTAAAGAAGCAGTGTAAATGTCACGGTATGTCGGGAAGTTGTGAAATACAGACCTGTTGGAAAGTGTCTCCTGATTTTAGAGTGGTCGGTGAAAAACTTAAACAGAGATACAGTGTAGCTGCACAGGTAAAGTACCAGGGGTTTTATTCGCCAATATTTCGAATTATAATCAACTCCTTACAGCAGAATTACATTACAAATCGTCCGAACGGAAGAGATGTATGTCTAAGCCAATCAGATTAACTGTCATGTAATTTTACAGGTAAACTTGGATTCAGAATGGTTGGCGAATACAATCCGTGCCCACATACACCATTCCACGTCCACATCACTGCCGAATTTTTTATGCCCCCGATAGGGAGGCATCATCAATTTGACTTGTCCGTCCGTCCGTCTGTCCGTCCGTCTGTCCGTCTGTCTGTCTGTCTGTCTGTCTGTCCGTCCGTCATTCCGTCCAAAAACTTTAACATTGGCCATAACTTCCTTATTACTTAACATACTCGCTTCATACTTTACCACAACATTCCTTGGTACATTACCTTTCTGTAGGCACATACTTTGGTGACCTTGACCCCTGGATGACCTTGACCTTGAACATAGATTGGCCATAATTTAAAATCAAAGCGGTGTCGGGGGCATTGTCATTTTACAGTGACAGCTCTTGTTTTGACGTGATGTGGATGTGGAATTGTATAAGGCCATGCATATAAAGACTTGGCCACAAGTGTCACATCACTTTAATGTGGCATCAGAAATATTCTATCCGACTTAAATTTTTGACGTGTCCCTACCGTGAAGTGGACGTATAATTGTGTATGTGACCAGGCCTTTAAGGTTTAACCCTTTCCCAAACAACAAAAATGTAGGGTGATCCACTTCAAAATCTGACACAAATGACAAATGGATGTTATTAAAGATAGAATTTGTGTAAAATATGGTACAGAAAATATTGAGACAAAAGGAGAAACTGCTGGTTATCAGCAGTTTCTTCTTTTGTTTCAATGTTTTCCCAAGCCTTATCTATTAGGGACGTCAAAACCAGGTCTTGTTTGGGAAAGGGTTAAAAAAGGACAGGGGTTTGGAAAAAAGGCCTGTTAAATATTTTCAAAACTACGCAGATCCTCAGCAGCTTTGGTATATTTGCGATCTGATCAAGATCCATTTCGTTCTCTTGAAGTTTCGTCATGTCTTTTAACAACTGTGAATTAGCAGCATCGGTCAAATTAGACTGCACTATGACACCTAAGCTATTTTGATTTTATATTAGTCAAAGTGGTTGTTGTGTAATTACATTCATATTCTTCTAATATATTTTGTAATTAATTACAGCTTTTGCAAAACCTTAACTGTCTAGTTAGAATAGAATCTTTCTTTAACACACAACACTAACCTTATTTTTTCATTTGGTCTACTACTGTGGACATCCTCAGAGTGACTGATCACTTCTCACTTGCGACTATTGACCTCGTAATATATCTTCATTTACAGATTAACCTAAGCAACTCGGCAGACAGTCGATCAAAGCGACGAATCATCCGGAAACAGCCGAACTTAGCACTCGTGTATTACGAGAAATCTCCGAACTTTTGCGATCCCAATCCGAGAGTTGATTCATTAGGGACAACGGGCAGACTTTGTAACAAGACTTCAAATGGTGTCAACAATTGTGACACTTTGTGTTGTGGGCGTGGCTATAACACGTTAAAAGTGAGACGGACGGAGAGATGTCACTGTAAATTTCACTGGTGTTGTTACGTCGTTTGTCAGACGTGTACATATAACGAGTGGGTTACGGTGTGTAAGTGAAAAATGGGATGATATCAACCGTCGTTGCTTTTCATCGAAAACCTCGTAACTGCAGCTTGACACAAGCTGCAATTACAAGGTTTTCGAAGAAAACGACGATGTAATGATAGGAAATGATATAGAAAGTCAAGGCCTAAGCACGAGTGTGTTTTCGTGATATGCCAGACGTGTACGTATTACGAGTGGGTTACCGTGTGTAAATGAAAGATGAGGATATTACGCGGAAAGATAGGAAATGGTGTATAACGTCAACGTAACAGCAACGTGACGCCTAATGTCATGATGGAGAATCGCGCTATTCAATAATTATGTAAATACAGGACAGATTTGAGTTCAATTTGAAGCAGACAAAGTGGGAAACGTCAGAAATTAGTTGACTATGGTAGTTATTTTTTAATTTATATAAATCAGCTGAGGAAAACGCTATAGATGACCAGATGTAAAGTTTTTGACTTTAAAAAATGTTACAATTCTGTTGTAAAAAGACATAATTTCCTTCGCATAGATTATTTCCATTTGAGCCAGGATCTGAAAAGGAGTCAAAAGACATACAATTGACCAAACGCCAATCGACAGATCGCTCCGCCCAACATAGAATTTAAGACAAACAATGGGGATGTGATCGTTAATAGGGAACGATTTTATCCAGTTAATCGTGACTTAAATTCGGACAAACAAAATAGTATTTCGTTGGTGATGTTATAAAATCTTATAAAATTTTATAACAACACCGACGGTTTATCAAAACATAACGATTAACCTAGTCTATTGTTAGCACAAAATGCTTTACCATTGGCATGTCGATTGTTTTGATAGTCAGTCGATAAATCGATACAATAACACGTGCAACGAAGAACAATTGGGGCATGACATTTGACTGATCGTCCATTGGCTAATCGATGTTTTTGATTGACCTGACCATTTCTGTGAGGGACATCAAAATTAGGTATTGCCTTGGAAATGAATAAACCATTTTAGACAAGTTCGCTTACAGGCACGTCTATCGTCAAAACCAGACTAATAAATGTGACCCGTCGCGCTAAAAGGGACCTTATCGGGTGTGTGAAAAATATCGACCCTAGTCAGTCTGCGCAGTCCGTGCAGCCAGACTAGGGCCGACACTTTTCACTTGTGTGTACTTTTTTTATATCTGGAATCTTTTCCCTATCTTACTTTACGTTCCTTTTTCGAATACAGTATCTGGTTGACCTGTGCTGAGTAAGACAAGTTTGTGAAAACTTTGATTTTTGAGTTCGGATAAGGTCCCTTTTAGCGTGACGGGTCACAAATGTCCAAGTTTGTAATCTACGGTTGCTATTTCAGCTTATTTGTCGATATTTAATGATATTGTATTTAAGACTAGTGTTCAGTATTTTAATATTTCATTTGTCATTATTTCACCACACTCCATACCACTGCATTAATTTATCATATTCTGAACCAACGAAGAAACGGTCGCAAAGTATGTACCAGCTGTTAAAGGGTGTCACTGTCTGTAATGTACACATATAGTACATGTACACATGAAGAAGCTTTTAAAACTGGTTTTGTTAGCAAAAATGTACATCAAGTCCCTCTTTTAAAATGTATCCAAAGGGATTGAAATTGTAATAACTTATCTATGTTCAAACTAGGTGAAAGTTTCTTTTTTGATTCAGTATACATTCTGTATTTAATTTATTTGTCCTATCAGGATTTCTGTTTCGTATGGGAAAGTTCACATCTCAGGCAATAGGAGAAGTGGAATAAATAATGTACCTCTATGGCAAGCCCAATAACAAACCCGTCATATGGCCAATTCAAGATTTATACAACGTCTGATTTTTCATGGGACGTCGGACGTCGGAAGCATTCGACAGTATCCGATATTTACGAAAACGTTGCGAAGAAAAAGAAAAGTCCGCTACTTCTACAGTCCAATTATTACGACCCCTCTATTGCCGGCGTCGAGCGAGTCTCTTATTTGTCTTATTACGGGTATTCTACTGGTTTTCTGGTGGTGAAGAGCATTTTCTCCCTTGCCTCAATATTTTCTATACAATATTACTGTACTCAAAAACATGATATTTATTTATTCAACGTCCTATGTGTCGTCTGTTTAAGCTTTCAAATAGAGTCGCCGTAAAATTTTGCCGTTTTTAATTTGGTTAGCGTCACTGGTGGTGAACAAAAACAATTTTCGCTGCAACAAGGTATAGATATTTTGCGTTTAAATGTGAGTTTATAGATTTTTTTCTAATGACAATGAACTTGTTTTAAAATCAGACCGGGTTTACCATTTTGTATTGACAAACTGTTGGTGTTGTTATAAAATCTCGTAACTACGGCTTCGATAAAGCCTTAGTTACGATATTTTATAACAACACCGACGGAATACATTGCTCGCGAAAAAACGTCCCTCGCTTTGGCCGAGTTCACCAACAGTGAGCGTGACGTTCAACTTTCACTAGACGTCACTCCAATCAACTGACAAAAGAGAATTCTTCGTGTGCGAGAAAGGACAGAAGATATTTGATGTAAATATGATAATGTAGATATTCGTTTTTAATTTATAACATTTTAATACCAATTTAAACCAATGCCTTAGTCCACTATTCATGCAAATATGTGGTGCTGCACGTCAAAATATAGCGGAACCTAGCGGAACCTACTAGGCTTCTGTTGTGAATAATATGTATAGCTATAGTTTGAGAAAAGAAAAACATAATATGTTTTTTCACACAAATCCTGCTATCTGCAGACATGATAAAAATAGACATAGTGCCATTGCCGTTTTGGAAAGGGTTGAACTACAATGCATTTTATACAATGAATTAAATTAATCAATTTTGTTTATGCATAGTGTTTTAATGTTTTCCAATCAATGCCTTTTTGAGGACTCTACTCTACGTTACATCTTATAAACAACT
The DNA here is from genome assembly GCA_963680895.1 of Fragum sueziense. NCBI lineage: Eukaryota > Metazoa > Mollusca > Bivalvia > Cardiida > Cardiidae > Fragum > Fragum sueziense. Next base: position 12,983,917 of record OY804609.1, on the reverse strand, counting down.
GGAAATGCTGGTAAACGATATTTTCTATTTTGAACTTGTCCGTTGTCACTCGTTTTCAATTTTAAAATTTTGAGATTTTAAGATTTTGTGTTATATGCAAAGTATAATTACCTTTTCCCTAACCATTTATAAGTTGACAGAATGGACAAATGACCAGAATCAATGTCACCGTGTGTGCGGATTGTATACGCCATATCAAGAAATGTATTGAGATAAAAAGAGGAAATGCTTGTAAATAAAGAAAATCTTCTTTTCTCTCGTTGCTTTCGAAGCATATCTTGTCTAGGGACGTAAAAATCAGGCCTTGTGTGGGAAAGGGTTAATTCTATAAGTATCTAGGAAGAATATATCTATTTCGTCGGTGTTACTGCAAAACCTCGTAACTCCAGCTTTAATCAAGCTGGAGTTACGAGGTTTTGCAATAACACCGACGATATCAAACCCTACTGCAAATGCCTCGGCATATATTATGCGTAATTTCGAGATACATATTTTTTGGCTAATCAATTACAAATATTTCGGTATGAAGGTCGATTTCATTCACTCAATTTACTTTGATCTAGTGGCTTATATTCAAATTAAATTTTTTACATAGAAAAGCACGTAGATCTACCCTTATTTCTTTAATCCCACAAACATATGAAAAATAGTAAAAATGACCCGAACTGATAAAATTTCTTCATGAATTTAAAGGCCCACGTACAAAAAAAGTCCACGTCCACATCGAGTCAACATCACGTCCAAACTTATACTGCATAAGTCCCCTGTTTTAGACGTGATGTAGACTTGAAATGGTGCATGTGACAAGGCCTTGAAGTGACATTTCAGAATATTTTTTACATAAATTTCTTTTTTATTCTATCTGGAAAGAGTTTGTTTTCTTATGAAAATTCTGAAAATTTCAAGCAAAAATATTAAATCGTTTACGAGAAATATATATTTTTGGGCTAAAATGTAACACATTGTTGTGGACAACAGTTCAGATTTATATAGAATTAGTCATTTCTGTCTCAACTTTAAAGTCGTATTTTTCGCTTATAAGTAACAACTTCAAAAAACTGATAGCATTTCTAAGCATTAGAATAAACAATCTTTGCACCAAGACATACTTTTAAAAATGAAATAAATGTGAAATGTCACTTTAAGGTTGTCACCACTAATGAGATCCATGCAACGTCGGAATTATTCGGGAGATGTGGTTAACATCCGACGGCGCATGAATATAGATCTACGTAATTATAGGTTGACTACATTAACCCATTACCAAACGACAAAATTGTGGTGTAGTCCAATTTGAAAGAAGTTGCAGACGACATTTCAAAGTGATGAAATTTCAAAATTTTGTAGCTTTTGGGGTAGAAAACATTGTGGGAAATGTAGAAATTGCTTGTCATAAGCAATTTCTTCATTTTCCACAATATTTTCCACAGCCATTTTATTGTGGGGAGTCAAAAGGAGTCGGATTAATGCAGCTTCCACATGAGTGTTGCTATTGGCATAATATTTATAAAAAAACGGAACGAAATTTCATCATCGATGTAAGCAGTTTTTTGAAACCGGCGATGTCGACATAGTGAGCATCTACAACATGTATATAATGTGACCCGTCACGCTAACAGGGACCTTATGGGAAGCAAATAAGCTAAAATTTGAAAATAACAATGCACAAGAATCTGCTAATATTAACATGGTGTAGTATTTGGAAATGAATATATAGTAAGATAGGGGAAACATTCAACCTTTGAAAAATCTTATAATTTTAGAGTGAAATATTTCGATCCTAGTCAGGCTGCGCGAACTGCGCGAACTGCGCAGCCTGACTAGGGTCGATACTTTTCACACTTGCCATAAGGTCCCAATTAAACAGAAGCCCTTTAGTGTGTTTTATCGTTTCACCAACCCACAGTCTAAAACTTAGTGGCATGTGAAACAGTTCAAGAAAGTGAAGAAAAACGTCACACGACCATAGGTGACAGGTATAAAACTCTGTTTCACATCCACAGCGTCTAGAACACCTAACCCTCGGTTCCTAACCTGTTCTAGCACAATGTTTAATTCGAGCCTTCAGCTGCTCTCCTAAATAGATGACCCATTGGTGAGAGACAAATGATATTTTCAAATTGAAAACAAGAGCCATCATAGACGGATTATGCTCCCCGAATAAGTGTTTGTCACAAAATAAAGACTATCATACATTAAGCCCCTTTTCCCATGACAGCCTTTTTGTACACACATTATTTATATTTATAGAATATGGTCTAGAACATCCTATTTATTACATCAGTACAAAATTTCATTAAATTCGGCCCATTAGATGAAGAGAAATTAGAGAAAAACTAATTTTAACACCAAGGCCCCCTTTTCCATGACGCAGCCTCAAATTAAGAAACGGAGAAAAAGATCTCTAGGTATTATCCTAGGGACTTCACATGTAAAGTTTCATTGAATTTAGTCAAAGGGTAGCTGAGATCTGGTTGTGGACGGACGGACGGACAGACGGACGGACGGACAGACACGTTTCATGATTAAGTGTTTTTTTTTTTCTTTGATCTTTATGAAGAAAAATGCCACATAAAATGGCATGGTTTAAGTGGAATTGTTCTTTATTTCATATAAATGATGGACGGATTGAACCACATAAACACCCAAATGTTGGCCCGGACAGACGGACAGCATGGCGACTATATGCTCCCCCGAAATTTTTTCGGGGAGCATAAAAATGGATATTAGATTATTGTCCTACCCAGGGTTCGAAGTCACAACCACTGGATTGACAAATTTCGATATTACCGACTTAGCCATTGGGGCTGGGGGGGGGGGGGGGATTAAACTACGTCACTCAATTTTGGCTTGTATAGGTCCCCATATTTGACATGACATAGGGGATCTAGCTAATAGCTAGAACTGCCCTACCAGGTCATTCATCGACCCTTTTTAGAAAAACATAGCAAGAAGGGAAATAACTCAAACGTACCATACACAGAAAGTTGAGACAGAGTTTTAAACCTTTCCAATACTGCCACGGTCCTTAAAAGTTGTTGCATACAACGTATAAAATAGTCCAGAAATATTGTGACAAAAGGAGAAAATGATGATCATCAGCATTTTCTTTACTTAGTGTTTTCCTAGGTATCATTATAAGAAAGTCTCGTTTGGAAAATGGTATATCCATCACCTTGTTTGGCACCAATAATGACAAAAAGCATATTATATTGATAAGTAATCATCTAAAGTGGAAAAAAATGGTATTTGTACTGAGCAAATAAGGGGTCAAATTTATCAAAGATAACAGTGACGTAATTTCGAACAAACAATAGGATTTCGTCGGCGTAAATCTAAAACGTCGCAACTACGGCTTGCTTTAAGCTTTAGTTACGATATTTTATATCAACACCGACGATAATATAGCGGTTTACCCAGTCTAATTTTAGCACACATTTCAAAGCTATTAAATTGCCCAATTCTTGACAGTTTTACAAAGCTTCTTAAAGTATGCCTAATCGATTAATGTAAGGTTTGCATGCTGCATCTAGACAATTGGTTAATCCTTTCTCAAACGACGAAAGTTTAAAGCGGTCCAGCTTGACGGCTGCTGCAGACGACAAAGTGGTTGTTGAGAAGGTTAGGATTTGTGTACAATCAAGCCCAGAAAATATTGAGACACAAGGAGAAAATGCTGATCATCAGCATTTTCTTCTTTTGTCCCAATGTTTTCCCTAACAATTTCCCCTAGACAGCAAGTCGTGTGTAGAAAGCGTTAAAACATATAATCCCAGCGAAGAAATGCCTTCGCATCAATAATGAATGGCGATTGATTCTGGCGGGTCATTACGCAATATATTTAGATCATCCTTTACTCTGCTTCAAAGGTCAAATGATTGACCTTATAAAGCAACTTTTGGGTAGGTCCCCATTTATATTTGTACATTTTTAACAAAATATGTTAGACCTACACGCTAAGCCATGCGTTGTTGACATGTATTACGTCAAATTTAAATTTATGAAAATCTTTAAGAATAGAATCTAAGAACAAACATGCATTAAAGATAAATGTTTGTTTACAGAATCATTGTCAAGGATTTCATTAGGTTTAAAGAAACAAATGTTTTCTTTGAAAGAGATTAATTGATATTTGGATTAGAGGATTGACATCGAAATACATGTGTGGCTTATCATTGTTTTGTACTTACTGTATGGTTGTTCTTGTTTATACATGTATAATAATGGATTTAAAGAATATTCTGTTCTGTTTTCGGAAGACAGGGGTGATCTTAGTAAATGGTTCATTGCATTTAAGATCGAGGTATATCAGCTTTATCGATTAGTGGTAAATGTGTTTATTTCGGCACATTCTTTCAATTTTGAAATGTGTTCACGCTCATGTCGCACATTTTTCTCTTAAATAAACCAAAGTATTGCCTCTTCGACTTCATGGTTTACGACACAACCCGACAGGTGAAAAAAGCAGAACAGAATGACGTTAATCATGACATATGGGTCAACGACTCAACGCTTACAGTAAAGTAAGCAGTATAAACGCTTACAGTACGAATGTGAATGACGTTGTTTTCAGCAGAGAAGATGGATTTGTTCGAGCTTGAAGAATTAGTTCCCCGAAGTCTGTACAGGCCTAATCGATCAACGTCCCGAGACAGCTTCACATGTACAGGGTATGTAACTTCATCCGCGTGCTTCGAGCTACCGAAAAGACGGTTGTTGAATAGGGAACGATTTTATCCAGTTAACCGTGGCGTAATGTCGGACAAACAAAAGGAACTTCATGGGTGCTGTTAGAATATCTCGTAACTACGTCTTGATTCAAGCCGTAGTTACGAGATTTTATAACAACACCGACCGTTCATCAAAATAAAACAGTAAATTTAATCTATTTTAGCATTCATTGCCATTGCAGAATATGGTTATATCATCATCAAACCCTTTGAGTTTGGTACTTATTTGAATCGTCTCGTCTAGACGATCCAAATGAGTACCAACATCAAAGGGACTAGATTTGAAAAAAAAAAAAAAATAGAATTACATCGTCTTATCTGTTGCTCTGAATTGTTTAACATACACTGATGTCATCCCCACTTCAATTACGGGTCTGACTTTGACTTCGACACAAGTAGATTAATATTGTTAATGAGTCCTTGTACGGAATAGTCAATGTGTATGTATTAGAACAAGAACAAGAACAAAAGTTTATTGATTTAGACTTGAACAAATATGTTCATCGTCGTAAATACAAAAATTAGATAGAAGCTGTATAGTAGATTCTACGCGAAATTAACATTCAAATGCGCGCAGCGCATTGAATATCTATGTCGTGTAGAATCGACCATACAGACTCTATCTGACTTAGTGTTCGCTAGCGGTTCATTAGAGACGGGGCGTGGCTATGTATAGACGTCACATAAACTAGTCGGCAGTCTCGTTTATGCAAAATATAGCGGCGAAAGTTTGAAATATACTGCAATTTCATTGGTCCAAAAAGTAGGTCCACACTAAGGGTAGAGATTTTCTATCCAAGGAAAATTCGAATGAAGTTCAATTAGTCCTTCCCAATCAAGCCTGTATCTAACATCATCTACCCGCACTCCCTATTTATATTAACATGAATAGGAAGTGGATCTTGGTATTTAAAGTGAAAAAAAAATGTACCAGTGCTAAAATCATTTTCTTTTTTTACCTTAGATAATGATATGCACCAAACAAACTCTAGCTGCCCATGTTGTTTTGATACCCCAAATCTAGCATGGGCACCTTTAAACAGAACGGAGATACGGAAAACTCACTGTTACTAAGAACCGGGTCGTACCGGATAAACGTACACAAAAGCCTATTTTTTGTGTAAAGACAATAACCTTCAAACAATTGACTTGATGGATGTTGTCTTTCTTTAAAATTAATCTTCCAAGAGACGTAAATTTTCACAGGGAAAGCCCAAGACTAAATTATCACCATTTTTCTACAAAACTTGACACGTCATGGTAAAAGGTACCATCCCGTAAAATCACTTAAACCAATACATGAGAAAACACATCGGAGGCAACAGATGTCAAGTAGAAGTCGCATTTGGAAAATTGACAGATATTGTAGAACATACATTCTAGATTTAGAAAATCTTGAGTAAAGGGTTTCGACCCTAGTCAGTCCATGAAGTCCGAAAAGACTGACTAGGATCGATTTTTTTTAAAGATGGTGAGTTTTAGCGTTATGGGTAACAAAGTATGAACGACACCGTGTCTGCACAATTCTTATATGGGAAACCACAAGTACAATTGTATTGAAGTAAATTTATAATCAATGATGAAAATATATTCTCCGAACAGTTATGGATTACTTCCATCCATATCGTAAAAATGTTTGAATTACCAGATTAAAATATATTGAAGTCGGTTTTCAATACTCAAAGAAAATATGATAATTAGGTATTAGATATATATCGTAGAAGGAAAAACATGTACTAATTATAAGCACAGCAGTCTTTTGCGTCGGTATTTCTATGTTTTGTTCCCTTATTTGACATTCGAAATGCTTCATAGATTTTTTTAGAAAGGGTCTTAAGGTAGAATACCAGAAATGTGGCCATTTTGAGAATAATTAAACATCGGATTGTTTCGAGCGTCGTCATAACGTATCCAAACTTATTTGGGCGCGGTCGTAAACATTCGGTCGCATGTTTTCGACGTCGATCGAATGATTTCGACGTCGGGCGAATCTCATTAGGGGTAGACTACCTTAATGCAAGACTGACCATTTGTGTACCACGATGCTATAACAGATCGGTTAATTGACCACCGAATAAAACTGCCAGAGTTTGAAAATATTATCGTTGCCTAACAATAAAACCTGTCATATTTTATATCAATGTTTATTCTCGTACTCTTACATCAATATTCCAATTATTCTCCCTTTTAGAGCAACACATAGTTTGTATTCTATAAAGGTGTGGTGTTGTCAAAGTTTTTTCTGTCAAAGTTTATTCTGTCTTTACTACATGCTTCATGACCATCACATACGTTTATAAATCTACTCTTTATATAGGAATTTACACCAAATTAATGAAAAGACACCATACATTGGTAACATAAACAATATCATGGATGTACGAAGGGAGGGTTCCATAGGATAAAGTTGCCACCTCTTTTAATTGAAACTGATAATTCATAATTGATCCATTCTAAGTTTGGTATCCGTCCGAGTCGCATTTTCGACATGATTATATTGAGTATCAACAACATAGGATTGTGATAACATGTAATTTACATATACAATTCCGTCAATTAGTCCTACATGCGACTTTCTTTAAGCTACGCAAAACGCCCAACAAACGCTTTAATAAAGATTGCTTCTTTTCCTAATTGATGAAGGGACGAAACTATCGATTTGTTAAAATGGAGTTTGGACAAGTAATTATTTTTTGTCGTTTTAACAGTTCTTTCTGACAGAGATTCATTTTTTCAGAGAGATTCTCAATTATACGGACATACGTTTACGTAAACAGTTCTTTACGTAGTTACTTTAATAAAAGCATTGGCAACACATGTGGATATTTAATTCATATGTTTTAATTTGTGTTTAATTGAGTGATATCTTTAGATGTTTACATCAGCATTTTGGATTTTTCTGAAAAATTTGCAAGATGCATTTTTTGACGAGGAAGATAAAGGACCGGGACGTATATACGTATATTTGTTGTTCAATAACTATTTGGTGAAACACATGGTTATAAAATGTTTGTCTATAAGAAAATGAATGGACCGATACATTACCTATATATAAAAGTACATCTGGGAACCTTTTCAAACAAAACAACAAAATAAATTGATTGAACTTGTTGTTTCTGATAAAAAGTTACATGCTTAAAATTCATTGGGGTAAAGAAATATAAGATAAATTTTAAAATGTTATTTTCCCAAACACCAAATATTTACCGTGTTCGATTTATTGCATTGTTTGTGAAAGGGTAATAGGGAGGTGCATCTATAAACTATATTTATTTATAAGTATCATCACGCGTACTCCTAATACAACATTTATAATAACAATATCTCTGTGGGGATTGTGCATGCTGGGATGGGTAAATCTACGGACAAATTTGCATCGCTTCAGGTGAGACATTTTGCAATAACTTCCTTATTTCTGCGTCAAATTAATAACGGTTTGTTGCATGTACCGCGCCTTACTGAGCTCTTTCCTCTGATGCATGCCTTACACGTAACCTTTTTGTACTTTGCAAAAATTGATCCCAACCGACCAGAAAAACAACAAAAAATTCTGATCGTTTTTCAGGTCAGTTGGGATCAATTTTTGGGAAGAGTATGGGGAGTTTTAAAATAAGTAATACACATGAGTAAAGCGCTCAGTAAGGCGGGATACATGCAACAAACCGCTTGAAAATTGACATAGAAATAAGAAAATTATTGCAAAATTTCCTACCTGAAGCGTGGCTTATTTTGCCGTAGTAGTTATCATTTCGTTTTCTGGTCACTTGGGATAATTTTTTGGAAAAATTAAAAGGATACCACAAATAATCCATTTTTCTGAGGAAAGAGATTTTCGGGGTGGGGTACATGCAACAAACCTTTTGAAAATCGACAAAGAAATAAAGTTATTGCAAAATATTTGACCAGATTCGAGATTATTTTGTCCGTATTTGTTATCCATCCCATGATGCACAATCCCCACCGTGAATATGATGACAGAATGTCACTTTCAGGCACCCGGCGAAATTATTTCGAAATGCAATGTACTAAGTAGATGTAAGTATATACAGGGTATCTATCAATTTGTTTCTAATCGGTAAAAAATGGCAACAATTTCTAAGAATAATAAGTCTTTCATTTTAAGTCATTATCTTTTTATACTTCTAGCTTTCCATTTTCGTAAAGGTTATGTACAGCATATTTTTGAAAAGAGGTAATGAGATGCATCAAGCAACTGCGCATACTCGGACTCACCCCTCTTCCCTCGGTATTACATGCATAATTTATCTAACCTAACAACATTAAAAAAGAGCGAAATAAAAAGGGAACAACGATGTTATTTCTGATTGCACAAAGGCTGATAAAATTAAGGCCAGGTTTGTATTAGAAAACTTAATCAGTGCGTATAAAGAAAGAAAAGTAACTGCGCATGAACGTCGTTGACGAATCCCCATTTCTGTGTTGTTTCCCTTATATTGTAAAACTATGTTAGAAGGAAATAATGAATGTCAGCTTAAATTCTTCTTTGCATCACAATATATCTGCAGTCCAATACTTTCAAAAGCTAATAATTTTGGCATTACGTCAAAACGGTTGATTTTCCTTTTCCATAACCTCAGGCCTTAAGGCTGTTCAATTTAAAAGCTGCCGCAGACGACAACATATGTGTCGATAAGGAAAACAAGAGCTGTTTTAGGACAGCGAAACGCGGCTTCCAAGTTCTGAAAAGAGATCAATTTTAAGTCCGTTATGAGTAAACATTCCTTTACATTAAATGTCAGACTAACGAAAATTTGCCCAGATGCTGTTGTCATGGTCACAGTTCTAAAGTTACCATGTGCAAAGTTTTAAAGAAATCACTGTTACAGGAAAAAAAGTTATCATGGATATAGGAAAATTGCACGTAAAATCTTAACCAAGAATGTCTAAGTCCAAAAGCGTAAATTCCGCTTAATCACATGTCAGAATGTGGTGTCCGTAGTCGAGAGGTAGAGCGTCGGCTTTTCGACTAAGAGTTTCCGAGTTCGATCCCCGGTAGCGGAGGTTGTTCTTGGCTTCTCCATGGCCCACACATTCGGCGCGAGTACTGGCGGATTTCAGGGAGCTCAATCGAGAGGAATTATAATAAGTTGAAGAAACTTGCTTCCCAATCGATGTAAAATAAATGCGTTCGAAGGAACGGCTGAAGAAAAAAAAGAAAAGAACAACCAATCTTTGCATAGGGACTGATATTAAATGGTCACAGTGGCATGCGGAAAGTTTCAGAACAAAAGTATTAGTAGAAACAGATATTTGGTCAAATTGTGTGCGAAAACTTAATAAAAACATAGCGCCGACCCCGACACTGACACCAACGCCCGGGTGATTAAGTTAGTCCCCCTTCCATTCTACGAAAAAATGCGCTAAAAATAAAAAAAAAAAAAAAGAATCAACAATATAACGTAGAAAATAGTGCGAAAAATGCTTAAACGGTAAGGATCAACATCTTGTCTTCTGTCTCAATGCCTTCCCAAGTTTATTACATTGGGGAAGTCAGAATCAGGTTTTCTGCGACACACGGTTGACCTTTGGTTCCATGCTGAATTACTATAGTTAGATAGAGTAGAATAAGATATCACTAAGGGTTAATGCCACCAGAATAATCAAAATAATGTGTTTAAGATCGTGAACGTATAAAATATTCGCTGAAAAAAAGTTGATGTTTTAAATGTCTTTTATAAAGATGCATGCATAATCACAAAAAAAAAATATTCCATTATAAAACATGCTTTTGACAACAATTATAATGACATCATTTGAAAATGTTAACAGAAAACATAATAAATAAAAAAAAAAAAAAAAAAAAAAAAAAAAAAAAAAAAAAAAAAAAAAAAAAAAAAAAAAACCCACACACAAAACTGAAAGCGCTAAAATCTACAGACCCGTTTTCATTAGCAAACCGTTACTTTTGGACAAGAATTGTAAAAATGATGTTTATAACCTATGTTGATGTTCTTTCTGTCTCATGCTTTTTAGCGAGCCGGGACTTTATGTCCGGGGAGCTAATGTCACAGCCCTAGTGTCGGCGTCGCGTCGCGTCCCGTCCTGTCCCGTCTTCACTTGAAAAACTTTAACCTGGCCTATATCTCAGGCACTATTAGAGATACAGCCTTGATATTTCATACATAGATACATCTCGACAAGACCTTTTATTTGAGACCATGACCTTTGACCTAGTGACCTTGACCTTGGAGTTTGACCTACTTTTGAAAAACTTTAACCTGGCCTATATCTCAGCCACTATTAGTGATACAGCCTTGATATTTCATACATAGATACATCTCGACAAGACCTTTCATTTGAGACCATGAACTTTGACCTAGTGACCTTGACCTTGGAGTTTGACCTACTTTTGAAAAACTTTAACCTGGCCTATATCTCAGGTACTATTAGAGATACAGCCTTGATATTTCATACATAGATACATCTCGACAAGACCTTTCATTTGAGACCATGACCTTTGACCTAGTGACCTTGACCTTGGAGTTTGACCTACTTTTGAAAAACTTAAACCTGGCCTATATCTCAGGTACTATTAGAGATACAGCCTTGATATTTCATACATAGATACATCTCGACAAGACCTTTCATTTGAGACCATGAACTTTGACCTTGGAGTTTGACCTACTTTTGAAAAACTTTAACCTGGCCAATATATCATGCACTATTGATGATAGAGCTTTGATATTTCACACATGGATACCTCATACAATGACCTTGACCTTGAGACTATGACCTTTGACCCAGTGACCTTGACCTTTGACCTTTGACTTTTCTTTTTGTGACAAGCTCTTCTATAAGCGAGCTATGTTGTCCGCGGACAACTCTTGTTTAGGAATATTGTCTTGTGTCAGAATCCATGGCTAAGTCTTCCTGACGCAGCTATATGACTAAAACACTTGCTAAAGAAAATGGCATCATGTGTACCGCATTCCTTTAATCGGATTACCAATTTGCATAACACAGATTAAATATGCAACGAGCAAGAAATGCTCATAAAATGAAACCGATTATCGTAAATACTAATGATACATTAGCATAAAGGACAGACGCAGTGGTTCTATCGTTTATTTTTGGTATTTGATTAACTTTCAGTAAACGACATCAACTGTTTATTTTCGGTATTTAATTAACTTTCAGTAAACGATATCAACTGTTAATTTTCGGTATTCAATTAACTTTCAGTAAACGATATCTAAATCCCTGGATAATGGTTAATTTGATGGATCTCTCCAGTGTCCTTTCTTCTCATCATTTACAATTACCAGGCCGATTGGATCTTCAACATTATCGCATCGCTTTTCAACAAAAACCTCGTAACTACAGCTTTGAACAAGCTATAGTTACGAGGTTTTTTGTTGAAAAGCGATGATCGTCTTATACATCTGCCATTTTTCCTTTAGAAAATAATGAACTTTTTGTGAATCTCGGGGGAATTCCCCGACATGGGCTCCAACACTCACTCAATAACATGTATACATTTTTTCCAGATAAAGACATTTAAGATTGGTCAATTGATGTTGCAAAAAAAATAAAATAAAAAGTTTGCTTAGCATGTAGGACAGACGGAGTTATACGATACTTTTAGATTCAAACACTGGTGGACAATATAGTCAAATGTTCTGTCAAATAACAATGTATGTTCAATGAAAACGGTAATCACAAGCAATGTTTTATTTCAAAGACAGTGGTCGTGTTAAACCATTTTTTCATAAATTTGTGCTTACATATGAATACATAGTTCTTGAGGTGTCGTGTAAAATTTATCTGCTTGAATATATTCTTTTATGGTTGATAGACGTAGTTTTAATCCGTTATGTCCTTAAACATATAACGTACCAAATTTATTTTCCCATAAAAATGAAAACGAATTTTATAATCGTAAAAACTAATGGTGATTAGCATTTTTGTACATAAATACAGACGCCGTTGTTCTATCGTTTATTTTTGATATTTAATTAACTTTCAGTAAAAGATATCAACTGCTTCATTATTTTCGGTATTTAATTAACTTTCAGTAAACGATATCAGCTGTTTATTTTCGGTATTTAATTAACTTTCAGTAAACGATATCTAAATCCCTGGATAATGGTGAATTTGATGGATCTCTCCAGTGTCCTTTCTCCTCATCATTTACAATTACCAGGCCGATTGCATCTTCAACATTATCGCGTCGCTTTTCAACAAAAACCTCGTAACTACAGCTTTGAGCAAGCTGTAGTTACGAGTTGGTTTCTTTTGAAAAGCGATGATCGTCTTATACATCTGCCATTTTTCCTTGAGAAAATAATGAACTTGTTTGTGCTTCTCGGGGGAATTCCTAGGCATGGGCGTCCAAACACTCAATTACATGTAACCTTTTCCTCCAAGTAAAGATATTTTTGAGTGGTCAATTATTGTTGCAAAGAAAAGAATAAAAGGTTTGCCTAGGATGTAAGAAAGGTGTAGTGATAATATTTATTTACAACTAGAAATAAAATTTAAATACCGGTGGACTTCATGTATCTAGCCAACTATACTGTCGCATTACACATAATGATACGTGAAAAAGTAAAATAAAAACATCATTTCATATTTAAAGACAATGATTTTGGTAAACATTTCTTTTGTAAATGTTTGTTTAGATTTGAATACATAGTTCACGAGGATTTGAATACATGTACATACTTCGTGGGAATCAATGGAAAATTAATTTGCTTGATTATCTTATTTTATGGTTAATAGACCTCGGTATAACTTTGTAATTCTTAATTCCTTATACATATAAGATAAAAAAAATATTTTCTCATAACATTGAAAAGATGATTATAATCCTAAAGACTAATGATGATTAGCATGTTTGTACATAGAATGCACACAAAGACAGACGCCGTGGTTCTATCGTTTATTTTCGGTATTTAATTAACTTTCAGTAAACGATATCAACTGTTTATTTTTGATATTCAATTAACTTTCAGCAAACGATATCTAAATCCCTGGATAATGGTGAATTTGATGGATCTCTCCAGTGTCCTTTCTCCTCATCATTTACAATTACCAGGTCGATTGGATCTTCAATATTATCGCGTCGCTTTTCAACAAAAAACTCGTAACTACAGCTTTGAACAAGCTGTAGTTATGAGGTCTTTTTTTGAAAAACGATGATCGACTTATACATCTGCCATTTTTCCTTGAGAAAATAATGAACTTTTTTGTTCTTCTTGTGGGGATTCCATGGCATGGGCACAAAACACTCGATTACACGTATGTTGCCATTATTTCTAGAGTACTTGCAAATCCTCGTGGAGTATCGCTTCTAGGAAAAAATGTACACATCTTCCCCGTAAAGGTTGCTTTTCTCTGGTTTTCCTTTTAAATCATTCATTATAACAGCCACAACTACAGATTGTTAAAACTGTTGAAAGAAAAATCAAGAAATTTCTTTGAAAGAGATAAAAATTATGTAATTTATTTTTTGAACATTTTAGTCGTATTATGCATTATACAATGACCAGACAAAATTGGTCTTGGCAATGGAATGTTGAATAATTTGGAAAAGAAATAATTATAACATAAGAATCTAAATCTAAATATCATGCTAAATAACCAACCGCATTTAAAAAAAAATGTTAAAGTAAAAGTATATCTTATTTCGTTTATTCCTATTGGACAAAATTAAGTTCATCATAATATTCATCATGACTTTTTGCAAAAATATTAATTCATCTCATCCCACTAGTTAGTCTTCGTGTGCACGTGCTGCATTTTCGCACGCAAGACAAAACCACATCTCAACCTCGACTACATGGGATTCAATTACTGATTACGTATGGATTGCTTTGATCTGTCTTTACACACTTTACCAAACAACAAATAAATATAGACTGTCCAAATGTTAAAGTTACTGCAGAAGACGAGGCGGATTTGATAAATCTAGAAATTATGTACATCATGTATAATACCGAAGCAAAAAGACAAAATCCTGATTATTAGACATTTCTGTTTTGCCTCAATATTTCTAATTTAAGTATTTTCTCTAAGAAACATAAAAACGATGGCTTGTTTGGAAGAGTGTAAAAGATTGTTTCCGAATAGACGTGTAGTTCTTGATATCAATGTTAGCTAAATGTGATACCATACTTGATCAATTAAATTCGAGATTTGTTGGACTATACATATAAAAGGTGTGGTGTGTAATTATAATCAGGTCTCTTCGGTTACAAGTACCAGCATGTTGTCGATGTTATTGCAAAACTATTGCTTTAATGAAGCTGGAGGTACTATGTTTTGCAACAACTTCGACGTCTTTCCATGTTTATATTTGTTCTAAATTGTACTTGTAAATATCTTGTCTGTATGAACACCCAGTTTGGTGATTTTAACGTCTGCCATACCGTCCTTAACAATATGCAATTGCGTCAGTTTCTTTTCAGTGGCCTTTTAAGTTTTCTGGTATACTATATACAAAATTCCTATCATCTTTATCGTCATCCATGTTGTCGTCAGAATCATTTTATAACTGGAAACTTTCTGATATTTTGTCTTTTGCAAATGTTTCGTACATTAGCAGAACTGAACATAGTTATACATAGGATTTGATAGTGAAATAAAATACTAAATATTGATAGGAACCACTTACCGGAATAGATTTTGCTGATGATATTCTAAGTTTAAAGTAACTGTCGAAAGTTGGCCAAACATTGAAGCCATTCTTGGGACTGGATACACTATTCAGTTACCTTAAGTTCAACGTAGCTCGAAACAAGTTTGTAACAGTTCTAAGCTTATCTGTGAACACGAGACATTGCTTCATTGTGACTATACAAGTTAAGGCTGTGCCAGGATGAGGGACCATCATCGAGGTAACTACCACTCTAACCGCAGTGGTCACACCGGACATTCGTCATCTGGACATCATTCTGACCACCTCAGTAGTCTATGGTAAGTGCAATTTCATTATATTATATGCAGTCTGGCTTCCATATACCCCTTTAACGCTTTTACAAACGGCAAAATATTAGGGTGATCCACTTCAAAAACTGCTACAAATGACTAAATGGAAGGTATCGAAGATAGGATATGTGTAAAATATGGCACAGCAGTTATCAGCAGTTTCTTCTTTTGTTTCAATGTTTTCCCAAGCCTTTTCTATAGGGGACGTCGAAATTAGGTTTCGTTTGGGAAAGGGTTAAATAAACGAGAATATTTCATTGGCCCATATTTTATGGTCGTTGTTGTTGCAAAAACTCGTAACTACAGCTTGAATCAAGCTGTAGTTACGAGGGTTTGAAATAACACCGACGCTATGTTGTCTGAGTAAATGCTTCTTCAATGTGCCCCGTTTAACGACACGGGGGTGTATTGCTGCACCGTGCATCTTCGACGATCTGTCTGTCTCTTACATTTGAGCCAGGATCTGGAAAAACGTCCCTTAAGGCTTTTGAGCCCAACATAGATCCAGATCAGCCTGTGCATACGCACAGTCTGATCAGGATCCATGTTGTTCTCTAATAGCTTCTTCGTGACCTGTAGTAACTTTATGAGAGCAGCATTGGTGCATATTGGACTTCATTTGACAAAAGGCTGATCTTGAAACTCAATTTTGAAAAGTGCTATAAGGGACGTTTTTCCAGATCCCGGCTCATTTGTATTTTGTCTTAGGTCACCGTCGATCAAGAACTACATGTATGTATTCCCGTTAAATGTTCAGTTTCATTCTGCACTGTGCGACTAAATCATCATGAAAAAACGATTTTACCAGATATAACGACTTACTTGAGACATATACAAAGGTTGCGGCTAGCGATCCTGAACGATTCGGCAAAATCGTTAGAACAGTTTAAGAAACAAAACGCGGTTATACCCTGCACAATTTCGATTACTTGAAACATTTCATTTCGTGTATTGAAGAATAAATTCTTCAATTCATTCGACTTATTATTTACTACAAGGTGGACATCATATGACATTCAAAACAGAATAGTAAACCTGACCGTTGAAAAAGAAAGACAATAGATATAGCGTAGTTTGAGAAGTGAAAGAAATACGCGAGTCAATTTGTATTTAAAGACGTGACCTACATGAATGACCGAGTAACATGTATTCACAGAAGACTATGGTAGACATGGGAAAGCATTTTTCCATATATATACAATAATGTTTTTCACACTTTTACGGCGGGCACTTTATGTATTTTGGCAGGCAAATTTATTGACCTTAAGATGATGGTTTAAGACTATATAGTAAACAACAGTCTGACTGGCTATTTATTTTCGTGTTTTTGGAAACATTTGTAGTGGCTTAAGTGATAATGTTTTGTCCTGGATTTGAAATAAAAGGGAATATAAGTGAAATAAAATGGATTTGGTTGCTACGTATAAAAGCCATTTTCTTTATTTTTGACTTTTCAACTGGAGTAATAGCTACACGTATCATGCAATGCACTTAATCTTCTTCAAACCAGCAAATGTCAGTCTAGTGTAATTGTTAGATGTTGCAGACAACAGAACAAATGTTGCCCAAAACAAATAAATCTACGACTTTATGGGGATAAAAAGGAGAACTGCTTATCAGCATTTTTTCTTCTTTTCAACTGTTCAATTGTTTCTTTCCTGTAGAGTTGCCAAACTTACGGCGTATTCGGGAATGGATTCAGCAATGTATGAATGAATTCATGAGTTTTGTATTTTCACTGAAAGAACTAATTCAAAATACGTCTTGGTGAGAAGGTTAAACATATAGTTGAGATAAAATGAATTTATAGACAGAAAGGTCAAAATATGATCGAATCAATCTGAAATGCTTGCCTCTAATTTCTAACATCGATACCAAGATAGGAATGATAATCTTATTTGATGCATCTAGAGTGTCCAGGAACATAAATTGATGCATCCCTGTTTAACTAGGTGACTATGCACGAGAATTCTGACATGACTGAATCGCACCAAATAAGGTTCCTAACCCTAAATCTATACCTATTACTTAACTAAGTTTTGCTTTTAGACTCTTCCATATGACAAATACAAAGCAAAGGTTAACGAAATGGACAATTACGCTTATTTATTATTAGTTAATATCGAAATAGTATACACAAAGCTGACAAGTGATCGGTTCATTTTGTATAATGTTAGAGTGTGTTGAATAAAATCCTCATGTTTTCAAATAAGATTTTAAAACCGAAATAAAGCGCCGTGGATGTGTTGCCCATTCGATTCAACTCTTCTCTTCTGGATATTTTTACTTGTACCTCATATTACACGTATTGTTGTAATGAGTGACTTGGGTAAGCTAAAACTTGCTTTACTTAATGGTGCCATTCGTGTCACTTATAACCAGTACAGTTACTAAGAACAGGAAAATACGTTTCTGATGCCAATGTATCCTACACAAATAGAATGAAACTATTGCAGAACTCGAAACAAAATGGAATATTCATAGATGATGTAAGTATGATGTCAATCCTTTAAAATATATTGAGATGAAAAAGTGAAGTCAGTAAGTATTAAAAAATGAAACAACATTTTTAGTGACCGGGAAAAAGACAACGAAGAATATTGAATAATCGCATTTGGATTCATTTAATTTCCAACATTTTTCACAATCTTTCAAACTTGCATTTTCAAAATAAAAAAAAAGAATAACTTGCGACCAATGAAACACAAAAGAGGTACCTATCAAAGTTAAAAGCGTTATCAGTATCTTGTATGTCTCACACCGGATTGAATCACGGCCGTAATACGCCGCTACATGCTATTAACAAGTCGTCTGATGAAATGTAAGGGCTTTTTTGTCCATTCCTATCTATCTATCTTCTGTTACATCTTAACCTCCGAGCAGGAAGTCAGACCATGTTCCCGTATATCCAGGTGCTAAGAGGGCCCAGTGAAAATAAAAACACGTAAAGCACGCTCCTAATTGTTAACATTATTGACGTCATCACGTGGTGTACCTTACGTCCCATGTAGTCCCATAAGTGCTAAATCAGGGAAATGCATAGTGGTTTCGATGACCATTCGAGGCTAGGGACACTGTGAGGCGTTAGTGGGTTTCGTGTGTGTCTGTCAGTTTGACATCGTGCATTTTCCGGTTGAATTACGTCAACAGGGCCGTTCCAAACATATGGAGCAATTACAGGGAGCATTCAGGTTTCTCGGATTGTTTTAAGTTCTTTTAGACCTCTGTTACTTACACCACCCCAAAGCATATCAGACCCCCATACGATCATACTCCATAACGTTAGCAGGATCAAACCGATCGCCTATTCGACACCATACCCGAACGCGCCTATTAGCTCCACAAAGATTAAACTTTTCGTTCGTTAAACAACTCTGTTCTATCGCTGTCTTGGCCGATGAATATTCTGATGTGCCTTGTGTAGTCGCGTCATGCAATGCCGTTCCATTAAAGCGATACCTTTAAAATGGTGTCGACTACTAAGTCAGGTAGAGCGTAGCCGATTTCCACAGCGTCCTAAGAATCTCTCGTCCCCATTGTATGTCGCAAGCGCTCAACGATTCTTGGAACCGACTTAAACTACGTCAATATGAACCTAGCTTCCTTTGAGGTCTTTTTTTATTGATCTGTTTTACCTTTGTCTGTCAATATCCGCCCGATTTGCCAAATCCGTGCTTGCAGACGATAAATGGTCCGTTCAAAACAGCAAAAGCGATGTGCTGCGTTTAAGTATCCATGAAAAACAAAGTAATGGGGGTATTTCCCGGAATGTATGTTTTTGTGGTATTTAAAATACTGACTAAACTTTTTCTTCTGAGTATTGATCTACTGCAGTATTTTGTATTTTCGTTTGGAATCTTTTCACATCATCCCAACCAACAAAACAGAGTGTTTGTCTGTCCTTCCATCCGCAAATCCCTCCATCTCCATATTCTAATATGCAGGAAGGGATTCATTTCAGAAACAAATCCCGTCTGTCCATGTCCATGATCTGTCCGAAACTCCTTTCAACGTAACATTTGGTTGAATTGGTTGAATAATGACATAATATAATATACTAGCCCAAACTGCCAACGCAACAGGATTTTTTGTTGTAACTTTATAATAAGACATGACAAAACAACGGAACTTCAGATTTCATTATTTTATATAATAAATTTGATATCCACACAAAAAGTACGTTAGAATTGTTACGCTTCGCTGAACACAAAGTCCATGGTTCAAAACGCTAAATCCGTGCTGCACGTGCGACAGTGCGTGTAATTAACCAGCGCATGTGCATTTTTGGAAAGTCACAAGATAACCCGATAAGATTAGGTAAAACAAATTGTCTGGCGATTGACAAAAATGACGCAATTTTGCATTGTCCCGAAAGAGCATGTGATTGGAATGGTCCTGACTGACTGTGTAGTCAGATGATTGTTGTCAAGCTATTGGGCTTTGCGTGGTCTACGATAGTATGACTATAGCGGAAGTTTCAGGAAACCAGTATGTTCAATTAATCTTACTTGGATGTGTTAGAAGTTCCATTTGTGTTAAATAATTCCATTTTTTTTTAAATTTTCATATATCATTTACTTTTCTTGCTTACGTTTGTTTTGATGTTTTCGGTAATGTTTATGGCATTTCAAGAGCCTACAGAAGTCATGTAACTTCCCGGGTACAGGACAACAGGTTGAGAACATTGCATCTCAGATACCAGTTTTGACTAGCAACAACGAAGACTGCTACAACTGCTAGGGACCTCGGTCGCCGTATAAGTGCACAGACACGTAACAGGTTACTTAAACATGGGTTCCGACTCGACGTCCTTATGTGGGTCCACAGTTACTACCAATGCACACACTAGTCTATCTGTGGTGGGGCAACGCCCAGAAGTGGTAA
Source organism: Fragum sueziense (assembly GCA_963680895.1). NCBI lineage: Eukaryota > Metazoa > Mollusca > Bivalvia > Cardiida > Cardiidae > Fragum > Fragum sueziense. Next base: position 12,963,353 of record OY804609.1, on the reverse strand, counting down.
TCTAACCGTCTTAGCGGATATGGGACCGGCTTGACATGCGTTTACGTCAACACCCAATCCAAACACAGGCCTTGCGTCAAATGGGGCAAACATTAATTCAAGAGTGGCAGAGCATTCCTATCAACATTTGTCAACGTTAGTTACGTTCGATGGCACAGAGATGTCTTGCTTTGTTCAATACTGCAGGAAGACACACGAGATACTGATTTTGGTTTCATTTTTGAAACACATACCAGCATTACGCTTGTAACGTTATTTGTGTTACGGAACCAAATTAGACCCATTTGTTTTTATCTGGTGATCTCATGATGTTCAGCGGTTAAAATGAAGTCAATATCAACCATTCACATTTTCAATAAACAAAATATTGTAATTTAAATTTCGTGTTGCGTTGGCTCTTTGGGTTAGTATATTATGTTAGACCAGGGTTGCAACATCATAGCATAGTATCACACAGGCCATAATTTGGAACACATCATCTCTGAGTGAAAAAAGATGTATAGCTGATGATTCCATGAACATGTTGGCCAACGCATGTGGAGAAAATCAATGGAGAAAATGGTGATTATAGACACTGATAAAAATGTTCATTAAAGTTTAGTTTGTATTTAAATTACGACACAGTTAAAATTCAAACATACGACCTTATTTCCACATTTCTCGGATATATACGACGTTGATGAATAGATTTACTTTTCTGAAATGAATAGTTCTAAAAATTGACATCGCCGAAAATTGAACGCAGAAAATTCTATCGAAAAGTGAGTAATTGCATTGTTTTTCCTGAGGTCGTTTTACCCGACTGAATTGCATTTCCACGTTGCGTATACATTGTATATAATCTCTTTCAGTGCTTTATTAGTTCTAAGGTTTCTTGCAAGAGCTGGATATTGATATCACCCCAACCCATGGTTCGCGGAAACATTAAACATGCGAAAACAAATAATGAAAAAGGAAATTGATTTTCATACCAAACGTATGAGTCGGAATCTGGGAAAAGGGCCTTATGGTATTTCAGAATAACTTGGATCTAGATCAACCTTTGTATGCACAGCTATTCTCTAATAGCTTCATCTCGAACTTTAACAACTATAAGATGACATTATAAAACCTGATGATGCTGCACTTAGGCACATGGAAGCCACACATGTTATAGGGATCCTTTTTCCATATCCTGATTGGTATATATTCTGAGCATTTTCACACTACGCTAAGTAAGACATTTTCAGCATCTGCCCCGTTGGTTCTAGGGTCGAAACGAGTAATCGAGTACCCTCGGGTATAATTCAAAATCGCCAGTACTGTACACGTTACTTTTCACTTTCAGCTCATTTTGATAGGGTTAATTAAACATATTATTCGACATCAACAAAATCTCGTACACTTACGAAATAGTGCTTAAAATGTTGTCCTGTTCATTTTGTTTGCGAGGATATGCACCATAAGGAGTATGCAAGCGAGTTTACTCTGTCAACTCGTCTGTATGTTCGTAATGGTGTGGTTCTCCTATTCTATGATGCGATTGAGTGAACCGAAATCAAAAATCGAGAATTACCTCTTTTTACGGATGTCTGGGAACCAATGGCTAATTGTCATATGGACGCCTGTGTACAAATTGTGAACCCGTTTCAGCCCTAGTTTTTTAGTTGTAGAGCCGAAATGAATAATGATAACCCGGAAGTTGTTAATGTGGTACATGTGTTGCCCAGAGCAAATGGGTACTTGTGAAAGTTTACAGACTACACGCAGCTTTGTCTTTATTCAATGTTCCATTTTGTAAGCACTGGTTTGTGGAAAAGTGGTGAGAATTTATTCTGCGGACGGTTGGATGGCCACAGATACTTTAAATCTTGGGACTTAGCTTATCGATACAAAACCTTAAATAGTGGTTATTTCGGCAACGATGATTATACTTTCTAGAACATAGGCAGGCGATGACAAATTGTTACATGAAAGAAAATAGTTTAAAAGCATGCCAGAAAACAAACTACGAAAACAGGGTCATATCTAATTCAGAGTCTCAAACGGGGAAAGAACACAACACATTATGATATCGAGGGATCATTTTTTTGTCTTAAAATGCACATGTAGCCCTCGTTTCTTAAATATCCCAAACGATGAAAGAAAGAGAAGGAAAGGTGAAATCGAAGTAGTAATTAAGGCAGACGTTATGTCTATGCTGCTCCTTGTAGGAATCGATTACGCGGGACATATAAATCAACAGTTACGCTTTTCAACCCATTACCAATCGAAAACATTTTGGAATGTTCCAAATTGAGAGGTATTACAGACGACAATTTCAATGTGATGAAATTTTATTTCATTTGGAATTTTTGAGGTAGAAAACATTGTTGAAAATAAAGACATTGCTTAGTAATGTCTTCATTTGCCACATTGTTTTCAAAACCAAATAACTTGGAAAAAGTCAAAAGGTCGTCACTGTTTTGGCAATGGGTTTAGCAGTTAAATGCAAGATTAGAATATTGCTATTGATACATGTATCGAAACTATTCACAAAAGAAATGTTTATCGACAGTTAAATGAAGTTTCGGAAAAAACAACGACATTTTTTTTTCAAATAATCATAGATATATAATTTGAAAAAAAATCTTTGATGATGCGTCAAATATGCATTGCGAGGTGGGAGGTTTTCTTGAGTACAATTCTGCAATTGAGCCTACACATATAGCCCCTGTTTCTTAAATATCCCAAACGATGAAAGAAAGAGAAGGAAAGATGAAATCGAAGTAGTAATTAAGACAGACGTAATGTCTATGCTGCTCCTTCTAGGAATCGATTACGCGGGACCTATAAATCAACAGTTACGATTTTTAACAAATTACCAAACGACAAACATTGTGAACTGATCCAATTGGAAAGACATAATTCACAAAAATTTCAAGTTGATGGAATTTTACTTATTTGGAAATTTTGTGGTAGAAAAGAATTGTGGAAAATGAAAAAAAAAATGCTTGTCACTAGCACTTTTTTCCTTTGCCATAATGTTTTCCAACTCCGATATCTTGTGAGGAGACAAAAGGTCGTTATTTTTTGGGGGAATGGATAAAGCAGTTAAATACATGATTAAATTATTATTTTGATACATGTATCGAAACCATTCACAAAAGTAATAGAGAACGACGCTGTTCTTTAAATAATCAATATATAAAAAACAAGAGATGTTTGTAAAACATATATGCCCCCTCAAGGGCCTACATTTGATGTAGGTAAAAGTCCAAGGTCAAGTTAACAAGGTCCAAGGTCATGGTCACATATGAAAGGTCTTGGTAGGAGGTGTCTATGTGTGAAATATCAAAGCTGTATATTTAAAAGTAAAATGAAACATAGGCCAGTTACAAGTAGGCCAAATGTCAAGGTCATGGTCAAATGTGAAAGGTCTTGGTTGGAGGTGTCCATGTGTGAAATATCAAGGCTGTAGGTGTAAAAGGACATGATATATATGCCTGGTTTCAGTCTTTTTAAAAGTAGGTCAAACTCCAAGGTCAAGGTTGCAATATTCAAAGTCATAGTCAAATGTGAAAGGTCTTGGTAGGAGGTGTCTATGTGTGAAATATCAAGGCTGTAGGTGTAATAGGACATAAGATAAAGGCTATGTTAAAGATTTCTAAAAGTATGTAAAAATCAAAGGTCAATGACATACAGGCCAAGGTCATGGTCAAATGTGAAAGGTCTTGGTAGGGGGTGTCAATGTGTAAAATATTGAGACTGTATAGGTAACAGGACATGAGATATAGCCCTAGTTTAAGTTTTTTTTAAAGTAGGTCAAACTCCAAGGTCAAGGTCCAAGGTCATGGTCAAAAGTGAAATATCTTGGTTGGAAGTGACCATGTGTGAAATATCAAGGCTGTAAATGTAAAATGACATGAAATATAGGCCAGATTAATGTATTATTAAAGTAGGTTAAACACCAAGGTCAAGGTCACAAGGTCCAAGGTCATGGTCAAATGTGAAAGGTCTTGGTCGTAGGTGTCCATGTGTGAAATACCAAGGCTGTATGTGTAAAAGGACATGATATATCGGCTAGATTAAAGTTTTTTCTTAAAGTAGGTCAAAGTCCAAGGTCAAGGTCACAAGGTCCAAGGTCATGGTCAAATGTGAAAGGTCTTGGTCGTAGGTGTCCATGTGTGAAATACCAAGGCTGTATGTGTAAAAGGACATGATATATCGGCTAGATTAAAGTTTTTTTCAAAGTAGGTAAAAGTCCAAGGTCAAGGTCACAAGGTCCAAGGTCATGGTCAAATGTGAAAGGTCTTGGTAAGATGTGTCCATGTGTGAAATACCAAGGCTGTATGTGTAATAGCACATAAGATATAGGCCCAGTTTAATTTATTTAAAAGTAGGTCAAACTCCAAGGTCAAGGCCACATGGTCCAAGGTCATAGTCGTATGTGATAGGTCTTGGTCGGAGGTTTCCATGTGTCAAATATCAAGGCTGTATGTGTAAAAGGACATGATATATCGGTCAGGTTAAAGTTTTTCAAAAGTAGGTCAAACTCCAAGGTCAAAGTCACAGAGTCCAAGGTCATGGTCAATTATGAAAGGTCTTGGTAAGATGTGTCCATGTGTGAAATATCAAGGCTGTATTTGTAAAAGGTCATGAGATATTTGCCGGGTTTAATTTTTTCAAAATTGTTCAAACTCCAAGGTCAAGGTCACAAGGTCCAAGGTCATGGTTAAATCTGAACGATGTTGATAGGAGGTATCTATGTGTGAGATATCAAGGCTGTATGTGTAAAAGGACATGAGATATAGGCAAGGTTAAGAATTAAGTGTAAAAATCAACAAAGGGCAATAACTCCAAGAATTTGATTGGCAGAGTTACGGTTCTTGTACACTGCACCTCTCCATAATAAAATCTATTCACCTGTAAAGTTTCATGATTCTACCTTACATATTTTTTGAGTTATACTCCGGACAAGAATCAAGTTATAAACTCAACAAAGGGCAATAACTCAGTAAATTTGATCGGCAGAGTTACGGTTCTTGTGCACTGCACCTCTCCATAATGAGATCTATCCACCTATTAAGTTTCATGATTCTACCTTACATACTTTTTGAGTTATGCTCCGGACAATAATCAAGTTTGAAAATCAACAAAGGGCAATAACTCAAAAAATTTGATCAGCAGAGTTACGGTTCTTGTGCACTGCACCTCTCCATAATGAGATCTATCTACCTATTAAGTTTCATGATTCTGCCTTACATACTTTTTGAGCTATGCTCCGGACAATAATCAAGTTTGAAAATCAACAAAGGGCAATAACTCAAAAAATTTGATCGGCAGAGTTACGGTTCTTGTGCACTGCACCTCTCCATAATGAGATCTATTCACCTGTAAAGTTTCATGATTCTACCTAACATAATTTTTGAGTTATGCACCGGACAAAAATCAAGTTTGAAAATCAACAAAGGGCAATAACTCAAAAAATTTGATCAGCAGAGTTACGGTTCTTGTGCACTGCACCTCTCCATAATGAGATCTATCCACCTGTAAAGTTTCATGATTGTACCTTACATACTTTTTGAGTTATGCTCCGGACAAGAATCAAGTTATAAAATCAACAAAGGGCAATAACTCAAAAAATTTGATCGGCAGAGTTACGGTTCTTGTGCACTGCACCTCTCCATAATGAGATCTATCCACCTATGAAGTTTCATGATTCTACCTTTAACACTTTTGGAGTTATGCTCCGGACAAGGTTTGGTCTACGGACAGACCGACCGACCGACCGACCGACCGACCGACCGACCGACCGACCTTCCGACCGACCGACACTTGCAAAACAATATACCCCCATTTTCTTCGAAAGGGGGCATAATTAATAATATCCCCTATACGTGGGTCATCCAATAAATAGTGAGACTGTTCCTATTGCAGAAATATCTTTACTTTTATTCTTTCAATGTTCCTATATTCCTTCAATATATGATCTTCCCTTTTTAATGACACAATTCAAACAGTGGGAAAGTCTTTTAATTCCGGTTGCTAGGCAACCAGAGCTAATGCGTCATATTTGACTGGCCACGTCTACTTTCAATGCATTTAAATCCTCAAAACTCACAAATTGCAATGATTATTTTCACTTAGAACAGTAATTATGGTCTGGAGGACTTATGTGCAGAAAATTGTTGAATTTCGGTAAAATGTTGCAATTATAGAGCGTCAAAAGTGACGTCACCCTACCCGCCTGATGACGTTGTCATGCAGAATAAATGTTGTATGTTCAGACAGCTTTGGTTGCTTCTGGTAAAAGGCAAGTCTCAAGATAGCCATCAGAAATATACAACAATACTCTACATTGGCTGTTTTCTAAGATAGGACCCATTTGCAGATAATATGCACTGATTTACATAGACAAAAACCATCATTTATAGACAAAAAACATCATTTTTTTATATTTTCCTTCATTTTTCGCTTTTGTTTACCGACCAAAGCTGGGTTGCTTCTGTACACTAATCCTTTTGTCCTTACACTTTGCAACCCACTAGAAAACAGTTGTCTATGACAAAGCTTTGTCCAAAAACTTTTTAGCAAGGTTTGAAATAGCTCCGTCCCATAATTGCGCTAAAATTATGCATTTTTTATGTATGCACTTTTTGTCCATTGCCAAGCCGCATGAGACGCGTCCATGTTACAATTGTTTGTGTCACAGGGAGTGACGTCATAAATGTGACGTCACAAGGTAACATCATTTGGTTCAATTTTTCTATAGCTAATATGATGGGCTATGTATGTGCCAAGTTTCATTAAATTCTGTCGGACAGTTTTTGAGATATGAAAACAGTCTCGCTTATTATTGGATGACCCTCGTAGTTGAGTTCAAGAGCGTATTTCGAGGTGGGAGGTTTTCTAAGGTACATTTTTGCAATTGAAACTGCACATTGTGCACTTGTTTCTTACATATCCCAAACGGTGAAAGAAAGAGAAAAAAGATGAAATCGAAGTAGTAATTAAGGCAGACGTAATGTCTATGCTCCTCCTTCTAGGAATCGATTACGCGGGACCTATAAATCAACAGTTCTACTGAAATTGATTTTCATGATAGCGAGCAGATACAGTTTCTAATAGTAACTCTACGCTCGGGACCTTGCGTTAACTTTTCCCCAATTCTGCATTGCACTACCCTTTCTCAAATTTCGATAAAACCAACGTTTTCTTCTATTGTGTCAAAGTTTTTCGCTGAATTCATTTTCATGATAGCGAGCTGATATTATTTCTTATAGTAACTCTACGCTCGGGACCTTGCGTTAACTTTTCCTTTATTCTGCATTGCCCCACCTAGCTTTCTCAAATTTTGATAAAACTGACGTTTTCTTCTTTTGTGTCATTGATTTCCGCTAAAATTTATTTTGATGATAGCGAGCAGATACAGTATCCAATAGTAACTCTACGCTCGGGCTCTTGCGTTGACTCGTCCCCAATTCTGCATTGTGTTATCCTTTCTCAAATTTTGATGAAATTATCGTTTTCTTCTCTTGTTACAATATTTTTGTGGCACATGTAATTTATACTGAAATCCTATAGTTTCTAGTGGTAATGCTACACTTGGGGCCTCGCCTTAACTTTTCCCAAATTCTGTAGTGTGTTACACTTTTGCAAACTATCATGCGATTCGTGCATTTCCTTCCTATGTCTCAATATTTTCTGTATTAATAATTATACTTTATTCACAGGTCCTACAGTTTCTAATAGCAACTCTACGCTCTGCCATCGCATTAGCTTTCCCAAATCTGCATTGGGTTTGCTTTTCTTAAATTTCGATAAAAACAGTGTTTTCCTCTTTTGTGTCAATGTTTTTGTGCCACATGTAATTAACACACATTATCCTACAGTTTTTATAGTTATTCTACGCTCGGGACCTCGCGTTAACTTCCCCAAATCTGCATTTGGTATTGAACGATTTTATTGAATTTGCGCAGGTTACTTATTAGTATTTTCAACCGTTTCCTCATTGGCGTCAATGTTTTTCCATTTAATTGCACGTTGGGACGTCTAAACCAGAAATGCATTAGGGAAGGGTTATTTTTTCAATTTTGCATTTTGTCGGTACATGTTCACGGTACATGTATCCAATTTGAAATTAGATAAACACTTCGTGCATATATTGGCGCCATCCTTGGCAACGGTAATTGACGATAGTACTCATCGTCCATTTCCACGTGTCACCCGTGACAACAGAAATTAAAGATATCCCTTATCAGTTTCTATGCGACATTCGTGGCAACGAAAATTGACGAGTGATACACTCGTCAAATTTCGTTGTTCCAAATGACACCCGAAGATGCACGGAGTGTTTTGTAGTAATTGATGGGTTGTAACCCTTGAGAACCAAGCTATAAGAGAAACTCATTTTTCTTGCAGTCCAATCTTCACCCTTGTTGTTCTCTCTTGCCACAAAAGACCGATCATCTTCTAATTCTACGTTTATTACACTGACTGCAAGAAGGCCTTCTTAATAAATTACCCAACGGCAACATTTCAGATTTGACCAAATATAGAGATGTGAGAGACGACAATGTGAAGTGAAAGGAATAAAACAAACATGTTTTCCTGAAAAGAAAAACATTCAGATATGAAGAAATTGCTTGTCACAAGCAAGGACCTCTACGGAAAAGGCGAGAAATCTCCCTAAAAGGCTCAAATGGAAAAGTCAATTTTCAAAACATGCAAATTGATGATTATGTTGAGCTGTATTGTTAGATATATACCTAAATCATATGAAAACTGATTTTGTACAATCAAAACGATCCGACATGTACCGATAACTCTTGGTTTCTGTACCTACCCCAAAAATTGCATTTCCTTACCCCACTGTTATTCATTTAACCAGAATTAAGTTTTCTATGGTTTTATTAGCAAGAATTTTTCTGTAAATGTAAGGACAAGTGGTGTTGAAATCATAAACTAGTTTTCGTTTTGTCCTTTATGCGAATGCGCAACACCGAAACGAGTTTAAAGGCGAAATCTTCCCGCCAAAGTTATGACAATCGGTATATGAGTACTATTTTCAGTATAAAAGTATGTTCCCCCCGTGACCCAGGAAATCCTTTTTACCAAGGAAGCCTACGATCACGTTACACAACATATTTCAGCGGGAAGCTGGGTCAAGGGGGGAACGATGTTCGCCAGCCAAAAAAAGGTAGTTAATCCTCTTTTTTTGGCGGGAAAGTGCGCCTTTAAAGTTGTTTCAATGATGCGCATGCGCAATACGGACAAAACCAAAGCTACCGTATGATGTCAACACCATTTATCCTTGTATCTGTAGAAAATAAATTGCAAATAAAACAAAAAGAACCTTCATTTTACCTCTATGAATACCGGTAGTGTAAGAAAATGAAACCATTTAGGTGGGTACAAAAATCAAGAGTTATCTGCACCTATAGAACTTCTTAAATGACATAAAATCGGTATTTATTTCATTTATTTGTCTACATACCCATAAAGCTTAATTTTGTTTCTAAATTTGATAGTTTTGAATATTGACCCAACGAGCTGAGCCTTTTAGGGAGATTTCTCGCCTTATCCATAGAGGTCCTTTCTGCAATTTCCACGATGATTTACAAAGACTATGGCAATAGGCGAGACAAAACGAGTCAATGTGTGGGAATGGATTAATAGATGCACACTAGGTGTGTACTATAGCATCGATTGGTGTACATATTGGTGTCAAAGACATGAATATTTAACAGTTTATGATTCGCTCCATTACAAAAGAGGACTTCCTGATAAACTTGTACAATTTAGGTCAGCTTTTACATTATGGATGTCTTTATTTCATTTTAAGCATGTTAAAGGAGCTGTCCAAAATACTTTCTCAAACGATTATTGGATTGGGTTTTTATTCACATTTATTTTTCATTTGTTCAACATTTTTTTTGTTGTTTTTCCAGTAAAGTCTGTGGAATGCATCTTTCGAGTCCAGTTTTACGTTAGACATACTAACATTAATTTCGTTGTACGAAAACATTAAAAGAAATGAGCTTACGTTCACTCACGAGGACTACATTTTGAAGTATTCCAATAAGAATATACCAGGTAATTTTGGTTGCTAACATATTATGATTGAACCAATATAGCCACCAGGAAAAGTGAACACTAACTCAAATACGCTCGTATACCACTCATCTAGAGCTACGAAATTTGTGTTTGTTAAAATAGATATAACTCCATAGTCATTAAGTAGTAACCTTGATCTAGACAATGGTTCCTTAACGCTTTTGAGCTCTTAACGTGGTTTCAGATCATACAGGGCGTATCAGTAACTATGTTGTTCTACAATAGCTTAGTCTAGGTCTCTAAAAACAACACTATGAGAGTGATATGGATCCGTGTAAGACTTACCTAGGCACAGGCTGATCTGGAAACATGGCTTTCTCAAATGCTTTAATCGACGTTTTTCTAGAGTCTATTCGATTTTTTCATAAGAATAGCCCTACAAATTTTACAAATTTGAATAGACTTAAAGGTCCTACATTTCGATGACATGACATTTTCTTCTGTGTCGGCCAACAACTTGGCCCCAGTCCGGCCACTGGTATTAAACTAATTCAAGACACCATGCCTTACCCTTAATGACTTTTATGACCATAAGATAGTACAAACCTTCATATGGTGTCTTAATTAAGTCCTAACCAGGGTCTGTGTTAGTACATGTAATAGAATTATAGTTTATAGTATCATGAGGTAGATTTTGGTGTAATATCTGATGAATAGATGGAATTTATATAACATTTTTTATGATAAAAGGGGAATACAATTATCAATTAATTATTACTAGAAGACAAACATTGTTTACCTGTTGTGCTTATGTTAGTTTTCGACTAATGCATATGCTTTTTGCATTGATGTGATGAAGGGAATATAAATAAAATGTTAAGTTTGATTACAAGACATTCGTTGTTGTAATATTTGTGCCTTTAAGTAAGCATTTGACAAGTGTTAGTTTTAACAAATATTTCCAGGGCCAGCCACGTGTCGCTGTTTTTAACATAATCCTTGCAACTACATCTTAAAAAATCTGCATTTTCGATGATGTTTTAAGCATAGACATTTCACATTATCATCACATTCTGAAGTAAAGATTTTGATCTCAAAATAAAGTATTGTAAACCATTAAATACGTGTATGAAAGATACATAATAATTTTGTTTGTAACAAAGCTGAAAAATCAACAATAAGACTTAGATTTGAACCACAAAAATGATTTTGCCACACAAAACGAGAAACTAATGATTCTGTGAGAAACCTAACATTAATAAGTGTACTATACCATCAAGGTGTCTGTTTCTGGAATATATGATGTACCCGTATTGGGATGTCGCAGTCTGCAGAAGATGAAGTTTTGTTCATTACAATGTAAGTAGAATTTCACTAGTGCTCAAAATAATAGGGGTTGATGACTTTTCATAATAAAATATTTCCTTTATTATTGATTAAGCGTTTTATTGTGAGTGCTCATTGGAATCGTCTCATCAAAGTGTTTTAAATGAGTACCCACAACATAGGGATTTGAAATAACAAATTTTGAACGACTTCATCCCTTCTTTTCTGTTCAGGGCATATAGCTAAGAACGATTTAGCTCTGAGTTACCATTTTACAAACAATGCATTTTTTGATGACGCTGTCATAAAAGATTGAGATAATATTTAGACGAAAGAAGAAAATGCTGACGACCAGTATCTTCTAGCATTGCCTAAAATATTTTATTTGTGATTCATTGTACACAAATTATATCATTATCGATCAGCAACCTTTTTTTTGTCTGCTGCAACTTTCAATTCGGAGCAGTCTAAAACCTTGCCTTTTCAAAAAAAAAAAAAAAAAAAGAAAAAAAAAAAAGACCTGTCTCACATATCTTAAACCAATCTAAAGTATCAATTCACAAGGAATCTACACGAAATCCATTGCTAATCTGCCATGTGTTTTATGTATGATACATGATCAGGGGATATATGTAAGAGGACGTAAAGTATATCGCTGCTTTTCGACGAAAACCCTGAGACTGCAGCTTAAAGGTTTTTGTTGAAAAACTACTATTTTCATTGTGAAATATCTCATTAATCGTTTACCAAACCCTATGTAGTGGGCACCATGGAATCGTCTGGTCTACCCACAGCATCAGTTAGAGGGTCTTTAACCCCATTTCTCTTTCGTTTTACATGATCATTCATATATATCGGTTTATTATGTCTCATGCTTAGTACTATGATACTCACACTGAGGAATCACGTGATATAGCAACAACAACATCCATATTTAATTAATTAATAAATGAATTAATTAACAGGTCACACATGGAACGACTAACACTATATGTTTTGTCAGCAATCTTGAATTTTTAAGCAATTACAAAAATGTTTATACGCAATTTCGTAAATGCACTCTGAATTTGGCATATTTTCGAAATAGCTTGATCATTTTTTAGAAATGCTTATGCGTATGTTATGTACTAGATCTATATACATGGTCATATCTATATATGTCGTAAGCAAACTTGAAACTATGCAGTCTTAAGACTGCACAGATGTTACGGAACTCATTTTATGCAGTTTCGAAACTGCGTAATATAGCGATTATATTGATATTTTGATGTATAACGGCGTTCTCTCGATGCAGAACTCATCTTAAACATATTCCTTTTGAGAAGGAAACTTAACAGATCACAAAACAAACCATATTAGGCTGTTTTTATTTGAAAACATGTTCGGTACCGAACAGCCGAAGTTCTGCATCGAACCGAAAAACAGCTACCGGTTTACCGAAAATGATTCGTACCCTAGAAATTTCGTACCTTAATTTTACTAGTTCGTCTACATGTACAAAACTATGGCGCGCGAATAGGGTCTAAAGTCAATATAGCGCTAGACCGATAATTAAAATAGGGGTAGACCCTTAAAAATAGCGATCTACCCTTATATTTTTACCAGTCTACCGATAGAAATATCGGTCTACCCATAAAATAAGGGTAAACCGCTATTCAAAATAACGGTCTAGCGATAAAATTACCGGTAGACCGCTATTTTTATCGGTAGACCCCTATTTTTTTTTCGATAGCCAATCACAGAGCTTTTATTATACGATCGTTGATATTCTCGGTGGTTTGAGGATGTAACCAGCCATTTGATTGGCTAATGAGATTTCGAGCAGAAGGGTCAAAATAACTATCGGTCTACCGGTAATTTATCGCTAGACCGTTATTTGAAATAGGGGTCTACCCTTATTTTAAGGGTAGACCGATATTTTTATCGGTAGACCGGTAAAAATATAAGGGTAGACCGCTATTTTTACCGGTCTACCCCTATTTTAATTATCGGTCTAGCGCTATATTGACTTTAGACCCTATTCGCGCGCCATACAAAACAATGCATATCGTCCGATTTATAGACAATATTGTCATAATGGTGATATGGTTTCTCGATTCTGATTAATTATATTGGAAAATGATGTAGTAAGTCGTACTATTCCATTTCGTAACATTATTTACAGATTGTAAATGTCTGTAGGCCTATTCTGTTTGTGAACTATTATCCAGCGAGATTTGCCCGGTACATCTGCATATGTAATGACCCAACTTCGGCAATGTTTTGTTAAGACACTCAACTAACGGACTTTGCACACGAAAATTAATCAGTATCAGTTCAATGTGGTCAGACAATACGATTGTATGTATTGTTATGAGCATCCTAACAACCTATCTATAGGATTTTTTTAAAAAAATAAGATGAAATTTATGTAATCAGGTCTAATAGGAAATTTTAGTTGCCAAAGTTGGCATTTTGAAAAACAAAAAAACAAAAAAAAAACTCATTGAAAGTAAGCAAGTTTTATTACGGAACATTTCACCCTTTAAAGGGGAATGCTCCAGATTCCTAAATCTTTTCCCAATAATAGAATTTATTTATATTTTGTGTGTTGAAATTACATGTTATTACCAATTGAAAAAAAATTCATTCCTCCTATAATATTGGTCAGTATACGTGAACTACCCGGTGAAGCTAAATCATTCATCCTATAATGTCGGTTAGTATACGTGAACTACCCGGTGAAGCTAAATCATTCATCCTATAATGTCGGTCAGTATACGCGAACTACCCGATGGAGTTAAATCATTCATCCTATAATGTCGGTCAGTATACACGAACTACCCGGTCGAGCTAAATCATTCATCATATAATGTCGGTCAGTATACGCGAACTACCTGGTGGAGCTAATTCATCCTATAATGTCGGTCTGTATACGTGAACTACCCAATGGAGCTAAATCATTCATCCTATAATGTCGGTCAGTATACGCAAACTACCCGGTTGAGCTAAATCATTCATCCTATAATGTCGGTCAGTATACGTGAACTACCCGGTTGAGCTAAATCATTCATCCTATAATGTCGGTCAGTATACGCGAACTACCTGGTGGAGCTAAATCATTCATCCTATAATGTCGGTCAGTATACTCGAACCAATCGGTGGAGCTATATCATTCATCCTATAATGTCGGTCAGTATACGCGAACTACCCAATGGAGCTAAATCATTCGTCCTATAATGTTGGTCTGTATACGTGAACTACCCAAAAGAGCTAAATCATTTATCCTATAATGTCGGTCAGTATACGCGAACTACCCAATGGAGCTAAATCATTCATCCTATAATGTCGGTCAGTATACGCAAACTACCCGGTTGAGCTAAATCATTCATCCTATAATGTCGGTCAGTATACGCGAACTACCCAATGGAACTAAATCATTCATCCTATAATGTCGGTCAGTATACGCAAACTACCCAATGGAGCTAAATCATTCATCCTATATTGTCGGTCAGTATACGTGAACTACCCAATGGAGCTAAATCATTCGTCCTATAATGTAGGTCAGTATACGCGAACTACCCGGTTGAGCTAAATCATTCATCCTATAATGTCGGTCAGTATACGCGAACTACCCAATGGAGCTAAATCATTCATCCTATAATGTCGGTCAGTATACGCGAACTACCTGGTGGAGCTAATTCATTCATCCTATAATGTCGGTCTGTATACGCAAACTACCAGGTTGAGCTAAATCATTCATCCTATAATGTCGGTCAGTATACGCAAACTACCCAATGGAGCTAAGTCATTCGTCCTATAATGTCGGTCTGTATACGCTAACTACCCAATGGAGCTAAATCATTCATCCTATAATGTCGGTCAGTATACGCGAACTACCCAATGGAGCTAAATCATTCATCCTATAATGTCGGTCAGTATACGCAAACTACCCGGTTGAGCTAAATCATTCATCCTATAATGTCAGTCAGTATACGTGAACTACCCAATGGAGCTAAAATATTCATCCTATCATGTCAGTCTGTATACGCGAACTACCCAATGGAGCTAAATCATTCATCCTATAATGTCGGTCAGTATACGCAAACTACCCGGTTGAGCTAAATCATTCATCCTATAATGTCGGTCAGTATACGCGAACTACCCAATGGAACTAAATCATTCATCCTATAATGTCGGTCAGTATACGCAAACTACCCGGTTGAGCTAAATCATTCATCCTATATTGTCGGACAGTATACGTGAACTACCCAATGGAGCTAAATCATTCATCCTATAATGTCGGTCAGTATACGCGAACTACCCGGTTGAGCTAAATCATTCATCCTATAATGTCGGTCAGTATACGCGAACTACCCAATGGAGCTAAATCATTCATCCTTTAATGTCGGTCAGTATACGCGAACTACCTGGTGGAGCTAATTCATTCATCCTATAATGTCGGTCTGTATACGCAAACTACCAGGTTGAGCTAAAATCATTCATCCTATAATGTCGGTCAGTATACGCAAACTACCCAATGGAGCTAAGTCATTCGTCCTATAATGTCGGTCTGTATACGCTAACTACCCAATGGAGCTAAATCATTCATCCTATAATGTCGGTCAGTATACGCAAACTACCCAATGGAGCTAAATCATTCATCCTATAATGTCGGTCAGTATACGCAAACTACCCGGTTGAGCTAAATCATTCATCCTATAATGTCAGTCAGTATACGTGAACTACCCAATGGAGCTAAAATATTCATCCTATCATGTCAGTCTGTATACGCGAACTACCCAATGGAGCTAAATCATTCATCCTATAATGTTGGTCAGTATACGCAAACTACCCGGTTGAGCTAAATCATTCATCCTATAATGTCGGTCAGTATACGCGAACTACCCAATGGAACTAAATCATTCATCCTATAATGTCGGTCAGTATACGCAAACTACCCGGTTGAGCTAAATCATTCATCCTATATTGTCGGACAGTATACGTGAACTACCCAATGGAGCTAAATCATTCGTCCTATAATGTCGGTCAGTATACGCAAACTACCCGGTTGAGCTAAATCATTCATCCTATAATGTCGGTCAGTATACGCGAACTACCCAATGGAGCTAAATCATTCATCCTATAATGTCGGTCAGTATACGCGAACTACCTGTTGGAGCTAATTCATTCATCCTATAATGTCGGTCTGTATACGCAAACTACCCGGTTGAGCTAAATCATTCATCCTATAATGTCGGTCAGTATACGCAAACTACCCAATGGAGCTAAGTCATTCGTCCTATAATGTCGGTCTGTATACGCTAACTACCCAATGGAGCTAAATCATTCATCCTATAATGTCGGTCAGTATACGCGAACTACCCAATGGAGCTAAATCATTCATCCTATATTGTCGGTCAGTACATGTATACGCAAACTACCCGGTTGAGCTAAATCATTCATCCTATAATGTCAGTCAGTATACGTGAACTACCCAATGGAGCTAAAATATTCATCCTATCATGTCAGTCTGTATACGCGAACTACCCGATGGAGCTAAATCATTCATCCTATAATGTCAGTCTGTATACGCGAACTACTCGGTTGAGCTAAATCATTCACCCTATAATGTCGGTCAGTATACGCGAACAAATAGGCCTAGGTAGATCTGGGCCCAGCTGCGGATTCAGGGTTTCTGTGGACGGGGTTCGAACGTATCTATAGGAGGGGAGGTTCGTTTTCCTAATATCACACAAATTTTACTGAATTTCTACATGAAATTGAAATAAAATATGATCGATAGATCTAGGGACAGGGAACCAGTCTAGGTAGATAGATAAGCAGGTGCGCAATAAAATCTCGGCTTACGAGACTCCACGTTATTTCGCGGAGTTTCCAATCTCTGTTGTTATTATTATGTCTTTGTCAGAAGTGAATCGATCAAAAATCAAAATTTACCCGTAAAAAGTCCTTTCAGGTCGTTGTTTGATTTGAATATCAATAATTCAGTGAAAATTAACTGTCTGAAGAGTTCTGCATGACATACAGAACTCATGCATATGCAGTTTTAAGACTGCATGAGCAGTTTCGAAACTGCACGTGCAGTTTCGAGAATGAATAAAGTTACGTATATGCAGTTTTAAAACTGCTCGGGTTTCAAAACGGTATACAACATATATAGTATGATTGATGCATCGATGAACCGATCAACGAAACATCCAAAACGATCTTTCAAGACTTACAACGATTTTGACGGTTTAAAGATGTGTTGATGCTTTTTGGCTCAGAAGTCCCATTTTTTATAAAATTCTAATTTCGTCTACGCCATCACCTAAATTCTACTAGTCTTAAATTTTGACATTTTGTTAACAAAACATGTTTAATTTGGTTTCTTGTCTTAGAAAATGCGTGACCTTAAACTTCCATAAAACGTAGATATACCTGTAGTTGGCGTTTGGTAAATTGGTTTGTGCATGTAAAGACTTTACGGGCAGAATGATATTGTCTTCATTGATGTCAAACTGGACTATAAAGACAAATTCGCATCGAGATTGTGTAAAGATGACATTTACAAGCAAAGATACTATCGACTCGCTATAAATATTTAATGCATTCAACGTTGTTATGAATTCACAATAAATTAATTAGCGTAGTATTTCGATCGCCTTACTTCTTATTGTTATCAATCATAGAAATCCAAGGATGAATGCGATTAAGATAATTATAATCCTTTCCTAAAGAAGATGTTTAACCTTAAACACACAAGACGAGGATTTGAATACGTTCATCTTTGGACATGCTTTGGAAAATATCGGGAAAATTGATGACATGATGATGCTGACTTGACAACTACTATCTATGCTATACTGTACACAAATGCTATGATTTATAAACGCAAAATGTGTGACTTTCATATACGATTGTTGACGTTTAGGAAGG